>PVKU01001271.1:0-322215 GCA_004027475.1 Anoura caudifer
TTTATATGGGCTCACAGCATAATCGAGAGGACAGAGAAGAGTCCGTGAACTTGAAAATAGAACAACAGAAATTATAAAATATGAGCAACAAAGAGAAAAAAATTTAAAAAATACAAATGGAGCCCCAGGGACCTGTGTGAAAATATTGACATGTCTAACATATGCATAATTGGGAAGTGAAAAGGAGAGGGGAAAAAACATAGACACAATAAATGCACTTAAAGAGACAATGGCCAGAAACTGCTAAAATTTGGTTAAAGGCAAAATTTTTATAAATTTCAGAAACTTCAACAAATCCCAAAGAGGATAAATTCAAAGAAAATCATGCCTAGACATATCATAATCAAATTATTAAAAGCCAAACTTAAAAAAAAAGATCTTGAAAGTAGAAAAAAACTAACATAATACACACATGGGAATAATGATTTCAATGAGTACCTACTTCTTATAAGTCATAAAAACAAGGAATCATTGAAATATTTTTACAGTATTGAAAAAAGTTCTATCAACCAAAATATCCTTCAGAAATAAAAGCAAAATACTTTCTCAGACGAAGATAAACTAATAGAATTCATCAGCATATTTGTTCTAAAAGAAATATGCAGAAGTCTTTTTAGGCTGAAAGAAAATGTTAAAAAGGAAACTTAAATTTTCAGGAATGAAGAAAGAGCAATAAAAAGAATAAATACCAGTAGTTGAATAAACATAGGTTACTTTCTTCCTCTTAAGTTCTTTAAACTATATGTGACTGATTTAAAGTAAACATTACAATATAATGGAGTTTTTTCAGTGTATGCAAATATAACGCATTTGACAACTACCACAAAGATAGGAGTGGGGGTAAAGAGACCTATGTGATTGCAAATTTTCTATATTTTATGTGAAGAGGCAAAAAGTGAACTCTCAGTAGACTATAAATGGTTAGATATATGCATACTGCAATCCCTAGAGCAACCAGTAAAAAGTAATACATGGATTACTAAAAAACATTCAAATAATAAAAAAAAAGTGCTGGGAAGAAAAAGCAAACAAAAAATGGGATAAATAGAAAACAAATAATAAAATAATAGCTTAAATTCAGTCATTGCCATAATTCAATAAATGTTAATGGTCTATATACACCCTAGTTAAAAAGCAGAGAAATAAAATGGGTAAAAGCAAGACCTCAGTACACACTGGGTACAAATCTACCAGAAAGACACAGTAAATATAAAGACACCCACATGTTGAAAGCAAGCAGATGGAAAACAATACACAGTGTGTCCTCACTTAATGTCCTTGATAGGTTCTGTGACTTCAAGCAAAATGATGCATCATAAAACCAACTTTACCATTGGCTAATTGATATAAATAAGAGTTAAATTCCTAAGGCATCTCATCAATGTTATAATTAAACAATGTTGAACAAAGGGACATTATTCGAGGACCTGCTGTACCATGTAAACAGTAAGTGTAAGAAGGATGAAGTGTCTACTTTATTATAAGGCAAAACAGACTTCAAGACAAGTTTTATGAGAGATAAAGAGAAACATTTCATAATGACAAAAGGGAAATTTATAACAATTATAAATTTGTATATATGTAATAAAGCTTTAAAATACATGAAGCAAAATTAGGCTGACCTAAATGGAGAAACAGACTATTTCCAATTCAGAATAGGATACTTTAATGCCTCTCTCTCAACAGTGGATAGAAGTGGAGAAACTGTCATAAGATGCAGGTGATCTGAACAGCATTACCAACCTCCTGAGACTAATTAATATCTACACAACGCCACACCCCAAATCTTCAGAACACACATCCTTTCAAACACTCATGGTGCCTTTACCAAAAGATAGATCATATTTTGGATTATAGAAAGTTTCAATAAATTTAAAAGAACTCAAATCACAAAGAGTATAATTTCTAACTACAAAAATAACTAAATTTAAAACCAGTAAGATATCTAGGAAAACCACTAATATCTAAAACTTAAATGATACACTTCTAAATAATTGATGCTTCAAAGATGAAATAACAAGGAAAGTGAGAAAATATTGTGAAGTGAAAGGCAAGGAAAATATGACATATCAGAATTATGGGATAAAATACATAAATGCTTGATGGGAAACATATAGTTGTAAATATTTATTTTAGAAAAAAAGATCTAAAATCAGTGACTGAAGGGTCATCTTAAAAGTGCTAGAAACAGAAGACCAAAGTGAACCCAAAGCAAGTATAAGGAGAAAGTAATAACAAACAGAAATTAACAGCATAAAGAAGAAAAAGGCACAATAAGGAAAACCAAACAACAAAGTTTAAAAACCTAATTAAACTGGTCAAGAAACAAAGAGAGAACAAAAACAGCCAATATAAAGAATGAAAAAGGAGTGATTACCACAGGTGCCATGGGCATCCAAAAAGTTAAGAGTATTAGGTACTACCTTATGCCAACATATTTGACAATTTGGATGAAATGGACAGATTTCTTGAGAAATACAAGGAATAAAAATTAAAACAAGAGACTAAAATTTTTGAATAGGCCTGTATCTGTTAATTACATTAAATTTGTTCTTAAACCTTTCCCCACCAACTCCAATAACAAAATCTAATAAAGACATTAGAAAAGATTACAGATCAATATCTATCATGAATTTAGATGCAAAAGTCCTTAACAAACATACTAAAAATCAAATTCAATAATATGTATATTTTTAAAAAACTGTAGATCATGACCAAGTAGAGGCTATTTCAAGAATGAAAGGTTGGCTTAACATCTGAAACTCAATAGACTTCACCATATTAACAGAATGGAGGATAACATATGATCATTTCAATATACACAGAGAAAACCTTTTTTAAAAATTCAACACCTGTTATTCACAATAAAAGAAAGTCTCAGCAAACCAGGAATCACATGGAATGCCCTCAAACAAGTAATGAGCAACAAAAAAGCCAATATCATACTTAATGAAAAAAAGATTGTTTTCCTCTGAGATAAGGAATAAGGCAAGTCTGCAAAATAATAACAATAAATAACTTGAAATAGATCAAGACCAAAATGTAAAACCTAAAACTACAATACTTCTAGAGAAAACAGGAGAATGTCTTTGTGACCTTGAGATAGTAAATGATTTTTAAATTAAACACAAGAGGCACAAAACATAAAAGTAAAAAGTTGATAAGTTAGACTTAGGCAAGATTTAAAAACCTTTGCTTTTTGAAAAACACCATTAAAGAAATGAAAAGGCAAGCCACAGACTGGAAGACAACATTTGTAACACATTTATCAGATAAATGACACACGGGCAGAGTATATTTGTAGGGTTGGCCCTAAAGTTTGTATGTTTTCCCTGTAGAATAAAAGATACATTTTTCATTTTTACCAATAACTTTATAGATTTGGATATTTTGTTTGGCTATCTCTCCCATGGTAAAACATTGATTGTTCTCAATTAACGTCTCAATTTGACTGCTACAACTTCAACTTGTCTACCTGACCGTGGAGCATTGTCCAGTTTAAAATCTCCAGCGTGAAACTTCCCAAACCAGTTTTGACATGTTCGATCAGTCGCAGCACCTTCTCCATACACTGCACAAGTCCTTTTTCGTGTTTCAGTTGTATTTTTACCTTTCTTGAAATAATAAGGCATAATATGCTGAAAATATTGTGTATTTTCTTCTATCTTCAATATTAAAAAAGGGCTGCACAAAAATTCACCAATTTTGATATGACAGCTGTCACAATACAATCTAACAAAATTGTTTAGAATAAAGTTAATGAAAACTAAGCACTACTTAGAGCCATTTTACAGAAAAAGAAAACTTTTCGGCCAACCTAATACAGTAACTTTTGGAGGGTTCCAAGATTGCAGCAGAGTAGGTGAAAGTTACACTCACTTCCTCCCAGGACCAAACTGGAATTACAACTGAACTATACAAAAAATCAACCTGAATAACCAACTGAAAATCATTGAACAGAAGTCTTACAACCAAGGATTTACAGAAGAAGCCATATGGAGACTGGAAGGAAAGGCAAGAGACATGAAAAAGGCCCCCATGTGCTATAGTTGAGAATCCAGAGGGACATCTCAGCCACAAAGGTTCCCTTTGAGCAGCTTGGGGTCTCAACTCCACACCAGGCTCCCCAGCCCAGAGCGCCAGAACCAGGAAGAGAAGCCCACATACCACCTGGGTATGAAAATAGGTGAGATTCTGTCCACTAGGGAGAAATAGGAATCAGCTAAAACCTAGTAACACTCTTTAAGGGTCAGCACACAAAATCTCGTTCATGGCCATTCACCCTTGGGCTCCTGTGGAGGGAGGGCAGCTCAGAGTGGACTGGAGTCATGTGAGGAGAGACTGGACTGTGTGGTTCCAGTGAGAGAACTGAAGGAATAGCCACCAGGGTCCCTGTGTTGAGTCCCTCTCCCAGACCACCCACAGATGGCATCTTTCCTGGGCTGAACACTCCCCTCTACATGGCATCAGCCTAAGGCATTGATTTTTCAACCAGTGTGCCGCATGAATTTTTAAAACATGCACTACCTTACTATTTAGTTATAGGCACTGACTTCTTTTCCCTGCCCAAGGCTGCGCCCCACCACAAAGGTCCGCAGGCACCCAGCAGGTGGTAGCTGGCCTTGGGTGTTCCCTGGGTCTTTAGCAAAGTGGCCTCAGACACAGTACTGGTGCCAAGTTTATATATGAATCAATCTGGTGAATGCCACTTGCCCCTGCCTGGTTCACTGAGAACCTACCTCAAACCACTTACACAACACAAAAGGCTCTTTCAGAGACTGATTCTTACAGGCAGCTGAGAGGCGGAGGCAGACCATGGGGTGCCTTGGGTCTTTCCCTGACCTGCCCCCAACTCAGTGATGGTAGAAGTAGGCCTTGGTGCATAGCTTGGCCCCTTCCACAGATACCCAGGCCCAGCAAATACAGTCACAAACTGGATTGCTTTGTAGCTCCAAACAGACAGCTCAGGTCTGATTACACGCCCTCCCAAGGTGCTCCAGGATCAACACACTGGGTGGCAGGCTTCAGACTACATCAGAGCATGACCCATTTACCTCCACAAGCAACACGCCCAAAAGGAGATCTCAGCAGGCACCAAACCCTGCTGGGGCAAATTCGGTTTTGTGGAGTAAATCCTTGTACAGCAGCTACTACACTATGTATACTATGATTGGGGGTCAATCCTCATAGTCAGCCACCCTAAGGGTCAACCCACCTACAGATGGGCCAACAGCAATCAAGACTCAACTACAATAGGAAGGCTCAGATAACGAAAAAAAAGGGACATACCGGAGCACCTACCTCAGGTGATAAGACTGTGCCGCTAAGCCCCACAAGATACCTACTACATAAGGCCTCCATACTAACACTTGGAAATATAGCAGATCTACCTAACACAGAGAAACAAAGAGAGGAGGCTGAAATGGAGAGACAAAGAAACATACCACAATAATGGAAGAGAACAAAACTCCAAAAAAGAACTAGATGAAATGGAGGCAAGCAATCTATCAAATACGAGTACAAAGCAAGAGTTATAAGGATGTTCAAGGAACTTCAACAGAGAAATAGCAAGATAAAAGATAACACAGAAACCATAAAAAGAATGAATCAGAAATGAATAATACAATATCTGAAATGAAGAATACATTCGAAGAAATCAACAGATTAAATGAAGAAGAGGACCAAATCAGTGATTTAGAATACAAGGTAGCAGAAAACATCCAATTAGAGCAAAAAAAGTAAAAAGAATAAAAGAAAAGATGACAGTTTGACCGAAAACTTCCCTAATCTGGTGAAGGAAATACAGATAAAGAGCTTCCCAGACAAGAAAAAGCTAAAAGAGTTTGTTACCACCAAACTGGTGTTACAAGAATGTTAAAGGGCCTACTTTAAGAAGATACGAGACAAATAAAGAGAAAAATAATCACAAAGAATAAAATGGCAATAAGTACGTATCTATCAATAATCATTTAAATGTAAATGGATTAAATACTCCAATAAAAAGACACCAGGTAGCTGAATGGATAGGACAACAAGACCCATATATATGCTGTCTACAGGAAAGCCACCTTAAAACAAAAGACAGACATAGAGTGAAAGTAAAGAGAGAGAAAAAGATTATTTCATGAAAATAAAAAAACAAAGAAGCTAATATAGCAATACTTATACCAGATAAAATTATAGTTTTTATTCTAAAGTCTATGAGAAAGAAGGACATAACATAATGTGAAAGGGAATAGTGCCAACCAAAGGGTGTAACTGTTGTAAACATTTATGTACCCAACACAGAAGCACTATTTCTAAATGTATAAAACAAATCTTTTTTTAAACATTTTATTTATTTATTTTTAGAGGGGAAGGGAAGGAGAGAGGGAGAGAGGGAGAGAAATATCAATGTATGGTTGCCTCTTGTGCGTCCCCTGCCGGGAACTGGCCTGCAACCCAAGCATGTGCCCTGACTGGGAATCGAACCGCAATCCTTTGGTTCACTGTATAAAACAAATCTTGATGGACATAAAGGGAGAGAATGACAGTAATACAGTAATAGTAGGAAATTTTAACACTGTATTGACATCAATGGATAGATGCGCCAGACAGAAAAGCAACAAGGAAACAGCGGCATTCAATGACACACTAGACCATATGGATTTAATTTATATTTTCAGAGCATTTCATCCCACTCCTTAAGTGCATATGAACATCTTCCTGGACAGACCACATGTTAGGACACAAAACAAATCTTATTAAATTAAGAAGAATGAAGCATCTTCTCTAACCACAATTGTTTGAAATCAATACAAAAAACACCTGAAAAACACAACCCCCTGGAGGCTAAATAGCATGTCACTAAACAATCAATGGTTAACATTGAGATTAAGGAAGAAATCAATACACCTTGAGACAAATTAAAACGAAAACACTACAACCCCAAATCTATGGGGTGCAGTAAAGTAGTCCTAAGGGGGAAATTCACAGCATTATAGGCCTACCTCAAGAAATTTTAAAAAATATCAAACACTCTTACTTTACACTTACAGAGAAAGAAAAAACAAAGCCCAAAGTGAGAAGGAAGGAAATAATAAAGATTAGAATGGAAGTAAACAAAATAGAGTCTAAAAAAAAATACGAAAGATTAATGAAACCAAAAGCTAGTTCCTTGAAAAGATAAACAAAATTGATAACCCTTTAAACATTTTCATCAAAAGAGAGAGGATCCAAATAAATAAAAATCAAAATAAAACAGAAGTAACAACTGACACCACATAAAAAGTACAAATGAGTATAAGAAAACATTTCCAGCAACTATATGCCAACAAATTAGACAATCTGGAAGAAATGGATACATTCCTAGAAACATACAATCTTCCAAAACTTGACCAAGAAGAAACAACAAAAAACAATGAACAGACTGATTACAACTTACAAAGTGAAAGCAGTAATCAAAAGACTTATAGCAAACAAAGACCTGGACTGCACGGCTTCACAAGGGAATTTTACCAAATATTGAAGAATTGACACCTATCCTCAAAGTATTCCAAAAAAATTCAATAAGACTCCCAAGCTCATTTTATGAAGCCAGCTTTATTCTAATCCTAAAACCAGATAATGATACTAGAAACAGGAGGCCCCAAAACCATGATAAAAATACATGCAAAAATTCCCAACAAAATATTAGCAAACTGAATCCAGCAATACATTAAAAAGATCATACAGCATCATCAAGTGAGATTTATTCCTGGAATGCAAGGTTGGTACAATATCCTAAATAAATCAATGAATGTGATACACTACATAAACAAATTAAGGATAAAAATCACATGATCAGATCAATATATAAACTTGACAAAATCAAGCATGAAAAAACAATCTATTTATGATAAAAAGTCTCAGCAAAGTGGAAACGGAGTGAAAATATCTCAACATCATACAGGCCATATATGACAAACCCATATCTAACAACATGGTCAATGGGGTAGAAATAAAACCATTCCCCTTAAGATCAGGAACAAGAAAAGGAAGTCCACTTTCACCAGTTTTATTAAACATAGTACTGGAAGTCCTTGCCACAGCTCACACAAAAAGAAGACATAAAAGGCATCCAAATTGGACAGAAAGAAGTAAAACTTCATTATTTACAAATGACATGAGAAAGAACCCTATAATTCCACCAATAAACTACTAGAACTGATAAATGAATTCAGTACAGCAGCAAGATACAAAATAAATATTTGGAAATAGGTCACATTTTTATACACTAATAATGAACTATCAGAAAGGAAAACTAAGGAAACAATCCCATTAAAAAATAACCTAGGAATATATTTAACCAGGAAGTAAAAGACCTGTACTTGAAAAATTATAAGACACTGAGAAAAGAAACTGAAAAAGATATAAATAAATGGAAGCATATACCAGGTTCTGGGATAGGAATAACTAATGTAATTAAAATATCCATATCACCCAAAACAACTTATGGATTCAGCACAATTCGTATCAAAATACCAATGGCATATTTCATAGACTAGAATAATCCAAAAATGTATATGGAATGACAAAAGACCACAAACAGCCACAGGAATCTTGAGAAAGAACAGTTGGAGGTATCATGCTACCTGATAACAAACAATACAAGGCCACAGTAATCAAATAGCTTGGTACTAGCATAGAAACAGACGTATAGATCAATGTAACAGAACAGAGATCCTCAAAGTAAACCCATGCCTCCATGGTCAATTAATATTCCACAAAGGAGGCAAGAACATACAATGGAGTAATGACAATGTATTCCACAAATGGTACTGAGAAAACTGGACAGATACATACAAAAAAGTAAAACTAAACCACCTTCTTATACCACATATAATAAACTCAACTAGCTTATTTCATTTAGGAGAAAGACAAATACCGTATGATTTCACTCGCATGTGGAATCTAATGAATAAACTGAAAAACAAGCAAATTAGAGATGATTCATAGAAAAAGAGCAGGCTGACAGCGCTGGGAGGGGGGGTTGGGGTCTGGGGGATCAAGCAATAAAGAAAAAAGACTCATGGATGTGGACAAGTGTGTGATTGCAGGGTGATGGGGTGGGTGAAAGAAGAGTGTATGAGGGCAAAATGGTGACAGAAAAAATGCAATAAAAAAGTCTTTAAAATGAAAAATACATATTTTTCAAACTTAAGAAAAGGATAACTCAAATTAAAATAAAGACTTAAATGTAAGACCTGAAACAATAAAACTCCTAGAAAAAAACAGCAGTAAAATCCTATACATTTATCTTACCAATATTTTTTCTAATATATTTCCTTGGGTAACAGAAACAAATAACAACAACAACAAAAACAAGTGGGACTACATCAAACTCATAAGATTTTGCCCAGCAAAGGAAATCATCAATAAAACAAAAAGATAATCTATTGAATGGGAGAAGATATTCATTAACGATAGATTTGATATGGGGTTAATATCTAAAAGTTCTTTATAAAGTTATAAAGCTATATGAGTTCTTTATAAAGAAAAAATCCAATTAAAAATTTCTCCAAAGATGACACACAGACGACCGACAGACATGTAAGCAGATGCTCAACAACATTAATCATCACAGAAATGCAAATTAAAAGCACAATGAGATATCATCTCACACCTGTCAGAATGGCTATGATCAGTAAATCCACAAACAATTGCTGGCGAGGATATACAGAAAGGCAACCCTCATGTACTTTTGGTGGGAAATGCAGATTGGTGCAGGCAGATAGAAAACAATATGGAGGGTCTCCAAAAAAATTAAAAATAAAAATGCCTTATGATCTAGTGATTCCACTTTGTTTATATATCTAAAGAAACTCAAAACTAATTAGAAAGATTATATGCACCCCTATGTTCACTGCAGTGCTTTTTGCAACAGCAAAGCATGGAAGCAACCTAACTGCCCATAGATGAGTGAATAAAAAAGCTTGGTACAGCCCTGGCTGGTGTGGCTCAGTTGGTTGGAGCATCATCCTTAGCCAAAAGGTTGTGGGTTCAATCCCTGGTTCAGGCATGTGAGAGGGAGCGGACAGCCAATCGATGTCTCTCTCTCACATCAATGTCCCTCTCTCTCCCTTCCTCTTTCCCTCCCTTTCACTCTAAAATCAATGAAAGAATGTCCTCCAGTGAGGATAAAAAAAACGTAAAAAAGTAAATAAAATAATAAAATAAAAAAGCACAGTACCTATTTGAAATACTACTCACCCATAAAAAATGAAATCTTACCACTTGTGACAGCATGGATGGACCTAGAGAGTATTAAGCTAAGTGAAGTCAGTCAATCAGAGAAAGATAAATATCATGTTTTCACTTATATGTAGAGTCTAAAGAATAATATAAAAAAAAGAGACAGATACAAAGAACAGACTGATGGTTGTAAGAGAAAAGGACAATTGGGGGACTGGGTTAAAAAATTGAAGGGATTAAGAAGTACAAATTAGTTACAAAGTAGTCATGAGGATGTAGAGCACAGCATAGGAAATACATATAGTCTAATATATTTTAATAGCTATGTAAGGTACCAGGTGTTACTGAAAATATTGGGGTGAACACTTTGTAAAGAATATGACCATCTAACCACTATGCTGTACACCTGAAACTAATGTGTACAAAGTAATATTGAATGTAAACTACAATTGGAATAAATAAATGAATAAATAAAAAAACTGACTCTCAAAACTCAATGAGACAAGTCCAATTTTTTAAAAAATGGGCAAAAGATTTGAATAGACACTTCACCAAAGAAGATATTTAAATGGCACAGTCCACAAAAGTATGCTCGTCATCATTAGTCACTAAAAGTAAATTTAAGTACAATGATATCACCACATACCTGTTATACTGACAAAAATTTAAAGACTGACTTTACCAAGTGTTGACAAGGATATGGAGCAACTGAACCTTACATACACTGCCAGTAGAGTCATAAAATGGGACAAGTGTGTTGGAAGCAGGTTTGTTAGTTTAAAAAATCAGGCATATACCTACCACATGACCCAGGTGTTTCACTCCTACTTATTTACTCAAGAAAAACAAAAACACATGTCAATCAAAAAACCTGAGTACAAACGTCATACTAGGTTTATTTGCAATAGCAAAAATGGGAGAAAATTTCCAAGTATCCATCAACAGTTGAATGGACGGATAAACAAATGGCAGCATTTCCTTACAATAGAATACTACTCAGCAACGAAAAGGGATGAATTATTAATCTATGAAACAACATGGGTGAATCTCTAACTGATGCTGAGTAAAATAAGCTAGGCAAAAAATTGGTAACATACTATATAATTCTACTCATATAAAATGCTAGAAAATTCAAACTAATTTGTGATAGATTAATAGTAACAGAATGTACATTAGTGGTTGCCTGGGAACAAAGGATGGATTACAAAGGGCACAAGGACAATTTCTGAGGAGGTAGAAATGTTCATTATGTTCATTGCAGTGAAGATTTCACATGTGTATATATGTTAAAACTGATCTAATTGTACTTCATTTTAATCCTCCCCCAAGAGTGTGTTTACTGATTTTTAGAAAGAGAGGAAGGGAAAGAGGGAGAGACATTAATATGAGAGAGAAACATCAATCAGTTGCCTCTCATACATGCTACAACCAGGGATCGAACCCGCTGGTGTATGCTCCAACCAACTGAACCACCTGGCCAGGGCTAATTGTATATTTTAAATACAGTGTGTGCAGTTTATTTTTTTAATTCTATCTTAATAATGTATAAAAGGAAAATTTTGGAAGTGGTAAAAAATGACCTACACAAAAAGTAATTGATTTATGAAACCCAATTAATTTAAATTATATCCAAAAGTTTTAAATTTCCCTGTTTAGTTAGCATGCATATTTCTATACAACAGTCACATCTCCCGAAGCAGTTTTTCATACTTCTGCTAATGGAGCACCAGGGCCACGCTATTCTTTATGGAATGTCACAACCTGTGCAGGAATGGCATGAAGTACTAATAAATGTAATTCTATCATAAAAGCTACAAATGAATTTCACAGCTGAAAAAGACTCTATTTACTGTGCATAACATAATGTGCATCCAAGAATAAGAAAGATATTAAAATTAGTATGATGCCCTGATTTGGATTTTAGGGTGAATATTCATTTATTAGTTCATTTTTTTGTTGTTTGCTAGTGTTCATTTAGCAAGTAGCAGGCTTGAGAAAAACATAATGTTGAAAATAAAAACTGAGAATTTTATGGCATTAATTTGTTTCTCCTGAACAGAGAAAAGGTTGCCTTTATTCCATTTTAATGGCAGCACACTCTGAAAATCTGGAACACAGTTTCGTGACAACAGCCCTGGCACACAGAGCCCCCTGGGAGGGTTAAAAACACTTTAGAACCACATCAAGTGAAGAAGACATGGCACTGCCCAATACATTTAAAAGATAACATCTCTACAACAAAATTGTTTGCTTATCACAATCATCCCACATTATCTAGGTTGGATGTAATTTCACTGATGAAGAATTTCAGTGTCTAATCACAATGAGGGTCAAAGGAATCTCACAAACCCATCAGCAGTGAGGGATCCTGCATAAGGGACTGAAAATTCGTGTGAGAAGGGACTTCAAAGAGCAAGATGAGCATAGGAACCACAGTGCAGGCCACCACCTCACCACAGTTCACGGTCTGAGTGCCTGCCGTGTTTACAGTTAACAATAAACATTCAACAAGTGAGACCAACTCCACACTCTTCCCCTGCCCCCAACAAAATCCCAGAATAATTACCACTGTGAGCTAAGAAAAAAATATTTTTTAAACTGGTACCCTAGTTTACAATCTATGTATTTTTTAGAAATCTCAACTGAGGTATCCTGTGGACAAAGAAGTGTTCTAGCACATGAGTACTTTGAAACTTATGAAAACACCTGACTGTGATGTACACCTTCCAGTGAAACCACAGAAAGTGGTGAATATGTGTTGCTGACTGAGTGCTCAAATCCAAACTGTCAAGACATTAAAATCCATCAGGTATTTGATATCCACTGCAACACTTCAATTTTCTTCTGAAAGACTAGCTATGTCAATGGTTATGTAGATTTGTTGATGATTACCTCTAGCCTTAAAACAATATTGATGCAACTTATCAAGAATGACATTTCCCACAGAGAAGCAAGCAGGAGCTTGGCCACCACTTCCTTTAAAAGCCACTGGGAATGTTTAATATGGCTTTACGAACAATTTTAAAAGATCCTGTAATTTGTTCAGTCATTTTGCCCAAGAGGAATATACTTAATTTAGCATCCTTTTAAATATTTTTTTGAAATTGAAATAATTATAGATTCACAAGAACTTGCACAAATGGCACAGAGACGTCCCGTGTGGCTGTCACTCAGCTTCCTCCAGCGGAGGGAGGCGTCAGTCTTCCATAACCATAGTGTATGTCAAGACCAGAAATCAACGTCAGCAAACTAATTGTCTAAACTACCAAGTATTTCTATTTAACATTTAAAAACCTGAAATACAATGGAAAAGTTCACGTGCAAGCCGGATGAATTCTCACAGCTCGAATACGCCCAGGTAACCAGCACTCTAACATGGATGCCAGAGCTCCAGGATCACCCTTCCCGTCCACCCCGTCAAGACTTCTGACAGCACATAGGATAGGGGCACTGCTTTTCTTGTTTTTATACAGTAAAATGGAGCCATTCTGCATATTCTGTTTGTGTCTGTCTGCTTTTACTCAGCATGATGCTGGTGGGATTCATACATAGTACTGCATATAGTTGTAGACTGTTCATTCTCATTGCACTACAGAATCCCATGGTGTGAATACACCATCGCTTACTTAACCAATCCACTGCTGTGGGCATCTGGGTAATTTCCACTTTTGAGCCTTTATTAATAGTGTTTCTAAGAGTATCCGAGTAGGTGTCATGTGCATTTCTGCTAGGTGTGTACTAGAAATGGAATCACTGGGTCACAAGTTATATGTTTGCTCAGCTTTAGTAAATAGATACAGCCCTTACAGTTTTCCCAAGTGGTTGAATCAATTTACACTCCCACCAACAATATGTGTGAGTTCCACTGCTCCACAATTTTTCAAGTTCACCCATTCTGTTGGGTAGCCACCACATTTTGCCATGTATAATGCGCACCCATGTGTTTGTGCGATTATACACAGGATTGCTATACCCATGTTTGTGATCATTATACACATGTATAATGTACATCCTTATTTTTCCCCTCAAAAAACATGGGGGGAAGTGCACATTGTACATGACAAAATATGGTAGTACATGTTCTAGAAAGGAGAATTATAGAGCTAAACATCAAACAGAATATTGGTGAAATAACCAAAATAATAAGTTTTCTCCAAATAATAAAGACTCTATCTAAAGTATTTTATAAGGCAAAACAATCTAAAATTTCAAAATCGCTCTTAAAATATACTATCATTTGCTTAATTAAATTATCCTGAGTTGGTGGTAGGGCTGTGTTTCCCAAACATGTCTGATATCATGAAGCACCTGGGATGCTTTCTGTAAATACAGACTTTCAGACAATCTGTCAGGTCTCCTTGAAGGAGAATCTCTTTGGAAAGGCCTTGAATTTTTTTATTAGGACCCCCAAAGGATTCTTATCAGGCAAGGCACTACTAGTGAGGGGTCTTTTGACATTATCTGTTTAAAAGTGAATCAGAGTGGAAAATCCATCCTTTTGGAATTTTCTTGGACACTCCCAGCCCCAGAACCTTTCTGGATGTTGTCAAGTTCTGTAACAACTTTACAGGCAAATATTGTTTTAATAATTGGATAAACTGAGGTCAAAGTGTCTTGCGCCCTAGGTTGTTGAGTAATACCAAAAATATCAGAGAGGGTTATATTTGATAGACAGACTTACTGATATTTCTAATCTTCAAAAGGAATCAGTTTTTCCTACTAACTGGGCTACAAAAAAGAGAATCTGTAGTTTGAAAGGGCTGCATACTATTACATAGGAGGCGGAACATGAGAAGCGGTTACAAAAAACCTGGTTTCAAACTCACGTGCAACTAACACCTATGGAAATCTGAGTAAGTCAAAGTATCCTTTCTACCCCATTTTTTTCTCTGTAAAATGGAGATATCACCTAGCTTTACTGCCATTGGGGGCACAAAATAAATTAAGAGCAATAAAAGAGTAAATACACAGTAAAAATTAATAAAGTTATTATTTTCCTTTGTAATTTGGTTTTCCATCCTCTTGTGTCATTGCTCACCTGTAAGCTTAACTAAGGGCATGTTTGGTAAAATTTTCTAATTACCAGTATATTGCAACTCAGTTTTTGTAAGAGAAGTGAATAATTAAAGTTAAAAGAAAGAAACTGTTTAATTCCACATTTCCACATTTTCCTTAACTTTCATCTCTGTTGATGGAAACTGTCAGTCCTATAACTTATGGCTGAAAATGATTACAAACAATAATTTGGAAAAATGTAGTAACAAGGAATAACGAGGTAACAGAATACTATAATTTTAAAATAAAGTTGAACTCTTCCAGAACTAGAGAACATTGCTAAGGGCTATATACAAATGACTTAAAAAAAAAAATAGTACTAAAACCACTTGAAAAAAGCCAACATTTCAATTTAGTCTTTTAGATGACTTTCTAACATCAACATATTAAGTAGTCAAATGGCATTTATTCTGAAGATCAAAATGCTTCCAGAATCACATTTTATTTGCAAGAATGTCTGTGAAAACCACTTTCATAAAAATAGATTTAATTCTATGTACTGAAAAGAAGTCTACCATATTTAGATTATATGGCTATGAAAGGCCCATTTAACACTATCTGCCAATTACTACATATAAAAAGAAATTATGAAGATTTATATTAAATGAAGCCTCCTCCAGCTCTGTGCAGTTTGGTCCTTCTAATCTTGATGCTGGGGAAAAACTCTGGAAAACATTAGCACTTATTTTAAGAAATATTAGACTTCTATTTACAAGAAAATTTGTAAATAAAAAATATCTTATGTATATTAAAATTCACCATAAAAACTGAGAGTAAGAAAGCTGTAATTAACAAATATTCAGGCCAATGATCTGTGTAAATCTGGGGCCAACCCCTCAACTGTTATCTGGTGCCTCAGTTTCCTGTGTCAAATGTGGAGAATGGAAATACCCACTTCACAGGGCTGCTGTGAGTTTAGATGGGGAATGCTTAGAAGAGTGCTTGGCGCCATGCGCGCCTTGCAGGCACGGAGCAGTCACCAGGGCAGTCCTAGCAGCAGTGAACAGGACAGAACTTACGGGGCACCGTCACACCATAGTGCTGCGTGTCACTCATCAGCAGCTTTCGTTTCAGTTCATTCAAACCTACACCTACAGGACCTGGAAAACAGAATAATATAAATTCATTACTAAACAAAATACCATATAAGCATTTCTGTAATTGACGGAAATCCACAGGACATAGAACATGCATCCAATTTTACATGCGTCCCAAGTAAAGAGATTATCTCTGGTTGAGTTGTACACAAGAATAAGTTATTCATTTTGTGGCTGTTAATTTAAAATTTGAATCCCCAACTTTCCATTAAGAAGATTAGAAATATTTATATCTTAAATAAACATACTCAAGAGTATCTGAGTACATTACCCAGTAATGGCATCCAGTAGAGCCTAAAACATATGTTCACCTAAAAAAAATGGAAATTTTAAAATCACTATCCACCGTCTGGATAGTGATAATTTCAATTTTAAATGTTTTCAGATCCAACTAAATAAAATCTTTGAATCTTCATTTTATTTCAAATGCAAATCTAATGAAGCATTTTAAATTTGCAAACCATGAGCCGCATTTACATTTGTCAAGATCCTCTACACTCTGTATTTTCCGCTGGTCCTTAAACATTTGAAAACTTGCATAGACTTAACATATTTAAATCGACCAATGCATATATACTAAATATTTATAAGGAACAAGGCATATAGTAAATGCTGTAGAGAATCAAGATGATAAATACACTCTGTTTTCAAACAGAGAAACTGGGATGAGAGAGTAACACAAATTGATTAAGAGACTGGGACCAAAAACAAAGAGCAGCTTCAAATTGAAGTCAAATCAAAGGTTAGAAGGGCACAAGCCCCAAATGGCCAGCTTCTCACAACTCTGCCCTGAGAGTCTATTTAATGACAGTGCCATGCTTTGGGCAGAATACAAGCTGTAGAGCCAGTCTGCCCTGAGTTGGATTCTGACCTTCATCACTTCCTCACCTGGTGGTGACGCTGGCTGTTATCATCTGAACGTGTGTGTCACCCGCCAAATTCACATGCTGCCATCCTAATGCCCAATGTGATAGTGCTAAAGAATGAGCTTTTAGGAGGTGATCAGGTCATGAGGGTAGAGCCCTGATGAATGGGATTAGTGCTCTTATAAAAGAGATCTTGCAGAGCTCCTTCAGCCATCATGACACAGTGAGACATTTGTGACATGGAAGAGGGTCACCCACCATGCTAGCACCCTGATGTCTGGAACTGAGAAATAAATCTGTGGTATTTTGTTACAGAAACTGTTAACAGACTAAGACATTAGACAAGTTAAAGTCTTTGAGCTTGATCACACTTCATCATAATTCTAAAAGTAATAATGAAATAAGTAAAAGTAATCATGTTCCCTTTTGGGGAGGAATAAATGAAAACTTATGTGTAGTGCATAGTGTAGAATCCAAGTATTCAAGTGTTCATGCTCTTGCTTACTTCCTCTTGTCAACTTTAAAAAGAAAAGGTTTCATCCCAATTAAGAACACATAGGTGGACAGAGAAGAGTAAGATAGGTGTTCTGGGTGGAGGGAAAATCGTGAGCAGTAACAAAGATGCTGGAGTTGGGGACTGTGCCTTCCTTCCAACGCTATTTCTAGGCCCCTCACCCTGTATCAAAGACTTGCCCCTGCTGGCTATCCACTACCACCATCATCTTACCAGTCTTTCCACCAACTCTTGTCAAGTACCAATTCTCTGGCAACTTCCTCTGCTTCTTCTCTAAGACAGAGGTTCTCAATTCTCCCTTTTCATAGTTGATACTCTGCAATATTCCATTTGTATCCTAAATGGACTTTATAGCTAATATAATTTACCAGTACATATAATTCCTCCCTTCAAATTAATATAATACCCTAAATGTAATAGATAAAAGATTAAAAAATGACTTATGATTTAAAAAAATCTCTATTTCAGCATGTAAATGCTCAAGTACAAATAGGGTAGAAAATCTATTGAAGTCAGATGTTTGCACCTACTTAAATAAGTGATTCAAGAGTAACAAAAAGATTAGGAGCCATTCTGTACAGAAAAATACAGGAAAGGCTTCTGGTCAAGATGGCGGTACAGGTAAACACTGTACTCACCTCTGCCCATGGCCACATCAAAATTACAACTAAATTATAAAACAACCATCATTGAGAACCTTCTGAAGGCTAGCTGGGCAGAAGTCCTATAATTAAGGATATGCAGAAGAAGCCACATTGAGAGTGGTAGGAGGGGCAGAGACATGGAGTGGGCTAGTCCACACCCACAATGGCAGTTGAAAATCGGGAGGAGTATCTCAGTTGCTGAGGTGGTTCCTGAGTGTCCAAGGTCCCAGCCTCACACTGGGCTCCCCAGCCCAGGGTTCTAATGTTGGAAAAAGAAGTCTCCATAACTTCTGGCTTGAAAACCAGTGGAGACTGTGGCTGAGACTCAGAGGACTGCTGGAATACCAGGCATTCCTCTTAAAGGGCCCACACATGGATTTACTCAGACTCACTTGCTCTGAGTTCCAGTACTGGGACAGTAGCTCCTAATGCACCAGACACATAGAGGGAGGAACTGAATGGTCTGGCTTCAATAAAGGGCTAGGGGGGCAGCTTTCTCCCAGACAGAAGTACTGGCAGAAGCCACGTTTCCTTTGTTGAGCCCTTCCACCACAAAGCTACTGGGGGTGGGGAGCAGTATCATATCTGAGTTTCTATTCATTTAGCTAATGGGGTTCCCCCTACCCTGGTGATTTTACACCCAACTTTCAGACCCACCCAAGGCACTTCCAGTGGCTTTTCCATACAAGTGGCTTATCTTGGCTCATGATGCAGACTTTCATAAAACTACTCAAAGGTTCACAACCCCAAACAAGTAGCATCAAATCTTGGCATGCCCCATATCTCTTGCTAATGAGCCCCAAGCTTGGCACTGAGGCAGCCATCCTAGTATGCAGCTGTGCCTCTCTCAGGCACCTCCAAGCCCAGCACAAGTGGCAACCATCTGCATATCACTTTTGTAGCTTATATCAAGTGGCTCTGGGTAGGGCACAGGCATTGATGACTTTGGCCTGCACCAGAGCTTCTCCCAAGAAGCCCCAACACACCTGGTAGCCAGCTTCGGACCATAGTAGAACACAATCCAACCAGCTCCACAAACAACTCACCCAAAGGGAAGACTCAGCAAGCCCTTGAGTCCTGTTAAAGTGAATCCTGCTCCATAGGGTCAGCCCCTGCACTATAGCTCCTCCACTAAGTCACCACCCCACCTCATAACCAATCATCCTCAGAGTCAATCCCCCCCATTAATGCACCAACAGCAATCAAGGCTCAGTTACAACAAGAGGGCACACATAACCCAGACAAGGGATAGACCTGCACTACTTGTGACCAGAACACTGGTCAATAGGCCCTACAGGACATCTGTTACATAAGGCCACTCTATAAGACTGGGAGACATAGCAGCTCTACTTAATACACAGGGAAAAAAATCAAGGAGGCAGCCAAAGTGAGAAGAAAAAGAAACATGTCCCAAGTGAAAAAATAGAACAAAACTCTGGAAAAAGAAGTAAGGAAAATGGAGACAAGAAATCTACTAAATGCATAGTTCAAAATACTGGTAATAAATATGCTCAATGGTATCAGTGAGAACTTCAACAAAGAAATAGGAAACATGAAAGTACAGGTAGAAAAAATAAAAAAGAAACAGCCAGAAATGAATACAATAATTGATATGAAATATACATTACAAGGAATGAGTAGTAGAGTAGATCAAAGAGAGGACTGAATGAGCAATTTGGGAGACTAGGTAGCAGAAAACACCCAATCATAAAAGCAAAAAGAAAAAAGAATCCAAAAAAACGAGGTTAGTTTAAGAGGTCTCTGGGACAACTTCACACGTACCAATATTTGCATCACAGGTGTGCCAGAAGGAGAAGAGAGAGAACAAGAACTTGAAAACCTATTTGAAAAAATAATGACAGAAAATTCCCCTAACCTGGTAAAGGAAATAAACATACAAGTCCAGGAAGTGCAGAGTCCCAAACAAGATGGACCCAAAGAAGCCCACACCAAGACACATCAAAATTAAAATGGCAAGGGTTAAAAACAAAAAGAAAATATTAAAAGCAGCAAAAGAAAAGCAGTTAATTACCTACAAGGGAGTTAATAAGACTGTTGGCTGCTTTCTCAACAGACATTTTGCAGGCTAGAAGGGGTTGACACGAAATATTCCAAGTGATGAAAAGCAAGGACCTAGAACCAAGACTACTGTTACCCAGCAAAGCAGTCATTTAGAATTGAAGTACAAATAAAGGGCTTCCCAGGAAAAAAAAAAAAGCAATAGTAGTTCATCACCACCAAACCAGTATTACAAAAAATGTTAAAAGGACTTCTTTAAGAAGATAAAAACAGATAAAAATATGAATAATAAAATGGCAATAACTACATATCTACCAAAAATTACTTTAAATGTAAATGGACTACATGCTCCAAACGAAAAGTACTGGGTGGCTGAATGGGTCATAAAGTAAGACCCTACATATGCTACCTACAAGAAACTCATGTCAGATTGACAGACACATTCAGACTGAAAGGGGTGAAAAATATTTCTTAAAAATGGAAACAAACAAAAAAAAGCTGAGGTATCAATACTTACAGACAAAACAGACTTTTAAACAAAGGCTATAACAATAGGCAAACCAGGACCCAGCAATTCCATTTCTGGGTATTTATCCAAAGAAACACAAAATACTAAATCAAAAAGACATGTACATCCATATGTTTACAGCATTTTTTACAACAGCCAAGATATGAAAGCAACCTAAGTGTCCATTAATAGATAACCAGATAGTGATGAAATAGTGCATATACACAATGGAATATGACTCAGCCATAAAAAAAGAATGAAATCTTGTCATCTGCAATACGTGGGTGGATCTAGAGGGTATTATGCTAATAAAATAAGTGAGACAGAGAAAGATAAATACCACCAAATTTCACTTATATGTGGAATCTATAAAAACAAAATAAATGAACAAACGAAACAGAAACCAACTCATACATAGAGTCCATTTGGATGACTGCCAGATGGGAGAGGGGTGGGAGATGGGTTAAAAGGGGAAGGGATTAAGAAGTATAAATTGTCAGGTATCAAAATAGTCATGGAAATGTAAACTACAGCACGAGGAATATAGTCAATAATATTGTAATAACTATGTATGGTGTCAGATGGGTACTAGATTCATCAGGGTGATCACTTTGTAAGTTTTATAAATGTCTATAGTCACTATGTTATATACCTGAAACTAATAAAATATTTCATGCCAAGTGTAATAGAAAAATAAAAAAATATTTAGAAAAAGAAAGTACAGGAAAATGAAAGCCCAAAGACACAGGTAAATATTAGAATAAGGACTAGCAATTGGACAGAAACCACAGATGAGACTTAGTGGAATCTGATTAAGGAAACAGCCTGAACTGAGAAAGGGATAACAAGTCAAGACTACCAAAGTGAAGAAAATCACAATTTTGCAAATGACCTGCACTTGACCTCTAAGTTCAGTGTAACAGTAATTCCTCCCCATGGAATGGGACAGTGCTTCGGTGTCACAGAAGGCAGGCCTCTTATTTTCCAACCCCACCATAAGCTGAGTCACTAATTCAGTCCCTGAATGTCTGGTGCAACAGTTGGAAGTGGTGTCTGATGCAAGTCAGATTTTTCTTCTGTAGAAATGTCAAATCTACATCCCTGGCCCCCTCAGCCATTTTGACTTAAAAAAAAGTCCTCACAAATGTCCTTACTGATCCCTCCCTAGTGGGCAGGACTGCCCCTGTCCAGAACCACTGCTCTAAGACTTCAGCAGCTGGCTCTTGTCATTCTCAGCACCTCACTCCTGTCACCATTCGGATAACCTCAACACCCATGCGAACACCCTTTCAAAAACCAGCCTCTTAATTCCCTGATTCCTGATCTCTAGTGATCCTTCTCTAGTTCACTCTGAACACTTACAGAGCAAACCTTGACTCTACCACCACTAGGAGTTATTTTATTACTAAAGTATTAAATTCAAGCTTCCCAATATGACTTCAATCTCCAATCCTTTTAGATCTCCCACTTACTCCTGCCACACCTATTATCATAAGGACCTCCGTGCTTTCATTTTTTCCCTTTTATCTATCAGCCTTTCACATCTTCATTTCCATGGGCCATCATATTTGCTACTCTTTTGCTAATATCCTCGTATCTCTTACACATTGTCCTTATATCACACTTGCCAAGGAAACCTGCGGTCTAAGCTCAATCCAATGGCCTCTCTCCACAGCTACACCTGGACTACTAAGCACAGAAACCCATTCAAGCCTGGTGCCACGATGCCATACATTCAGGCTCAGCACATATAAACTAAGACCTTCAGGCTCTCCAGCAATTACTCTGTTTTCCTTATCAATTATATTTCCTACATCACATATTGGTGATGTCAACCCTCCATTCTCCTCTCTAATCACACTCTGGGAGCCTCCTTGTTACTTCTCTCTTCCACACCCTATGATTAAAGAATTGCCAAAGGCTGTCAACTTTCCCTCCTAAAGGCCCTTCAGATCTATGATTCCGCATGGCCAGTCACACTGGTCCAAGACGCCACCACGTTTGCCTGCTCTCCTGGAATGGCCTCCTGGGGGCTGTCCCACATCTACTCAGAGGCTACATTACTCCATCATCACCCAGCAGCCAGAGAGGTTTTTTCAAGGAGCTCTTCTGATCCTGTCACTCCCCTGTTAACATTCTTGAAAATGTAGTTTCCAGTGGCTCTTCCAAAAAATACGAAAATCTTTACATGGTTTACAAGGCTCTGCATGATCTGATGCCGGCCTTGTCCTCCTGCCCAAAGCTTATGCTCTGGCTGCTTTCCCTTCTCCCTGAAGCCCCAGGTAATTCTGGCGTGCCCTTCCGAGCTCTGCTCAAACGGCTTTTCCTCAAGAAAAGTCTCTCCTGACTCTGTTGCTCACGTTTCTCAATTGCATATTATCAGAGCATCCTGTACATCTCCCTCGTAATACTTAAAAATCCTAATTCAACAACTGGATGATACACTGTTTAATGGCCGGTCTCCCCCTCAAGAAAGAGGTGCTGTGAGGGCAGGATCGCTTTATGTCATTTATGGTCTCCATTATGGAAGTAAGCTCTCAAACATCTGCTTAATGAATGAAATTTCAAGTGTTACCATCACCACCTCAGAGAACATAGAAGCCAACAAGTGCAATTTCTTCAAAGTCCTATCTACAACTTAATGCAGCTAGGCCCATGGAGACCATCCTTCATCCTTCTCTAGAGTCACACATTCTCAAGCCTTCTCTTAGAGGGGTCTCTTCTCGAATCTTTACCTCTCTAATTTCTAGCTCCTTTCCTTGGACGCTTAAAATTAATAAATCTCTCCTACCCTAAAACAAAAAGAACAACAACCCCCCCACAAAGTTCCTTAACCCTATGTACTCCTCCAGCTACGGCTCACTGCTGTCTCCACCATCCTGGCTCAAGCTTCCGTCATTTCTCACCAGCATCTCTCATTGTCCCTCCACTATGTGCAGAATCAAATATGAATTCTTTGACAGGTATATACAGATTGTAAGTTTCGAGCTACATTTATATTTCTATTCTTCACTCTTGCCACGGCTTCCTTGACACTGCACACCCTACCTACACAAGATTTCTGCCACTTCCTGAAACATGGCAGGTTCTCTTGTGTTGTTGGATACTCATCACATGCTCCTTGCTTTTGCAAGAACACTCTGTCCTCTCTCCACATGCTAATTTTTGTCTGTTTAAGATTCAGCTTAGAGCCCTGGCTGGTGTGGCTCAGTACATTGAGTGCTAGCCTGTGAACCAAAAGGTCACTGGTTCGATTTCCACTCAGGACACATGCCTGGGTTGAAGGTCACGTCCTCAGTTGGGGGTGTGAGGGAGGCAACCACACACTGATGTTTCTCTCCCTCTCTTTCTATCTCCCTTACCCTTGATAAAAATAAATTTAAAAAATATTTTTTTTTAAAAAGATTCAGCTTAGACATCTGAGGGAATTGACCCTTAAGGTTTAAATTTGGGTTAGGTACCAAGTTCACATGTTCCTTGTACACCCACTTCACAGCTATCCTCTAACAGAAGGTGAGCTGTGTAAAAACAGAGATTTCATCTACTTGTTCACCAGTTGTTTCCCTAGCCGGTGAACTGTAGGTACTCATTAGTTAGTTTTATTTATTTAAATTATGCTCGGGAATTACACTGTTATGCAGGTAAAACCATTTGTTCAATGAACCAAAGGAGTGAGAGTTAAAGGTAAAAAGCATTTGCCTGCCTCGAAGCCTGGATACGACAGTTAGGTAACGTGCTCAAGGTCACTAAGAGAAGTTGGTAGGTTTCAAACTTGAATATAGCTCTCTTGATCTTAAGATAAAAAGAGGCAGAGGGGAGGGTGATGAATCCAGCACTGGAACAGTGAAGGTAAGGGAAGGAAATCTATCTACCTAAACTCAGACAAGGACTGCAATGTAACAGAGAGGCCAGGACTAGGGCGCCCTTGGGAATATAGTCACGTCAAGGTAAAACTTGAGACTGAGCAGAGACAAGAAGATCTCCAAAGGACAGGAGGAAAGTGATAAGTATTTAGTGACTGTCTACAAAATGCCAGACACCATCTAGGGCTTATATATTTTATATGCTCTGAAGGTACAAAAATTATTTAAAGTGCTAAAACTTACTCTTTAAAATAAATACAAAACAAACAAGAAAAACAAGGAGTATTACAATGGAGCTGCACTTTCTCTAAAGATAACACAAACCCAATTATACGTGCTCAAAGAAAAAGATAAAAGCAAACCAAACAGTGGGTCTTTAAATAGTGGGTCTTTGCCTGCCATCCCCACCCCACCCCACCCCCTGCCATACGCACACACGTGCGCGTGCACGCACACACGGCACCCAGAATTAAAAGGGGTGATGTGAATTTACTGTTTCCTTCAGTAGGTCCAGCTTTGGAGTGCTTCTCAGAGTGTGAGATACTTTGCTGAGTGAGAGTCTAGCTTTTTTCTTTTCTTTCTTTTACTACACATGCCAAAAAAACCCAGTGATTTATTTTAACTCTGGAGGAAAAACTAAGTATGTTTGAATTAGTAGGAAAAGTATGCCGTCTCTAATGTGATGCCCTTAAATTCTGACTATAGTCAGTTTTAGCCCTCACATAATCTAACTCTTTGTAGTTTGCTCGCTTCACTGTACACTCAAGGAGTATGCCAAGAATGTTCAGGGACGGATAACGTTATTGTTATTATTATTATTTTTATCCTTGCCCAAAGATGTTTATTGGTTTAGAGAGAAAGAAATGGGGGGGGAGACACAGAGAGAGAGAGAGAGTGAGAAATAGAGAGAGAAACATTCATATGAGAGAAAAACAGTGACCAGCTGCCTTCTGTAAGAGGCCTGACCAAACAGGCATGTGCCTTGAGCAGGAATCAAACCCACAATCTTTCGGTGTATGGGGTCATGTTCCAACCAAATGAGCCACCCAGCTAAGGCTGGGTGATGATTTTATTCGAAAAATTTCCCCTAGATTAAACTTGAGGTCATCACCTTCAAAGGTGGGAGTATCATCACAATAAAGTTATAACAGGGACACAATTTCAATCACTTTTACTACAAAATTGCCCAGGAGGCCTATGAAAAGCATTTTTCCTGACAGGCCCCTGGCTCAATCCTGCCATTTACACTGGAGAAGTTCTAGAGTTTCTCCTCTTCAGATCTTGACATTAAGACCACAGCTTAGATCCACGTTACTGTCCTGTCTCTACCTACGTTTAGGCTTAAGTTCACATTTTCAGCTGACTGGTTTGTACTGAGAATACAAAATCTGTTTATACTGTAGTTAATTTAAGTGCAAACTGAGCTAGATTCATGAATATGCCTCTGTAATGAGACAGACTCATTTCCCCTACAATATATAAATTTCTACCACAACTGTTGAAATACTTTTATATATATGTATATAAATAAGTTACTCTATAGTTTTCAATTGTGCTTGTTAATGATAAAGACAAGCAAAGACTGTCTAGCACAGATCTAAATCACAGACAGCGGGCTTTGGAAAAATGATGATGATGATGACACAATGTGGTCATGTGTCATGTGGTTATATGGCAGGCATGTCACATGGTTACATACACCATTACTAATCCTCAGATCCCTGCAAAAGAGGTATCATCCTCATTTTACAGATGAGAAAACTAAGACAATCAAAGGTTAAGTAATTTTTCTAAGGTCACACATCTGGAGTGCAATTTAACTGGTATTCAAAACCTGTCTGTCTGACTCTAAAGTCTACATTTTTCCCATTCTACCTATTATCTTATTAAAAGAATGCCAATAAAACACGAACTCGGGTAGCTAGTTGCTCCATTGTCTGTTAATAGCTAATCCGTAACTTTATGGAGTTTTTCACCCTGTTCCAAGCTGTCCCACACTTTAGGTAGTTATGACTATCTGTGCTTGTGGAATAGAAAAAGTTTCTGGCTCCAAAACTCAGCAGAAGTCCAATTTGGGGATCTCAGAACTCATTCTGTGCAGAACCTCTGAGAAGTCTAAACCCAACTACATGAAGTTGATGTCCATACCAGGCCTGGCAACATGCATTGGGCATGTCTATCAGAATTCCTGATTCAGGTCTAAGGAAAAGCAAATACAACTGTGATTTACTTGCAATGATGTAAGTAAAAGCCAAAAAGCATTAAATAAATTATTTTGGAGATCATTAATTTGGAATTCAGGCAGTGAACTGAAGTCGATATGCTTACTAGCTTTGAAAATAAAAGAATGTTTCTATTCAAACCTGACATGTAAGTATTTATTACATTTTTAAAAATTTCATATGAATTTACAAAATCATTTTGTTTACAAAGTCTGGGAAGAATAAAGCTATGTGTATCAATCCCCATTAGTTGAGGTTCTTGCAGAAAAATGTGTCAATTGGATAATTAAGATCATTATAAAGTCATACTGTTTTAATTACTTTTTAAAATTTTTTTGATTGATTCTAAAAAGATAGAGGGGAAGGGAGGGAGGTAAGAGGGAAGGAGTGAGGTGGAGTGGGGGACAGAGAGAGAGAGAGAGAGAGATATGTTGTTCCGTTGATTTATGCATTCATTGGTTCTTCTTGTATGTGCCATGACAGGGGATGATACTCACAATCTTGACATATCAGGACAATCCTCTAACCAGCTGAGCTACCCGGCCAGGGCTATTTTTAATTGCTTTTTTGCATTTAATTAGTAACTCCTTCCTGAAAGTAGGAAACTGTGTTGTATGTGATTTTATGTAAAGGTCATTGGCTTCAGCCAAAGAAATACAGCCCACTTAGGGTATCAATAAAATGATGCTAGTAAAGATTCTACTTAAAAGCTTACATTTAAGAAAATATTCACATTAATGGCAAAAAATGCCCTCATTTTTACTTAAAGGAGAAAAAATTAAAAAATCCCTATGCAAATTCATAGCCTTCATTTATGTAAGAGCAGTTAGACATATACTGCTTTAAAATACCAGCATGACGTTTTTAAATTTAAAAAAAGTTTATAGCCATACTGTTTAGCATTGCACTTTGATGCTTCAACCCTCTACTTATTTGTGTGCTAAGTGCAGATCCTAAGTGAATAATCATGTACTCTAACAAAAATATATTAGTATTATGAAAGTAATTTTAATGAAATTAATGAACTGTGGTATATATTTTTTATTTTTTTAAGATTTTATTTATTTATTTTTAGAGAGAGGGTAAAGAGGGTGAAAGAGAAGGAGAGAAACATCAATGTGTGGTTGCCTCTTGCACATGCCCTTCTAGGGACCTGACCTGCAACCCAGGCATGTGCCCTGACTGGGAATTGAACCAGTGACCCTTTGGTTCACAAGCTGACCCTCAATCCACTGAGCCACACCAACCAGGCCTGGTACATATTTTTTTTACTGACTCTCATGTAGTCTACAAAGAATGAACATAAAGTAATTTTTAATTGTAAATGTCTACCATGGAACTTAGCTGTAGTTTTTCTTAAGATTGATGAGCATCAAGTTGAATTTAATAATGCAAATATAGAAGGGTGATACCTTACACTGGAGAAAAACAATCATCATACTAAAGACTGTAGCGCTAATAATATGTTAGGAAAGAAAATTCTGAGAAAGAGAGGTACAGGTAGGTGCAAATAGGCCAAATTAGTTGTAACACACTAGATATCCATGTAACAATCATAATGGATTAATAAAATCCACTCTTATTTGGATTTATGTCTAACATTAAATAATATATTAGGCCCTGGCTGGGTGGCTCAGCTGGTTGGAGCATAGTTCCATGCACCAAAATGTTGTGGGTTCGATCCCCAGTTGGGGCACATATAGAAGGCAAGTGATAGATGTTTTTCTCTGTTTCTCTCTCTCTCATCAATAAATATATCCTTGAATGAGGATTTAAACATTTATATATTAGAAAGAAATCTGTTGTTCTGACCAAGTACTATTAGCTTTTGCTATTGATCTTTGTGCATCACGGCACTAACATTAAATGGCTTATTACGTAGACAGCTACTGACATGGCTGCAGCCCTACCGTGGGTTCGCCTCCAGTGTACCTGCGCTGCTTAATACAAAAAGTCTTCCACATTTTCCCCCAGACATTTTTATGGATTTGGCCAGACTTGTTACTCTTACCATCCAGAGAAAAATATCAGAATTACTGGAGTCTGCAATAAATATTCTAACTGCTTTTGTTACCTGAAAAATACACTTTCTCATTTGATTTACTGCAAGAGAGATCAGACACGTGTTGTAAAAGTCTACTTATCATATTGCAGCACTATTTTTGTTGCTCTAGGCATAAAATAAAAACAACCATGCTATTATATCTGACTCACAGTCTTGTAATGATCACATCAGCTGGTGGCTGGATTTTGGGTCAGAGAGTGACAAATCTGTTTATAAAACTAAATTTAGATGGGAGTGAAAGACAGAAAACTGTATAAGAACAACAATTAAAATTTTAAAAAAACCTAAATTTAAAGTTCCTTTGGAACCAAACTGTATAGAAAATGTGGCAACTTAGCAACAAGCCCTGACAGAGGTTTAGATTATCTTTCCTCTGTTGGGGGGGTGGGGGGGAGCAGCTCTTAGTGAAGTGTCACTTAAATGCTAATGTCAAAAAAAAAGGAGAAGAAAAAGAAAGAAAAGAAAATTGGAGTGGAAATCTTGTGGAAAGAGCACCATTTTTCCAAAGCAGCTATTTATACCAATTTATATGAACTAAGTACTCTCTCATCTCTACCTCAGGGCTATGACAAAAGTATAATAAAATTAAAAGGTCAAAATAAAACCACCCCTGTCTTCCTTAGCCAAGTAGAAGAGGGCATGGATAACTTCTTTACTTTAGAGTCTGTTCCAAAATGTGACCTTTTCAATGAGGTACCATGATCTTCAGGTTCAAAATCACAAATTCCTGATTCCTCTGGAACTTCTTGGCTTTGAACTGCTTCTACAGCATTTATCACAGTCAAACAACTATAGAGCTGACTTTATTATTTATTTCTAATTTTATGAATATGTCTTTCATCTATCTTCTCCCATGAGAATGCAAGCACCACAAGACAAGAACGTTTGTGTTGCTCACTAACAAACCCACCTGCTTAGGACAGTGCCTGCGACAGTCAGTACTCCACAAAAATCAGCTCAGGACTTCCAGTCAAGATGGAGGCACAGGTAGACAAGCTTTGCCTCCCCATGCAACCACAAAAAGAATTACAACTAAATCTCAAAACAACACCTAGAATTGTCAGAAAATCGAACTGTATGGAAGTCTGACAACCAGGGATTTAAAGAATCCACATTCATCTGTCTAGGTAGGAGGGGTGAAGGTGTGGAGATGGGGCAGAGAGGAAAGGAGATGTGGTATGGTGCAGAGAGCCAGTGGTGGCGGTGGAATGGGCATGGGTGGTCCCACATTCATGTGTGATATATAAAAATTGGAAGGGATACCTTGGACCAAGCGATGCTAGCCCCAGGCCAGACTGCACAGCCCAGGGTTCCAGCATTGGGAAGATAAGTGCTCATAACTTCTGGCTGTAAAAAACAGTGGAAGTTGGGACAGCTGAATAAACTGCCAGATATTCAGGGAACTCCACTTAAAGGGCCCACACTGTCTTAAAACATATGTAAACCCAGCCACACTGGGATTCAATACCAAGGCAAAAGCTGGAAGGGCACCAGTCACAAGGAGAGTGGGTGAAATGACCAGAAAGGGGGCGAGTGCCAGGCAAACACCCAAAAGCCAGTCAGCAGCACAGTCCCTTCTCCAAGCCCCGCCTCCCTGACATAGAGCCACAAACTGGTAAAGGGTGTTACCCCACCATGGCAATTACCTCACACATTTATAGGGAGTCAAAGCATCTCTACCTAATACACAGAAACAAACACAGGGAAGTTGCCAAATTGAGGATACAAAGAAATATGGCCCAAATGAAACAGAACAAAACCCCAGAAAAAGAACTAAATGAAAGGGAGATAGACAACCTATCAGATTCAGAGTTCAAGTCACTGGTGTTCAGGATGCTCAGAGAACTCATTGCATATGGCAATAATGTATAGGAAGAAGTGAAGGTTACACTAAGTAAAATTTAAAAAATCTACAAAGAACCAACACTAAAGGGAAGGAAGCTGGGATTCAAATCAAGATTTGGAACATTAGGAAGAAATAAACATTTCAACCAGAACAGAAAGAAGAAACAAGAAATCAAAGAAGTGAGGTTAATAAAAGAAGACTCTGGGACAGCTCCAAATGTGCCAACATCCAAATCATAGGGATGACAGAAGGATAAGAGCAAGAGCAAGAAATGGAAAACTTATCTGAAAAAATAATGAACCAAACTTCCCTAATTTGGCAAAGGAAATAAATATACAAATCCAGGAAGCACAGAAAATCCCAAACAAGTTGGACCCAAAAAGGACCACACCAAGATACATCATAATTAAAATGCCAAAGGTTAAAGATAAAGAGAGAATCTTAAAAGCAGCAAGAGAAAAGCAGAGAATTACCTACAAAGGAGTTCCCATAAGATTGTCAGCTGATTCCCCAAAAGAAACTTCCAGGGAAGAAAGGACTGGCAAGTATTCAAAGTGATGAAAAGCAAGGACCTACAACCTAGATTACTCTATCCAGCAAAGCTATCATTTACAATAGAAGGACAGATAAAGTGCTTCCCAAACAAAGTAAAGCTAAAGTAAAATGCTTCATCATCACCAAGCTATGATTACATGACATGCTAAAGGGACTTATTTAAGAAAAAGAAGATCAAAACTATAAACATTAAGAAGGCAACAAATTTACAACAATCAACAACTGAATCTAAAACAAACAAAGCAAACAACCATAACAGGAAGATAATCGTAGGTAATAGAGATCATTTAGAGGGTTATTAGCTGGGAAGGGGAAGGGGGAAAAGGTGTAGGGACTAAAAAGCATAATTGGTAAGTACAAAATAGACAGGGGGAGGTTAAGAATAGTATAGGAAATGGAGAAGCTGAAGAACTTATATGTCTGACCCATGGACATGAACTAAGGTGTGTGTGTGGGGGGAGGTGCTGGAGAGGAGGGGGGTACTGGGCAGAGGGGGGATAAGGGGGAAAATTGGGTCAACTGTAATAACATAATCAATAAAATATACTTAAAAAAACAAAACCAAAACAAAATAAGCTCAATGAACATAATTGTAATTGGTGTCCAGAAATTAAGCTGGAGTGTAAACATTTAAGATGAACCAATGGCATAAAAAAACCAATAGTGATTCTAATAAAGATCATAGTTACCTCTTTTTTTATTTTTTATTTTTCTTTTTATTTTAATTGTTGTTCTTACACAGTTTTCTGTCTTCTACTCCCATCCCAGCCCACTGCCCCAGCCATAGTTACCTCTTATATACAAATACTATAAGTTTAAATCCATCACACACTCATAAATTCAATGATGCCTTTGGAGTTTCAAGCATCTAGATAAAACCCTGTGGAGCAGAATAATTCCTACAAGCCTTCAAAGTTCATTAACAGCTATAGGAATTCTATGAGCATCCTGATTACAAATGTTTTGAACTCTGCATCTGATAGGTTAGCTATCTCTTCATCGTTTAGTTCTATTTTTGGAGTTTTTCTCTGTTCTTTCATTTGGGCCATATTTCTTTGTCTTGGTGCACCTGTTATGTTGTAAGGGGTGGAGTCTTAGGTATTCGCCAGAGCAGGGCAACCCACATCACCGTGTTGTGGTGCTGTATGTGGGGGAGGGCTCAGAGAGGGAACACTGCTGCCTGCTTGGCTCTGGGCAAGCTTTCAGTCACTTCCCCTGATACCCACAAGCAAACTGGGCCCTTCTGGTAAAGAGGAGAGGGGTAGGAACCTCAGGGACAACTTTAAATGTTCCAACATCCAAATCATAGGGGTGACAGTAAGGGAAGAGAAACAGCAAGAAACTGAAAACTTACTTGAAAAAATAATGAACAAGAACTTCCCCAATCTGGCAAAGGGAATAGACTTGCAGGATGTCCAGCTTGGAAGCTCAGTCCCAAAGAAGTTGGACCCAAAGAAACACACACTAAGGCACATCACAATTACACTACCCAAGATTACAGACAAGGATAGAATCTTAAAAGAGGCAAGAGAAAGGAGACAGTTACCTACAAAGGAGTTCCCATAAGGCTATAAGCTGATTTCTCAAAAGAAACCTTGTGGGCAAGAAGGGGCTGGAAAGAAGTATTCCAAGTCATGAAAGGCAAGGACCTACATCCAAGATTGCTCTATCCAGCAAAGCTATCATTTAGAATGGAAGGGCAGATAAAGTGCTTCCCAGATAAGGTCAAGTTAAAGGAGTTCATCATCACCAAGCCCTTATTATATGAAATGTTAAAGGGGCTTTTCTAAGAAAAAGAAGATCAAAACCATGAACAGTAAAATGACCACAAATTCACAACTATCAACAACTGAACCTAAAACAAAACAAAACAAACAAACAAACTAAGCAAACAACTAGAATAGGAACAGAATCACAGAAATAGAGATCATATGGAGGGTTATCAGTTAGGTGGGGGAGGGGGATAATGGGGGACAATGTATAGGGAGTAAGAAGCATAAATGGTAGGTACAAAATAGACAGAAGTTAAGAATAATATAGGAAATGGAAAAGCCAAAGAACATATAGGTACAACCCATGGACATGAACTAAGGAGGTGAAATGTGGGAGCAGGATACAGGGCAGTGGGGAATAAAGGAGAGGAAAAACTGGGATAGCTATATTAGCATAATCAATAAAACATTTTTAAAAAGATTCCATATATACTGATTAAAGCAAATATGATTAAAAAATAAAATAAAAAGCTATGGGAATTGTAAATATATTAACATTAACATTTAATTCTGAGTTACTTTTCTCTCTGCTTTATGAGGGAGACCTTTGTTTCTGCCCTTGTTTTATGGGAAAAAATGATGAGTCTTATAAATGTCTATTGAAACCACCTCACAAAGCAGTCTTTACATAGCATATAAGATTCGGCACAAAAGAGGAAGGAACAGCACTTAGTGCTCAGCTAGAAACACGAAACATATAGAAAGGTTTATTATTAGTTTCTTCTAATGCCTTGTAACCAAAGATGAATATCCACAAAATGAAAGTTTGCTTCTGTAGTGACTTCAGCTATAAAAAGTGTTTTACAGTTTTTTAACAGTGAAGCTTTCTCCCTGCTCCCTCCCCTGCACATACACATTATTGGCCTTATTATTTTACTTTTTAAAAGTCAGGTTTCACCAAAGATAAAGCTTACGTAGAAAAAAATACCAAATGCCTGACATTTGGTCTGAACATACTTTTTGGAAAATACTTTTAAATGCAGAAAGAACTGCAACACAAACTGTCACTGAGATATTTTAGTGGCTGAAATGTGGCTTCAAAAATGAAGTACTTACGATGAAGCTCAAAAAGCCCTCCCCTGCCATATTCTCGCCATCTTAACAACTTGGTCAATTTTGATTTCTTGAATGTTAAGTCCAAGAATAAAAATCATGCAATGTTGTGGTAAGAATAACAGTGAAAATAAAACTATGTACCTTCTTAACAGTATTTATCTAATAGTTTTAAGGCAAATTTATTCCCACTGGCTTTGAAAGCACTGAGAGAAACACATCAGGCTTAAGGAGGGCCACGGTGCTTACCAATGCTCTTTCCACTGACCCAGATCTGCTGCAGGGGCCAAGGAACTCTTTCCCAAGTATATGATTTTTACAATAATGAAAATAAACAGTTAATTGAAAAACAATCCAGAATTTCCAAAATTCAAATCCACTGCTTGATCCCCTTTTTGAGACAATAAACTGCTAAATAATCTAATTTAACTTATAAATGTTGTGAATACTGAGGTTCAAAATCAGCAGATGCCTATTCCTATCACCTTGTACTTTTAGGTAATTCAAAACAGCTACTTCTTATTAAAACCTGAGGGGCCAGAAATAGGCGTACGTCTTTGCAAATAGCATTTCATTTAACCCTCAGGCAAACCTAGAAAGCAGATGCTCTTACTATCCTCATTTTTCAGATGAAGACACAGATGACCGGAAAAAGTCTGTAACATCAGGTGTCACATGGCTACTGCACAGCAGGCCGGGTTGGATGGAGCCTGTCTTGCCCCAGAAGCCCATTTCTTATGTCTCCTCCCCCCCCCCCCCCCCCCGCACCCGCCTCACAAGATATAAGAGACAGGGACACTCCAGAAAATAAACTTCCAGTGCTACAAATGGGCCACCCAGACAAGCCAAAAGGTTTTCCGAGCAATGCACCAAAGAAGGTGAAAGATTGGCAACACTATTGAAGGACACTGTCCCTTTAACTCCACAAAAGGCCACAGCAACAGTAAGGGCAGAATTAAAACATCAAAAATTACATTATACCAGCAATTGCTTCAAAATAGGGAAATAAAGTGTTGGGGGGCTAAAGAGTTTCAAACAGTCATTTTTCTTGTAAGTATTTTAGGATAAAAGTTGACAATAATAATAAATAAGTTGATTATAACAGATAAACCAAATGTTAAGTATCACTGAACAAATCCTGAAACAGCAAGTTAAGACAAAAGCAAAGGCTTAAAAACAATCACTTAAACATGATAACAGGAGTACAAAATAAGACTGATATGAAAAGCATGATATAAAAATAAATTGCAGCCAGTTAACAAAAGAAGGTAATGGCAACTGAACCCATTTCAACAGAGCAGCAAGGCTTCCTGGTGCACAGCCAGGCACCTCACTGCATTTGCATTGTAGCTGAGGGCAGTAGCTGAATAGCAGCAGGCGCTGCCAAATGAACCTGGGCATCTGGGAGCTTGTGAGGGATCAGACACTGTGCTAACAGGAAAGTCTGAGAAGCCCTGGAGTAGAGGCTGCTGACCACGGGAAGGGGAGGGCCAGTCCTTGAGCACTGGCGTGATGCTGTCTATGCCACCAAAAGCCTCCCAAGAGGCAGCCTCAGAAATCTGAAGACAGAGAAGAGACTAAGGTCAAGCCTGGAGCCTTTCCTTGGTGGCTGGGAGGATCACCCCAGGTGGGCTGGGCTGCTCACCTTGTGAACGGACTAGAGAGGGATAAAGATAAGGAAAGTCAGCCTGGGATACTTTAGGAATGGTGGGTGGATTTTAAAGAGGGGGGAAGTAAAACACTAATGATGTGTATAATACAATGAGGGGGCACACCTGGAGAGTGTGCAGTAAAGACAAAGCAGAGCCAACAGGCCTGCTGACCTGACGCAGGGAGTGGAACTACTCAGCTTAGGGCCCTGAAGGGGTGTGGGGTCCATGTAAACTGTGGGTGGGACTTTTTAGCTCAAAAACTTCAAGCATATTGGGAAAGACTTGTAAGAACCCAGAAAAGGGACCCCATATGTGTACCTCTGAAGTGAAATTCTTACTATCTCACTTATTTCATCAGAACTACACACAAAAGCAAACACTTACCAACCAAGACAACAAGCCTGTACTTCTCGTTGGTTTGTCGCCGATAGGGCGTCACTTCCTCGTACGTGGGCACGTCGGCCGTGTCGTACTGGTCGCTCTTCTTGCACTCGTACATGGATTTGTTTGTTTTCTTATCTTTTCTACTAAGACGAAAACTTCTTCTAAAACCAGCTGTAAATACAAAAAAATTATTTTCAGTAATAAGAACTAAAAAAAAACACTCCCCAAAAAACAAAAATATTTTTAAAAAACCCCTCAAAGTTGGGCCGGATTTTATTCACCATAATATTGTTACAAGTGCACTTAGAAAACAAAAATAGATATGATACAATTTCATTAAAATAATTTATAAAAGAATCATCTAACATTTAACTACATATTTTTTGGTTCTAAATCATAAAGTTTTCTTCAAAAAGCAGTGAGTAAAACAACTATGTTATAAAGCAAAAAAAGGAAGTCAGAAACCAAGGATAATTTATCATGGACTGATTAATGAACATATTTCATAAGAAAAAGTTAAAAGCACTTTAAAAATATTTTAAATATAAATGATGAATTCTCTCATTCACAAACACCAGAATATTTCATATCATAATCTAAGCATAGCCTAACAACATACCTGGGGCACAGACAGCATCTATTGTTAAACACAAAGAAAACTAAGTTAGGGAAAGCACAGTGTCAAATGGGCCTCTGTGTATCGGCTGATAGAACCAGCCTGTTCCTAAAAGCAACTTATTTAACTTACATGAGACTCCAGGGGAATGGAATAATTGACTGAGCTCAGGTCTCTTCTTTGGAAATTCTGTATTTTTACTATCTGAAGCTTACTGAAATTTGGAAATAAGTTTCATGGTTTCAATTGTGTACTCATCAACAGGCCATATGATCTTTTACTAAGATGACTTCTTAAGTATTTAAGTAACTTCTCATGCCTGCTTAAAGCTCCCTCTCTAGCTCACTGCTATCACTTAACACCTGGGCTTAAAAATCTCGGCAAGAGCTCCTTTTCTCAGTCAGCTCCCACTTGGTTCTGCTTGCTTTTCAGGTTTTTGCACTGATCTGGCTTTGTTTCTTTTGAAAGAATAGTGATATTTACCATGCACATCATTCAAGATCTCAGTAAGATGTACACTCAGTTCCAAACCTAACAAACCTTTATACTCGCTAAAAATCCAGACTTTAAGACAGAGAAAACAGCCTGCTCATTAAAATATTATACATATCCTATATCAACTCTGTAGTACAAAACAAAATACATTTTTAAATATGTAAAAATATACTCTCTTTAAAAATGAATATTGGTTAAATTCAACACATAGAAAACTTTAAAATAAAGCTATTTATAACACAATGTAAAACTATAATATCTAATCTGTATGAAGTTAAGAGAAAAAAGAAAAAGAATAATTATTACCATTGTATTTAAGAAGTTAGTAGGATTCAAAATAAAGGCAAAATTAAAAACAATTATCAATGACTATGGAGTTTTATCATTCACTGGTTCAGTTTAATAAAAATCAACCAACATATTAAGAATAGAATAAAAAGTTAATCTGATAATATAGTCCTGTGGGCCATCAAGAGTCATTCTGATTTGGAGGAAATACTTGGATTTGAGAGAAAACATTTACAAAGGATTTGAAACAAAGAAGATAATTGTTCTAAAGCTCTCTTATCAAAGATAAAGAGGAAAAAGTGAAGAGGGTAAGTGATGAAACACTTAGGTATTTTATACAAGATGAGATGTGAGGGAAGTGAAAGCCATCCTGGTCGTAGGAGAAAGAAATGTGCCATCCTGGTCGTAGGAGAAAGAAAAGGTGTGTGTGAATTCTCACATCGCACGTGCAGACACAATTCAAACTTCTGTGTAAAGGGTGGAGGACACATTGCATAGTATTTGTTTCTGTTTTCTAGGATATTGGGAAAGACTCATAAGAACCTAGACAAGGGGCTCCTTAGATGATTGATAGATATAGATAGAAAGACACACACACACACACACACACACACACACACACACACACACAGACATATCTCAGAGTCACTGCAACACCAGAAGTAGCAGATTCTTAACTGCTTCTGAGGCTTTAGCACAGTGGTTCCCAGACAATGGCGTCTGCCTCATTTGCAGAAACTATTTATCCCACCCTGATCCCACCCTAAAATTCTGTCACCTGTGACTGCTGGTCAAGACTGGAATCCAATATAATAAGATGGCTTCTGGTTTAGCACAAAAATGACACACTAGCCATTCTAACTCTTCCTATGATGGCATTTCATTGTGTTCTAATTTCAGGTTTCCACGGTTCTCACCTCCTGGAAGGCAATTCCAGGATGGGCAGGTAGAACTAGAAATGCCTTCACCATTACTCCTTGTACAGGGGGAGGGTTTTCCTCAAGTCACTTCTGGCACAGCAGTAGTTCTAACTAGGACATAAATGCCTCATCCAAGGCAAATCAAGTCCAAAAGTGAAAACCTGAAAATTTTCTGATACACAACTCATAGCTGAATCCTGAATTTCAGTGAAAGTGTTCATCTAACTGGGTCTTGTAAAGACTTGTAAAGATTAACTGACGTTTTTGTTCTCATCATAAACAATAAATGGATAGTGGAGGAAAGGAAGAAGTAATCAGATTTCTAACATGAGGGTCTACAGACATCAAAGATGGGGACCATGGTCCATGTGATGGTGTGGTGATGCCTGCTGGGTGCATACTAGGTGCTTGGTGAATGTTTACTAAATTGAATTTATAGTGACTACAACAAAATCCCTACTGTCATTCCTGTTTCATTTTCTTACGTGAATTTTAACCAAGCAAGAGCACATTTAGTATTTTCACAAGAGAAAGTTCTAAGAGGCAGACAAAAGGACAGAACACTGCCTACTTTAAGGCTTGTGTCCGAAAGAACTCTGGAGTCCCTCTGGGCTGTCTCCGACCCTACTCCCTGGCGAGCACACAGGTTACTGTCACTGTACTGACCCACACACCGTGGCAGGGTTTGACCTCATTCACACCCATTTCCTAGGTAGTGACTCCCAAGCGGGTGAAATTCCCACAGGTTCTGAACTTTGGTGTCTTGAAACGAAGGGAAAGGGCACTCAGATCTCCACACTGATTCTATCACAGCAGCAGCATCACTAGGTGTTAAAAGGCAAAGACAGGAGGGAAACAGGTCTGAGCTCCGCCCTGCTGACTGACTTACCAGCTGTGTGACTTGCCAACTTTTAAAAAACGTCTTGGCTCAACTTCTCAACTTTAAAATAATAGTACCTACATCTCACAGGGCTGTTAAGAATGAAACAATTCCCGTAAGCCACTTGGCCCCATACCTGGCATGTGGTAAATGCTATACACAATAGCTATAAATTAGTACTTAATTATGCCTCCAACTTATTTACAGTACCTTGAAGGCAGGAACATGTTATACCTCCCTGTGTTCCCACAACACACAGTCTAGCAAGAAAGGGAAAAATAAATTAGGGGGCTTATTAATAAGTTTTTAACTGGCTAATAGTTATAAAAGATACAAAATATTAAAATTAAAGCCAGATTTAAATGTTAAATATTAAAAGTCCCTATTAAAATAGTCATTTTAAAGCAATACAACAGAAAGATTTAGCATGCATTAACTCTTCTTTTTTTTTAGTTATTCTTTCTAGGGATGTATGTTATTTCTGGTGCTATATTTTAAAGGCATCCTTCCGACTGTCTAACTTACCACATGCCCTTACTCCCCTGTTCCACATACGCCTGTATACACTCCATATTTATCACTCAATACATATATACACATATACATGGGTACACACATATACATATGTACATAAATATCTATATAAACATACAGACTTTAAAAAAATATGAAAAGAAAAATCCCAAATCCAGAGCAAGCAATAAAATACTCAGAATAGAGGATTTAACAAAATGTATAAAATCCGGAGTACTTGCCTATTAATTATTTCTCAAACCAAAAAAAAAAAAAAAAACCCAAAAAACAAAACCCAAATCCCCAGTGTATTTTCCTAGAATCTATCCGGCACGCCCTTCAAGGCAATACAGACATTGTAACTTTCAAACATCGTAACAGGATGAGTGACGTGACCACACACCTTGGTTAAATCTAAGCTTAGAGAAAGTAAATTCTATGTCAGGAAAAGGGGTTAGTATTTCTAGCCTTCACATCTTATGTGGTTCTCATCAAAAAGGAGATTTTAAAAAGTGTATTTAAACTGAAAGTAAACAGAGGGTTCTTTCAGATAGATGTTTATAAATGACCTAGAACCTGTTTAATTCCAGTTCATTTCTAGTGCCAAAGTCTTAGCAAGAAATGGCTTTTTAAAAGAAGGAAGGTAAAAGAAACAGTAACAAGGAACTTGGAGTAAGGGAACAGTTTTACACAAAATATATTTTTCCTTATATTTCACATTTTTGTAATTTATAATTGGCTCAGCATTTTTATGGACAGGCTTTTTCCAGGGCACTTACCCACAGCTGCTAGAGATTTGCGTGCTTTAAAGGAACAGCAATTCAACGTTATTACAATAGGAAGGTGACTTTAGAGGAAGCCTGCAGCTGCGGGTCAGCCCCTAACCACCAGGAGACACTTCCTATCTCGTATTTTCCAGTAGAAGTCATTTATGGTATGTTAACATATCATTTCACTGCAACCCTTTGAAGTTAAACTTATTTTTACTACAAAAGGTGACATTTACGTTGTTATCTGCTCCTTATTTCAATAAGACTGCAATAGACATCCATGCACATCCCCATTTGTCCTTGTCACTGAGGATTTCATTAGGACAAATTGCAAAGCCAGATCTCATCCAAATGCTTCCCAGATCAATTAATAACTATGTATTTCCACCAGCAGTAAGTACCCTTGTCCATATCACCATTCTCTCATAAAAGGACTTCCAATTAAAGTCTTTAATGATTGGACAAGTGAAAAATTGCATAGCATTTCATATGAACTGTTGCTGTAATTAGCATTTTTTCATATTACTCATTTGCATTTATTTCTTCTATAAATTGTTGTTTAATATCTTTTGATCACTTTTAATTAGGGTCTTCATAAATAATGTATATACATGTATCTTTTTAGGTCATGGTCCTTAGACCTATCCATTGCAAAGAACTTTTAAGATTTTCAATTTTTCTTTTTGATGCAATTTTAAATGTTTACCTATTTGAATCTGTGAATTTCTTTCATTTTGTGATTTTTTTTTAATTAATGTTCAAATGCAGTCTCCATTTTCCCACCACCACTTCCCCCTGCCCCACCTCTCACCCTCAATCCTACCCAACTTTGGCTTTGTCCATGGGTCCTTTATACATGTTCATTGACGAACCTTTCCCTCCTTTCCCCATTATTTCCCTCCCCTCTCCCTCTGGTTACCATCAGTTTGCTCTTAATTTCAATGTTTCTGGTTCTATTTTGTTTGCTTTTTGTTTTGTTAATCAGGCTCCATTTATAGGTGAGATCATATGGTATTTGTCTTTCACTTCCTGGCTTATTTCACTTAGCATAACGCTCTCCAGTTCCATCCATGCTGTCACGAAGGGCAGGAACTCCTTTCTTTCTGTTGCATAGTATTGCATTGTGTAAATGCACCACAATTTTTTGATCCGCTCATCTACTGATGGACACTTAGGTTGCTTCCAGCACTTGGGTACTGTAAATTACACTGCTATGAACATTGGAGTGCATGGGTTCTTTTGAATTGGTGTTTCAGGGTTCTTAAGGTATAACCCCAGCAGTGGTATTGCTGGGTCAAAAGGCAGTTCCATTTTTAATTTTTTTGAGGAAATTCCATACTGTTTTCCCCAGTGGCTGCACCAGTCTGCATTCCCACCAATAGTGCACTAGGGTCCTCTCTTCTCTACAACCTCTCCAACACACACAGTTGATTTGGTTATGATGGCCATTCTGACGGGTGTGAAGTTGCATCTCATTGTGGTTTTATTTGCATCTCTCTGATGGCTAAGTAATGCTGAGTATCCTTTCATATGTCTCTGGGCACTCTGTATGTCCTCCATGGAGAAGTGTCTGTTCAGGTCCTTTTTTGATTGGATTGTTTGTCCTTCTGGTGTGGAGTGGTGTGAATTCTTTATATATTTTTGAGACCATTGTTTATAATTTTTCCCACTGTTTTTATGAGTTTCTCATCCTTAAGTCCAATATATATTCACCTATATTTTCTAAAGTTTAAAAATACAGGTTACATAGCTTTACATTTAATTTTTTAATCCCATCTGGAACTACTCAGCTATAATCATGAGATCAAGCTTGTGAGGTGAGGCTGTAATTTTATATTTTTCTAAAGAATTAACCAATGGTCCCAGACACCCTTACCGAACAATCCTTTTACTACTTCATGTTGTTACATACTTTGCACTGGAGTATCAGATGACTTATTTATCATGTGACCAAAAAGGTCTGAGTTTAGATAATTCTCTTATTAGTGATATCAATACCAAATCACTAGAAGTAGTAGTGGTGACAGCTGATGTTTATAGAAAACTTACTAGATGTCAGACACCACTTGAAGCCCTTCATGTGGATTAGTTCATTTAATTCCCACAACAACCCAATGAGGTAGGTGTAAAATCCCATGGGGTTAAGCAGATCTTCTTTTACTGTTAAAAAAGAAAATGAGCCCTGGCTGGTGTAGCTCAGTGGATTGAGCGGGGTCTGCAAACCGAAGGGTTGCTGGTCCAGTTCCCAGTCAGGGCACATGCCTGGGTTGTGGGCCAGGTCCCCAATGAGGGGCACTTGAGAGGCAACCACACGTTGATGTTTCTCTCCCTCTCTTTCTCCTTTCCTTCCCCTCTCTCTAAAAATAAATAAAACCTTTAAAAAAAAGAGTTCTTTGTATAAAAAAAAAATTAAAAAGAAAAAGATGGCCAAGGCTTGGTACAAATATTAAATGATGAAAGAAAATCAAGAAGAAAATTTTACATGTTACTCTACAGACAAAGATACATAATAGAAGAAAATGATGAGCCTCCTTCTACTTTCTGAAATAATTTAATAGGAAAAATTATCAAAGAGGAGCAGCAGTTTAAGGAATTAATATTACATAATTTTATAATTTGAAAAAAAAAATCCTACCAAACATTGTTTATAATACACGAACAACCAAACAAATGAACTCCCATATTGGCAGGGTGTTTGTGTGGTTATAGCAACAGGTGACACAAAATACATTTTGACCATCTCTCAGAAGCTGGTTCTTAGTCTTTTATATTTTGAAATGACTATGGTAACAAAACAAGTTTTTATATTCACAACAGTTAAAAATAACCACTAAATTAACATATGTAAAAAGCAGTGAAAGTAAAAATAGAAAAGAGTTTTTTAAAAAAATAAGACTATAGTATCAGAACTAAAGATCAAAGGTCAAGGAAGAGAGAGAACCAGTAGTCTCACCTAAAAGTGCAGATATAAGAAGATAAGTTTTGAGAACATATAACCAAACTAGTAAAATGGATATGAAGTATTTTTTCAAAAATAATAAATCATTATCATATAGTTTGGCTCCCATAAATAAGTAACCTCAGTGTGAATTTATAATATATTTATAATTTTAATGATCTTACTTTTTAAAAAAATATTTGGACATTTAGGATGGCATTTTATTAAAAATACGTGATCATTTAATGAACAATCATGTCCACTAACACAAGAGGCCCTCTGACAGAGTCAAGGCAACTCAGTACCAACATGAACAACCTCAAACACACACGGGAACTAGAATGAAGTGATACCAGATATCTGTTAACGCAAAGAAAATAAATACTGTTATCACCTCCAATTTTCAAATGAGACAGTTTCAATCTTTGGTTGCATTTCTTTTATGTAACCAAAGTGATGTAATAACATCAGATATTATGCATTCTCAAAGTTTTTAATAATGAGATATTAATATTTTCAAATTTTATAGATGTTTTAGAATGATAAAAGTCTCAGTGAAATCTATTTGAATCATAACAGAAACAATACTGGTCACAGGCATTTCAAAAATTAGAGATTTATATAAAGATCTACTCTAAACTTCCTAATTTACAAAAAAATACATTTATTTGATGCAAACAGAATGAAGAAAACTGCTTACTTTCTTAAAAGTAGATAAAAATCAACTTGTATTTTTTTCTTGCCTCAATATATTAAAATGTGAATTTTTTTAATTTGAAAGAACTACCAAAAATACTGTATGAACTCTTTTTTTCATCTCTAAACACTCGATTAACTTGACCCAGCATATATTTAAAATTATACTTTAATTACAAGGAAGAGAAAACTTTAATATAAATGACCTTTTAAAGAAGATTTTTAAAAAAACATGAAGACAATGAAAATTAAGCAGCTGAAAACTACTATACAATGCTAGGCTTCTGACAACAAAACGCTGAAAATGTCCATTAAAGTCAACATTATAATATAAAGCCAATGTTGTTATAATGACACACATAAGTCATAACAGACAAAACTGTGTAGTGACATGATCCTGGGACAAAACTATTGTTGGAATGATGCTCCTATAGTATATCAGTAACAAAATATTCCAAGAGATAGTGGAGGATAACTAAGAACATCTTAAAGTGACAAGTAAAAATCCTGTTGCTTTAAATTAAAGTTTAAAATAAACTAAAATATCAATGCAAAACTATAAAAGTTACTGATATTGAAAGAAGCTGGGTAAATCAGCTATATTCATCTTATAAAAAACCATGTCAGGAGGGAAAAAATTACCTGAGAAACATAACATTATCATGGATTACGTTTACCAACCACACAGAATTGATTTTGTATAGGAATGGGGAAAAGGCTTTGAAACAAACTCACAGAAAATTCACCTCTGGAATGTTACAGGTTCAAAGTTCCTCTCAACGAAACTTAAATGTCCAGATGCCATAAATACCCCTTGAATCTCTGAACTCATCTCAAGCTAAAAACTGAAATCCAAAAGTACCCAGTGAAATCATGGAAGCTAATATAAGATATCAACTTGCAATTTCCAAGGAAAAAAATTATTCAGGTCTTAAAAAGTTTTCCTGATATCACTGACAATTTATTTTTAAAGCATAACACAGCATTAGTATAAAAAAAAAAGAGAAACCATATAAGAATTAAATTTTCTGCCAGCCAGCTATAAAGAATCAGCTCTTAATTATACTCTTTCAAAATTATGAAAAAAATATAGTATGCACACATAAACTTGAATATAAAAACGTAGCTCTGAAAAGAGGGGAAAATTGGATTTGAAATTTTAATATATTTTTTTAAGTTGAGTCTATGCAACCTAAAATTCTCCAAGCAGGAACGGTTTCTTTCTGTCAGAAAAAAAATATTCCAAGTAGAAATCCAGACATGTTGATATTATGCAGAGTTCCTTCTTGTTCAAGAAAGAACCTGCACCACTTTTGAAAGAATACTTCTAAAAGTTCTCTTTAGATAAATTTTATTTTTTGAAACATATTTAAGGCAGTCTATTTAGATATAGCTTTATTTACCTACATTACAGTCCTTAATAAAATAGCTGAATATTGTCGGAAATGGCAATTTTCACAAGATTTTAAAAACAGGCAATGTAACTTATTACAGATTAGTGCTGCTCACACGTAGGAGAATTAAGAAACAGGATTAGGAAAAAACATATCAGCAGAGATGGGTAAACAACAACATTTAAAAGAAATAACAGCAAATGGACAGTTTTGTTTTTTATTGAACTTTATGGTAAACACTTCAGTTAAATAGAAAGAACAGTCTTAACTTACATAAGTCCCAAAACTGATCTTGTTTTAAAAGAATGCATGGAGCACTCCAGCAAGGGCAGCACTGCAGAAAACTCGATGATTTTTCAGGAAACCACTTGCAAGAAATTATGTTTGAAGACAGATGCATGATAAGCAGTGCTTTGTGAACTGATTATAACAACATTTCCATAATGAATTAACCAGAGGAAAAGCAGTCTGTAATTCTTAACCAATGTTAAAAAAAAATTCTTCGTATGGACTATTTCGTACTGCATAGAAAGAAAGGATAAAGAATCTTTAAAGCAGACCCTTGTACCACTGGAGACAAGCACCTTTGGACTCTAACAGATACACAGACACACACCCCAAAAATACGCCAACTTCCACACTATCTATGAAGAATTAGATGGAAATGAAATACATAATGAAATAAATTTTAAAATATTTAACATGTATAAATGGCTTGACAATCTTTATATATAGGTGACCCTTAACTTACAGAATTCAACCTTAAAGGGAGCAATTTTCTATTGTTCATATTTACAGTATACTATAATTTACCTCCATGGTGTTATTATAAAATTTTATGCAAACACTACACAACTTGTATGGTGCAGTGAGCTGTTTCCCTTCTTCCGCTAATAACGGCCACGCATCTTTTATTGAAAACTATGCTGACCTCTAAGAAATGTGGTATGTTATAGACTAGTAGGAATCATTCCACACAGTCTATGTTCACATCAGTGACAGCTTAGCAAATACGGCTTTAAGATATAATTATTAGACAAACAGACATTTAATTCTTGCAGTATTATAATGTTCTCCTGTCAAAAGAGTATACACAGATCATTTTGACATGGAATATATTTTTTTAAAGTGTAACCGGTCATTAATCAAATTAAGGGCTACTTATATTTGCTGTTTTGTGCTTAATTTTCATAAACTTCAAAGAAAGTGAAAACTATCCATGTATTCACTGGGCTATAGGCTTAATTTAGATCAATACTGGTTATAGGTCTACAAGTAGATGGTGGGCGGTCCCATTTTTGGTTCAAGTGTATTCTGTCTGCAAGGTAGATAACTTCTGTTTTTCCTCTCCTGTGGATTCAGGAGACACAGGGTGTGAAAGTGGATAAGGGGCAAGGCTAAGATTCTAAAATAAACCAGGGTCTCAGAATTTCTTCTAAACAATTCTTGGGAAAGCTCTCATGAGAAGCCCAAACTTCTAGAAACTCCCTTGACTGCTTTCCAGAGCTTGGGTAGAACTGGATAAAGGTGCCCTGTACTGAGGATGGACACAGACTCATCCTGTGGACATGGATGTTCTTTAAAAGCAGGGGCACTGCAACGGATCTGGGAAAGTTGCGGTATCTGCAGGGATTCAAGATACACTAGAACACCATGGTCACTTGTATGATACACAGTAACTCATATGGTACAAATCCATTCCATTTTTTTCACTTGTTTAATTTTTTTTTTTAATGAGAGAAACATCTGATGTAGAAGACACATCAAATCTCCAAAGGGCAAATTTTCCCTTAACATAATTAATTACCACAGATATATTTAAAGGAGAGTAGGAGAATGGAGAACGTGACGGTTAATTTTATGTGTCAACTTGGCTGGGCCACAGTGCTCTGACGTTTGGTCAACCTCTACTGTTAAATGTTTTCTGTAAAGTGTTTATTGGATGAGATTAACATGCAGATCAGTGGAATGTGAATAAAGCAGATTACCCTCCATAATGTGGGTGGGCCTCCTCCAATCAACTGAAAAAAGAGGAACCTCCCCTTAGCAAGGAATTCAACAACTACTCTTCTGTGGGTCTGCAGCCTCCAGACCGATTCTGACTTACTCCACAATCACATGAGCCAATTGTTTACTCTTCCTCTCTCCATATGAAACGTCTGTTCAGAAAACATCCAGCTATTGTTAATAAAATTATTAATATAATGAGAATGGTTTGCATGACATCAATGTAACCTGACAGCCAAGGAGAGTGGACTGGAATGTGCACATGAGAACAATGCCAACTTCACTGTACTAGTCAGTGGCGGCAGTGATGCTGAGTGAGAATGTATATTGTGTGGCTGTCACATTCAAAATGACAAGCAAGCAGAGAAACAAGTCCGCATCAAATTTTGCATTAAGCATGAACATTTCTCCACAGAAACTATTTGGATGATTCAGAAGGCTTCCAGGGATGATGCAACAAATGCAGAGCAAATAAAAGTGTGGCAAAAATGCTACAAAGATGGTTGAGAATCTGCTGAAAGTGATCCATGCTCCGGAAGCCCTGCAACAAGCAGAACACCTGAGAATGTTAAACGTGTTCAGGCTGCAATCAACAAACATCTGCAACTGACAGTGAGAGAACTAGAAGCTGATCTGGGGATTCTAAAAACTACTGTGTCTGAGATTTTGATGCAGGATCTTGGCATGAAATGTGTTGTGGCAAAATTCATTCCATGGCTTCTGCTACCAGAGCAGAAGGAACATTGTGCTTCACTTGCTAATGGCTTGATTCAAACTGCTACCAATGAACCTCAAGAAGGTCATAACTGGAGATGAACCATGGGTCTGTGGCTATGATCTGGAAATGAAGGCCCAGTTGTCCCAGTGGGAGTCACCTGGTTCTCCATGCCCAAAGAAGGCACGCCAAAGTTACAGCAAGAGCAAGACCATGTTTTTTGATAGGGAAGGTGTTGTCCATCATGAGTACACCCCTCCAGGCCAAGCAATTAATGAGTACTGCCTCAGTGCTCTTCACTGACTGAGAGGTGCAATACGACAAAAACCACCAGTCATGGGCATCTGATGATTGCAGCTTCATCGCAACAATGTGCCCACTCATGCATCATGTCTTGTGCAGAATTTTTTGGTGAAACATCAAATCACCCAGGTGACTCAGCCCCCAGATTTGATGCCCTACAACTTCTTGCTTTTCCCAAAACTAAAATCACCTTCGAAAGGGAAGAGTTTCCTAACCATAGATGAGATTCAGGAAAATACGACAGGGCAACTGATGTCAACTCCAACAAAGGATTTTGCGGAGTGTTTTGTACAGTGGGAGAGTCACTAGGAGAACTGTGTGAAGGTGGCTACTTTGAAGGGGGCTGATGTGTCATGTCCTGTGTACAATGTTTCTTGTATCTTCTTCAATAGATGTTTCTATTTTTCCTATCACATGGCTGGATAATTTCTGGACAGACCTCTAAAGTATACTGCATTATGAGCAAGTCTGATTTACCCTAAGAATGCAAGGTTGTGTCAAGATACAAAAATCAAATAATGTTATACACTACATTAAGAGAATGAAAATAAAATCCATATGATCATTATCAACTGATAGAGAAGAAGGATTGTCTAGATAAAAGATGGTATTACCTTCAAGTAGATATGTCTCCTACTTCCTCTCCAACCTAGAGGGCTTTTACTTCTTTCCCTTGTCTAATTGTTCTGGGTAGCACTTTTAGTACCATACTAAACTAAGTGGAAAAATGCACATCTTTGTCTAGTTTCTGATCTTAGGGAAAACATTCAATCTTTCACCAGTAAGAATGCTGTTAGCTGTAGGGTTTTAGTAGATGGAGTTTATCGGATTGAAGAAATTCCCTTCTATTTGTACCCTACTAAGTTTTTGTCACAAAAGGATCTTTGCCAAGTGCTTTTCAACCCAATCAAGCTACTAACACTGCTCATCAAGGCTGCTGATAATTCCGCATTGCTAAATCAAGGTCAGTCCTCTTCATCTTATTCGACCTCCAGCAGCCTTTATCACAGCTGCTCACGCCTTCTGCCTTCACTTTCACTTGGCTCCTAGAATATCACACTCCTGGTTTTCCTTCTACTTCACTTTGAGTTTGGTTCTTGCCTATATCTACACTAAGGCCCTGGTTATCTCATCCAGTTTCATGGCTTCAATTTGATCCGACTTTGACAACTTCCAAATCAATAGCCTGAACTCAACACTGCCTATCCAGCTGCCCATTCAACATCTCCATTTGGATAGTTTAAACTCAATATATTCCAAATGGAATATATCCCTCCTAACACTTCCCTCCATAGTCTTTCCCATCTCAGTAAATGGTAACTCCATCTTAAACTTACTGAGTCTAAAAACCATACACTTATTCTTTATTGTCCAATTTGTCTGACAATCCCGTCAATTATCTCCACTGATAATATCTTGGATTACCACATGGCTCCATCACCTGCCCTTGCTCCCTTACAGTCCATCACCAACTCACCAGTCAGAGCGATCCCCAGTACGCATCTCATGCCATCACTCGTTCAGAACCTTCCACAGCTCCCCATCTCACACAGGAGAAGAGCCAAAGAATCCCCCTCCCTCCCTTCCACAGCCAACCTACCTCGCCAACTGATCAATTCCTCCCTCGTTCACTCTGCCCTGGCTACACTGGTCTCCTCACTGATCCCCAGACATATCAGAGCCCTGTCTCAGGGCCTTTGCACATGACATCCCAGTCCTTGGAGCACTCGTTTCCCACGGGGCTTTCTTCAAAGTTTTGATAAAACATGACCATCTGAGGAAAGCCTTCCTTCTCCCCATGTTGAAACTTGAAACCTCATTTCTGCAGTTCCCCCATCATTCCATTCCTGCTTTACTTTTCTTCATAGACTTATTATCATATAACATATTAAATAATTTATTGTTTGTCTCCATCCTCACCCCCAATATGGAAGCTGTACGAAAGGGTGTTTTTTCGATATCTCTTAAAGCTGCAGTGCCTCCAACAGTCTAGAACATACAAGGCACTCAAATGCATATTAGGAAAAAAAATCTAGACATAGCATTGTAAGAAACTTCTATTGTTTAAGTCAGAAAAAACTGCTAACCAGGGTTAAAGTAGTTTTTTTCTCGAGGGAGGACATGGGACTAAGGAGGAATAAGGACAGAGATTCCTGTTTGGGTTTCAAAACTTGCAATTAATACTATTTGACTTTTTAAAAAATGTATTAAATAAAGCCATATAAATGGCTGACATTCTATTGTTTTTTGACTTAGAAATTAGCAATTGCATGTGCTTCAACCTAAAGCACATTTTACTTTGATAAAAATATAAATTTTAAAAATATTTTCAAAAATTTTGGAGTGGGGGGTACAAAAGAAAATTTAGGAGACAGGAAGGAATCAATTCACAATTTTTGGCTTTAAAAATAAAAATATCTCTAGGCTGGGAAAGTTGCATAGAAAAAGGTAAAATCAATCAAGGGACCAGAAGAAAATGCATTCAACAGAGAGAGTTAATAGTTCATCAAATTATAGGAAACTGATAAAGGATCTGACAGAAGAAAATAGGCAAAGAAATTATTATTCAACAAAAAACTAACAAAAATTCACAATATTGCACCAAGTCACAGAATATTTTAAGGTTTAATAACCTTAAAATATTCTTTACCATAAATAATTCTTTACCACAAAAGAGTTCTGCTATTTATAATATCATGCTGTTTATGAGACATCTTAAAAATGCACAAAATGTGTAAGTATTTTGAGGATTTGGCTTTTGGGAAAAAACAGAATACCACAAAACAGTCAATTTTCTCAACATATTAACAACAAAGTAATAATGTAACATAATGGTATAAAAACAGCACAGTTGTTTTCCTCTTTCCCAGGAGAATATGTTCCAAGACGCCAGTAGATGCTTGAAATCTCAGATAGTACCAAACCATAAGTATATACTATGTTTTTTCTTACATATACATACCCTATGCTAAAGTTCAACTTACAAATTAGACACAGTATGGGGGACATCAGAAGAATGGTGGTGTGAGAAGTCCCCTTGGCCTCTCCGCCTTGAAGTTACAACAACTTGAACAGCTATAATTCAACAAAGTATTCACTGCACAGCACACAAACATGCCTGAGATCCGCACATCGAAACATCTGAAGGTGCATGCTGGGACTAACCCCAGGGATGGGTAGAGATACAGAGGTAAGGCCACTGAGGTCTCCTAGGTGCCATTACTGGAAGAACAAAGCCATGAAACTACACCAGCTTCCCTTAGCTCACCCTGCCACCACCCATCATAGTGGCACTGCTGGCAGCCTCGGGTTGCAGGTAACAGTGCTGGAATTTCATGGACGTGGAACCCCAATGCCCATCATATTCTCCCACTAGGTTGGTGCCCTGGGACTGAGGAGGCCTGGTTACAGAGGGGACACCCACCTCTCTAGGGAATACAGGATATCTTCCATTACCCACAGAAAACTGAAAAGCTAGAGAGGTATAAGAGAAACTAAAAAATTTGTGCTTCTGCACCAACTACTGGAACACAAAAGAAAGATTTCTTATCAAGCTACTAAAGAAGCCTAGACAGTGAAGGAATCCATCAAATACCATGAATAACCAAGGTAATGAGGCAGCTCAGAAAGAAAATGAAAAATATCTAGAAAATAAATATACGGAAACGTGATTCAAATGACAGAGAACTCAAGATTGCAGTTCTGAAAAAACTCAGTGAAGAAGAAGAAAACAAAGCTAGACAGTTTAATGAACTCAAAAATATGAGGTCTGTCTGGAAAAAGTCCAGTCATTATTAACATAACGAGAATGGTTTGCATGACATACAGAAAGTTAATACAACCCTGGCTGGATGGCTCCATTGGTTGGAGCATCGTCCCATACACCAAAGGGTTATAGGGTTGGGGGTTTGATGCCCGGTCAGGGCACATACCAAGGTTACAGGTTCCATCCCCACTCAGGGAGGTACAGGAGGCAACCAATTAATGTTTCCCTCTCACATCAATGTTTCTCTTTCTCACTCTTAAAAAAAAGAAAAAGAAAAAAACAGTAAACATATTCTTGGGTGAGAATTTTAAAAAATGTTAATGCAATAAAGAGATGGTTCTTTGAAAAGATTAAGAAAACTCAAAAACCTCTTGCTAGACTTACTGAGGACAAAACAATAAAAGACTCAAAAAAAATCAGAAATGAAGGAAGTTATCACAGACACCACAGAAACACAAAGAATCATACAAGAATGCCATGAAAGAACATATGCCACCAAATTCAATAATTTAGAGGAAAGGATAAGTTCCTAGAAACATATAACCTTCCTAGACTGAATCACAAAGAAGTGGAAGATCTGAATAGTCTGATAAACTGTGAGAAAATAGAAATGACCTCAAAAACCTCCCCAAAAGTAAAAGTCCAGGACCAGATGGTTTCATTAGTGAATTCTACCCAATATTCAAAAAAGACCTGATACCTATCCTTCTCAAACTTTTCCAAAAAATTAATAAGAGGCAATACGTCCTAACACACGGGATGAGGCCAACATAACCCTGATACCAAAACTTGGCAAGGATAACACACAAAAAAAGAAAACTACAGCCCAATATCTCTGATGAGTACAGATGCAAAAACCCTACACAAGATACTAGCAAACTGAATGCAACAAAACATTAAAGAAATAATATATCACAATCAAGTGCAGTTCATTCTAGGGGCACAAGGATGGTTCAACATATGCAGATTAATCTATGTGATATACCATGTTCATAAAATGAAAGATAAAATCATATGATTACATTAGTAAATGCAGAAAAAGCCTTAGACAAGATACAACATGAATTTATGAACAAGACACTTAATAAAATGGGTATTGGAAAAAAGTACCTCAACATAACAAGGTCATATATGACAGAGCTTCATGGTGAGAAACTAAATGTTTTTCAGTTCCTAAGATCAGGGAACAGACAAGAAAGTCCACTTTTACCACTCTTATTCAACATAGTACTGGAAGTCCTAGCCAGTACAATTAAACAAGAGAAAGAAATAAAATTGGAAATGAAGAGTAAAATTATCACTTATAACATAGTTCTTTATAGAGAAAACCTTAAAGACTCCACCAAAAAACTATTAGAAACAATAAACAAATACAGTAAAGTTGCAGGATACAAAATCAATGTATGAAAATCCACTACATTCTTAAATACTAACAATGAAATTTAAAAAAAAGAAATGGAAAAAAATTCTTTTTGTAATTGCCACAAAAAGAGACTGAAAATGACACAAAAAAATGGGAGGAGATTCTGTGATCATGGACTGAAGACTCAACATAATTAAAATGGCCATTATCACTGAAAGCAATATACAGATTTGATGCAATCTCCATAAAAAACCCAATGGCATTTTTTAAAAGAAATAGAACAAAAAAACATCAGATTTGTATGGAAACACAAGACTCCAAAGAGCCAAAGCAATCCTGAGAAAAAAGAACGAAGCTGCAATTATCACACTCCTTAACTTCAAATTATACTACAGAGCAACATTAATTGAAGCAGCATGGTATTAACAGAAAAACAGATACACAGACTAATGCAACAGAACTGACAGCCCAGAAATAAACCCACATGTATGTGAGCAAATAATTTTTGACAAAGGAACCAAAAACATACACTAGAGAAAAGAAAGCCTCTTCAATAATGGTGCTGGGAAAATTGGAAAGCCATATGCAAAAGAATGAAACTACAATAGATTACTGTTTGTCCCTATGTACAAAAATTAACTCAAAATGGATCATTAGACCTGAAACAATAAATTACACAGAAGAAAATATAGGTACTAAACTTATGGACTGTGGTCTTAGACAAGATTTTATAAATTTGACCCCAAAGGCAAGGGAAGTAAAAACAAAACTAAATCAGCAGTACTGTATCAAACCAAAAAAGTTCTGCACAGCAAAAGAAACCACAAACAAAATGAAAAGGCAATCAACCAAATGAAAGAAGCTATTTACAAACAATAGCTCTGGCAAGTGGTTAATAACCAAAATATATAAAGAATTCATAAAACTCAACAACAACAAAAAAACAATCCAATTAAAAAATGGGCAGAGGGCCTCAATACACACTTTGCCCAAGAAGACATACAAATGGCCAACAGATATATATGAAAAGATGCTCAACTTCACTAGCTATTAGGGAAATGGAAATGAAAACTACAATGAGATACTACTTCACACCTGTTATGATGCTATTGTTAACAAGTAATAACAAGTGCTGGAGAGGTTGTGGGGAAAAAAGAACCCTTATTCATTGCTGGTGGGAAAGTAAACTGGTACAGCTACCATGGAAAACAGTGTGAAGGTTTCTCAAAATTATTAAAAATAGAGTTACCCTATGACCCAGCAAATCCTCTTCTGGGTATCTTCTATAAACAGTTCGAAAATATTTATTTGCAAAGATATGTGCATCCTTATGTTCATTACATATGTACTCTTATGTTCATTATTCATGGCAGCCAAGACATGAAAACAACTGAAGTGTCCCTCAATAGATGATTGGATTAAGAAGCGGTGCATACATACAAAGGAATACTACTCAGCCATAAGAAAAGATGAAATATTGCCATTTCTAACAAGATAGATAAATCTTGAGAATATCATGATAAATGTAATAAGTCAGAGAAAGTCAAGAACCATATTATTTCACTCATATGTGGGATATAAAACTGAAAACAACAAATAAACAGGACAAAAAATCTTATAGACACAGACAATATGGTGGTTATCAGAAGGAAAGGGGAGTGGGGGGTAGTCAAGGGGAAGAGGAGGTTAAGTGTATGGTGATAGAAGGAGATTTGACTTTGGGTGGTGAATACATGATGCAAAATATAGATGATATATCATAACAATGTCACCTCAATATTTTATAAAAATAAAAAATTATACACAGTAAGAGATTAACAATAACTGATAATGAAATAAAACAATTTTAACAATACACTATAATAAAATTTCTGCAAATGTGGTCATTCATTTCAGGGGATCCGTTGCTGACGTCTTTGTGAAAATGCATTCTGGCTCAACACATCGCCATCAATCAGAACACATTTTCTGTTCAGGTTTCCTACCCACAAATTCAGTGCCTTTTCCACCCGAACTAACAAGCATGTATCATGCCCTATAGCTATAACTTTTGTAAACCTTGAGGTGCAACAGCAAAACTAGCAAATTTCTTTTTCCTGCTTCACACTTTCACAATTAATTTGTTCTAACTATCAATCTTTGCAACCTCAGCATACAATATCTTTCCTTATTATGTTGAGAACATTCACCTTTTCCTTAAAGCAAGCACTTTATAGCTTCTCTTTGGAGTGTACCAGTATCACTAGTCTTGCACTTTGGGGCCATTATTAAGTAAAATAAGAGTTACTTGAACACAAGCACTGCTGTACAGTGACAATAGATCTGATAACTGAGATAGCTACTAAGTGACTAATGAGCAGGTTGCATATACAGCGTGGAGACACTGGACAAAGGGATGATTCATGTCCCACACAGGATGCAGTGGGACAGTTCAAGTTTCATCACACTACTCATAAAGGTGAGTAATTTAACACTTATGAATTGTTTATTGAATTGTTTCTGGAATTTTTCATTTAATATTTTCAGACTGTGGTTGACTACAGGTAACTGAAACCGTGGAAATGAATAAAGGGGGAGGGGAACTACTATCATACAGTTTTAATAATAATAGTATATATATAGATGGCTGGAGAATATAATCAAACTTGTTGACTCTGCAAAAGAAGTAATTTCCAATTTTGGGGGGTCACTAGTTGAAGTGTTTCCTCAAAAGAAGAAACTTTTATTAGAAACACCAGTAGTTAAGCATCCTATTATCACGTATCTTTTTAAAAAAAAAAAAAAAAGTCTTTTTATTGTATGCTTCTCTTCTCAGGTGTCTTGCTATATTCCCTACCTCAGCAGAAGCTAAATGAACTTCTAGATGCATGAACCCATAGTAGTCTCTTAATGCACACGTGTCAGCACAAGCATTTAGACCACGAAGCAATAACATCATTATGTACACATATTAAACACATCAGCCATGGTTTCCCTTTGCCACTGTAAGGTATGAAAAGGACGAGTATTGCTTATAAAACCAGGAGCTGAACAGACTGGATAGCTTATCAGGGCTTGCAAAGTCACCATCCTATTATTGAAGCTAGTGACAGGTAGAAAAAAATCTTAAGTTTTAGTCTGTCAACACTAATGTATAACATTCAGTCCTCAAATAAACTGATTGTCCCATTTTTCTTTAAATGCTTTTTGGTTACTTTTATTTCCCCACATTTGACAACATGGATATAAGCCGGCACTTCATTATTATAACACAAGTGCAAACCGAAGTGTTAAGAGAATGTCTACTGATATCCCATCTCAGCACTGGCAACACGTGAGGAGAGATGGGGACTGTGTTGAATTGGAGAACTTGTGTTCCATCTAAGGAGTCAGTTGTAACTCAATTCTGCTAATTATCAGGAGTTAAGAAATGGCTTGGTCAAATCTTTTGTTTTGTCAAAGGAGCCAGAAATTTTTACATGAAATTCCTTAAATGTGTGCGTCTAACAAAATTACATCTTTTGTATAAACAACCTAAAGATTTCGAGCCACAGTTTTGTATTATTTTATGATTCATGATATTCCCATTTTACCTAGATGGTGCCCTATTTTCATATGTAAATAGATGATGTAAATAGAATGGTCTCTTGGAAGCACAAAACCCTTTGCCTACACAAAAGAAAAAAAATTTTTTTCTGAGTCACAGGTTATCTGCATGCTTAACTTCACCTGCTAATGCCAAATTCTTTTACCTAAAGCACTCCTATAGTCTTGATTCCATCTAATCTAGTCTGCTCTGGGGGTTTATCCAACCAGTTATTTCCTATCTGAGACTTTCAACCCACAGGCTTGATCATCTCTCTCTACAAAATTTATCTTATTTTCCTTTACCACTAAAATATTCCTACCCTCAACTGTAAAAAACCCACCTTGAACTCAACTGCTTTCTTTCACTGTTCACCATTATATCTCGCAACACCTTGCAATTTGGCTTCTAATAAAGTTTTTTCTCAGATGTTATCACTGACTTCACAGAACAATGGAGTTATTTCCAGAGCTAAAAGTACTTTCTCTGAGCTCTTTAAAAACACCCACCTTGTTGAACACCTTTGCTTTTTTACTTCAACTTATGTCTACTGATGAAATATTCATTTTGTAAAATCTCTACATACTTTAATACACAGATTAAATACCCATGTCTTGTTCTTTCAATAAAATTTTATATAAATAATAATGTGAGTGTAAACATCAGGCAAAACATTTATAAATGTACAAATTACTTAGCCTGTCACTAAAGACCTCACATTATTAAGTGCCATGCTAAATTTCTAGCCGGATCACACACACGTCACCTATACTTAAATATACCTCTGCATCAGTCTTCTCTCTCCATGCTATTGCTTCCACCTTCATCCTCCGCTGCTCCCTAATTCCTTCTAATCTGTGGTGCCCAATTTTATTGTCATTTCTTGTGGGACTGAGTCCCTCGCTGACTCAGGCAGAGATGATCACTTCTCCCTGTGAATTATAGCATTTTATATGACATTCATCAGACAACGCTTCAAGCCACAGTTGTTTCACTGGATGGACACACCCTTACTGTCTAACTGACAATACAGACGCCCTTAACGTCAGGAGACCAGGTACCCCTCTTTCTACACTGCGAGACAGTAGCTTGCATTCATGGCTCCCCATCTGTTCATCACCTCTCTCCATATCCACACTCTGAGGTGATCTCTTCTCAAAATGAGTCCGGATTGGCCATGACACTGTTTTGGCCAATGGACATTAGCAGATGTGATGTGAACAGAGGCTTCAACAGCACTGACATACCAGAGATTGTTTTCGCTGTTATCTCTGGAACCCTGAGACTGCTATAATGGCTAGCTTACTGAAGGGCAGAAAACTACAGGAAACAGAAACAAGTTCACCCAGCTGAGCACCACTGCCTCGCGAACAACCAGACCACAGCTGAACTGCCGGATTGCAAAGATCCAGCGAGTCAAGAGACTAGAACTGCCAGGCTGACCACAAAATCAGGAGAATAGTAAGTGCTTGCTGCTTTAAGCTGCTACAGTTTCTGAGGATGTTAGGGGAGGTGTTAATCGATATACGGAGTATCTGGCACACTGTGTTGTTCTGAAATGAGTAAAGAATTGATGCAATTTTAACCTGTCTCTGATCATCAGATTCTCTCTTAGTAAATTATAGTTTTTTCTAGGCTAAAAATTGGAATATTCTGTATTTTTGCATGGGTTTTTTGTTTTCTGGAATAAAAAACTAGAGGCCAGCATATTTTAAAGGGTAGAGTCCAGCTACTATTAGTTATATAGATGTGGATTTGAAACCACGATGCACCATTTACTGTCTTTAGGTACTTACGTAAATCCTTTAAACTTTCTGGGCCTCGGTTTCCTTTTCGTAAAGTGGATAAAACATCTGGCACATTTCTTCAATAACCAAGAGATGTCATTGCATACAACTGACCCTTGAACAGTTTAGGGCATCAACCCCTTCTCAATTGAAATCCATGTATAAATTTTGACTCCCCCAAAACTCAGTTGTCCCTTGGTATTCATGGGGATTGGTTCCAGGACCCTCCTCTCCTGTGGACAGCAAATCTTGCGGATATTTAAGTCCCTTATATAAAGTGGCACAGAATGTTGCATACACATCCACCAACTCCCAGCTCCAGATGGAAAACACTGTTTTCCATCCATGGATAGTTGAATCTGTAAAGGCAAAACCTGGGGATACAGGGCTGACTGTATGTTTATTGAAAAATATCCACATGGAAGTGGACCCACAGAGTTCAAACCTGTGTTGTTCAAGTATCAACTGTACATAAAGACTAATCTGCAGGTAAGGAGACTGAAGCAGTCTCTCTACATCTGTGTCCCTACACTATCACCTCTCAGGACGGAAAGTGGGGAAGCTGCCGGTTGCCGAACAGGGACGGCAGGGGCGGGAGAGGTCTGAAGTGAAATGTGAATGAAGACAATTCTGGGGCCTTGAACATTTCAGGTATCTTGACTTTTGTTTACAATATTCCTGGGCATCTCTGAAGTGGAAATCTTTCCTTCCAATACAGATTAGCAAGTTAATTATGAAACATAATTATAATTGGAGCTGTTCCTTCAGTGGTTATTGGCGGGTGTGTGTTGGGGGAGAGTTGTTAAGGGAATAATAAATCATTAGAAAACCACCAAAACATTTTAGAAAGACGTAAGTGATAGAAGCTTTGAATAAGTCACAGCTAGCCAGATAATTTAGAAATGTCCAGGTACTGTTAATAGGGTAAAAGTAGCACAAATAGATGCTTTTTCATCCTCTCTCAACAATAATATGTGGCGGTTTGCAAAAATATAGCATTTGGAAAGCTTCTTGAATAAAAACCAAAGCATACTATGAATTCCTTTGTGTCCAGCCCACTGAGCCTGTTGAATATAAAGCTTCATGCTGCCCCCAGGAAACGTCATGGCATGCTAACGCGTATGTGCTAACTTAGGATAAAATCATATAATGGTTTTGAAGAACAACAGAAAGAGAGATATCCTCGTCCATGGCCAATTGCTCACCTATATAGGCTCCATTGTTGTTACCAGCAGAGTCAGCATCTTCTGGATGGAGTATAAAAGCATACAGAACAAAAGCCAAGAAATAAAGCAGAAGTTAGAAGCCCAGCCACAGATGCGAAAAAATAAATTACTTAAAAACCATTATGTAAAGCACAGCAGAGAAAAGCCCTCGCAATGCCACTCTTAAACATAAAACATTGTTTTATATTTAAGTTTAAAGCAGCATTTTCAAACAGCATGCAACTCTTTTCAACCTTCTTCAGGGGTTCCCTGTTGAAGTTCCAAGGAAATTATAAAAGGCTTGCCTGAGATGTTTATACTTTCACAGTTAAGGAAACGACAACACTTGATCACCAGAGTAAACTTATTTTTGCAAATCAGGCTCTTTGCTAATATGTCAAATACAGCACTTATGTTGGCTCACTGGATTAGACAGAAGCATTAAGATTAAGATACATCCTTTCTCCTGATAGGAAGAGATGCTGTGTTGGAAAGGAATAAAGTCATGATATTTCTACATTTATTGGGGTTTTAAAAATGAACAGATGAAAACACTTAAAATAATGCGCTATTAATTACTTCTAGGAATTAAGTGAATATTGGGTTATGTATGTCTTAAAAACTTAAGTCAAGGAGTACTTAAGATGTTAGGCCTCTAATCATCACACATTGTACAAAAACTTCTGGAACTAATGCATGGCTTGTGCAGAAATCAAGTAGTTGGGACGATCTCCCCACATCCTTATGTTAAGATAACTTTCGGTATATTTGAATAACATTGTTTTCTTCATCCACCCTTATTTGAGAATATGGACAGGAAAAAACAATGTACTATTTCAAACTACTTCTATATCTTTGCTAAATGAAGCAAAAAAAGAAAACACATTCCTTTCCAAAAAAAAAAGCCCCGACCATGATTTTGGATACTGTAGTGTCAGGCTGGAAGTTTGGATGTACAATAATCTTTTATAAACTGCTTGCTATAGTCAACTTAACCCCACACACAGGTGAACTAAGTGAAATTACTAGACTACACAGGGAAGCTTTTGTACATGTACCTTTAATTTCCTCTGAGAAGCACAAAGAAAATGAAAAAGAAAATGATTAAATGTGCAGAAAAACACAATTAAAGCATGAAGATGTGGCATCCAAGGGGGGAAAATCCACCTACCACACTCAACTGTTTCCTCATCTTAGAAAAGCCAAAGGAAAAAAACAAAAACAAATGTATTTTAAATATTTTAAAATTATTAATCAACAAATAAATAGACGTTTTGAAAAAACACATTTGAGACTGCATTGTAGTCTTGGTCTAAAAAGAATGTACATACATAAGCAGAAACACAAAGCCTTCGCACAGCTTATTAAACACAGAAATGGGGGGACATACTGTCGGTATTTTTTCAAAATAATAACCCTCAATAAAGGGATATTTATTTTTCATAGAACAGTCTGTCTGTAAACTAATCTCATGATAAAAATAGTAAAAGAAAAAATTTTAGAAACTAATTTTACCTATAAAATGCCTAAGCATCCTATAAATTGAATAATACCCTGACAATTATCAACTTATTACACATGTGAAATGAGTCAGGCAGAAACTTTTATTTTCATTCTGCCTATATTATTTGACGGAAGGTATTTTAACGAACTATAGAAATGATCCCTGCAAGTATAGCCTTTGACTAAAGGTATTTTAAAAAGTAATCCTAAACATTTCTTAGGTTACTAATAGGACAGAGTTAAAGAGTTAATTAAGTTTGAGGTAAGAGACTCACTCACCTTGAAGTAAAGGTGGATAAAGAACTGGCAACTCAACAGAAGCAAAATCTAACCATGAGTCAAGGTAGAACATACATGACTTTATAGAGTGAATGGAACTGATTAGAACAGTTCTCTGCTCCCTTTTTTCTCCAAACTGCAGTCAAAGAGACACTGAGGAAAGTGTGTACCATGGTGTTTTTACTTTCAAATGCCTATGGATCCTCAAAATGTATAGGTTCTATTTGAATACTATTAGCAAAAATGACAAGCAAACCATTATTATTCAGGCTTCTGTTATGAGTTACGCTCATTGTGAGTTTATTCATACTCATTTCTTAGTAGCTCCAAAATGTAGTATGCATCTAAACAAATTATTAGAAAACAAACAGTAAACCATGTGAGATGGGTTAGCAAAGCCAAGCAAGTAGGCATGTGGAAAATAGTATGAGCAGCGCTAAGATTGATCAGGCTGTAATCTCAGACACTCCACCAGGAAGTAGCCAGTTAAACAGAGTATATTTTCTGACAGGAACAGCAGGACAGATTGATTAGAGAACCAGTGTCATGTAAAGCCATGTCACATACATGCACAAAACACAAAAAACTTAAAATATCAGCGCTAACTCACAATAAAAATAAACATCTCTAATCTATATTACATATAGTGTACATATATTTCATTGTCTGATAAAAGGTCATGAATATACTGCATAAATCCATAAAAAGAGTGCTGCCTCCATGTAATACCTAAGTAGGAAGACAATGGTATTTTAGCTTAATAAAACACACATGTGTGTCTCTAACAGAAAGTATCATACTTCCTAGACATCCAGTAGGAAAAGCAAAATAAAAAAAATTTTTTTTGCTTACACTTACCATGTTTAAACAAAGAGGAAAGAAAACTACATAAAAGGTTGATCTTGGAAGAAAGTTGGGATACTGGCGTGATTTTTACTATGCTAGGGCACTTTTCCGTACACATTAATGCATAAACTTATTTAATTCTCCAACAACTCTATGAGGCAAATGCTATTATCCCCAGTTTACAGAGAGGAAATCAGAGATACAGAGAAACGAAGGTCTCAGAAGTGCCCAAACTGGGATTTGGATCCATGCAGTCTAGCACTAGATGAATTTTTAATCATTATACTACACTATCACACCAAAATGATTTTTTAGTTTCTCGAACTTCAAGCTAGAAAATACAAGACAGGAGAGAAGTTAACGAAAATAAGTTTCAAGTTTCCTGTCTACTCCCACCTCCCCCTACCACACCAGCCTCCTGTTCCCCAAGCCCCCAGCTTCAACCTGTCTCCTCTCCGTCTCATCAGAAATCCACTCTCTACATCTTTAAGCATCGGAGAGCAGGATGGGAAAATTATAAACAGCACAGAGAGGACAACAGGTCACAAAGTGCGCTTCTGCTGCCTTCAGAGAATGGAGTGGGATGGCTCTTGTGCAAAACATCTGCTGAGCTCTGCACGGCAGGGCAGGGGAGAACACTCCCAGAAGGCTGGGCGTTTCTCTGGAAGGGACATGTCTGAAACTCTGGACAAGGGAAGAAATTGTGTCTGTCAAGGTGTAATATTATTCACAGGGGCAGTTAAATCCACACCCTACAAACAGCTGTCCCCTTCCTCCCATACTGCAATAATCCGTGAGGACTGACCACACCCCTAACTGTTAATCAGCTCTCTTACCAGTAAGGTTCTGGGTCCCCAGACAAGAGGCAAGAAACAGTGTGACTTAGAATCCTTCACCTGGAGAAGTGAAAAGCACATCCCCTGATAGTGTTTTACAAGCAAAAATACTACACTAAGTACACTAAAAACACTTTACTTAGTATATCTTCATATACTAAGAACACAGTTTACTGAGACAAAAAGTGAGCACTAAATTAGGAAGGCCTTCGACTCAACCATCAGGTGCCATGAAGTAATTAGACGTGCAATTTACAGCTTGGTTCATCTTTGCTTCTTTCCACACAAACTCTAACCTTTGGCATCTCCCAAAGAGTATCAGTATTGGGGGGAAAATATTTTTCAGTATTTTTTAAAACTCCATTCTGCTACACAAAATCCCACCAATATTAACAAAATGTCTGACAAAGTTTTAGACAAATTTAATGTAAGAACATAAGCCATCTAAATCTATGTTAGTTTTTTATTTAACTTTTAATTTATGAATTAATTTTATGGGTGAATACACTAAATAAACATTATTTAACACTCCAGGAGGAAGGTGCTTATTCAACTTGAAAAGTTGTATCACAACAAATGTGGAGTAGTGTTATATCTATCATTCACAAATATTCAGCCTTTGGTACCACCTTCCTTTGTAAAAAGAAAATTTTTAATTGATATTATTCAATCGGCAGTGTTAGAAATTTTCAGATATTTATATCTTGATAACTAAAAATGGAAACTAAGTACTGTAAATAAATATCATATCTGAATATTCTGCTGTAAAATACACTATATGAATAAGAACCTTTTAAAATACCATATAAACTGGACTTAAATATAAATATCACCCTATTGAAGTTAAAGTTAAATGAATATTTATGCTATTAGCAGGATATTCTTAACTTAAATATTTTGATTTCAATAGAAAGCAAACAAATAATATTTCAAGTAATCAAAGAAATTTATATTTCTTTTTAAAGATTAGGTGATATAGTATTGCTTTATAAATGCAACCAAACTATTTAAAAGAAGGTTTTAGCAGAAAATGAGTACTTTAAATTATATCAACACACGAATTACAAGTTGCCATGTCTGTCATGAAAACTACTCCTATATGCAACCTAAGACATAATATACAATCTTACTCATTTCCAAAATACTTAACCTCTTTCATGTATTAATTTAAAAGTCAAAGAAAATCAAAGAAAACCTATGAGACATCCGAGTCTGCTCTTCTGTTTCTATTACAAATATAAATTTATTATGTGAGAACCTATTTTTAGATAAAAAAGGGAGGAAGGGGACAGAAAATTCTATTAATAATTTCTTTGCTGGCTAATGTACTCTTCCAAAAAGAATAGGAGGGCATGAGTCCTCATATCAAGCTTCTAAGATTTAGTAATGTTTAAGAATTTATGTTTTCATTTTTAGTTAGGTATGTTTCATTTTAAAAGGCAAATTATTTATTTAAGAAGACTATTTTCTCTACATGTGTAAGCTAAGGGGAGGAAATGACCAAGCAGCAAACATGAACATCACCCACACTTATGCGCTCTGCAATTAGGATGGTGGTGTTAGAGCCAGAGGAAGTCAGGATTATCACAGCTCTTGATTTTATTTACTGTGGAGCCAGGATCCAGCACTCCAGCACAAATATAAATGCAAAACTAATAGTGCTGGGATTCTCTATTGCTTTTTTACTTCTATAATGACATTAACTGAACCCCTGTAGTTCAGACCTGTCTTTCATGAACTTTTTCTCCATGCAAACTTTACATGGAGAAATTGAAGTTGCAATCAATGATACACTGAGAATCAAATAAAGTACAGTAAGAGCAACCAATTTGGGGGGGAAAAAAGTTAACTGGTCAATTTGATACACACTAAAGTCATTATTCTGAATTCAATACTTAACAACAACTTCCTAGGTTTTAAGTGCACTTGTAAAAATTTTATCCACATGAGTATTTTTAACAAATTTATAAATACCAACATGACATAATTATTCTTTTAGAAATTTTACACTAAATTATATACTTTTCTTAAAGCCTATTCCATGAATTATTATTATTCAAAGCCATAAAAATAAAAGATTTTATATTGTTTTCTTCATAGTCTTATTCTATAATTTAGCACAAGGTATGATAATATGAATGTCCTATTCCAAAAATCTCAGTACCAAATGTTGAAGTCCAGGAAGTGTTGAGTCAGATGGCCTTTACAAAATTAAGTTATATAAAGAACCACTATCAAATACAAAGGTTATAAAACAAAGTGCTCTTAAATGCCTTTTAAAATGTTCCGAAACAGCACCATGATTTTTGCATAACTTTTGAGTTTAGGGGTTTCTGAGAGAATAAAAAACTTTCAAATGGAATTTCAGTTCTTTTAACATGAAGACATTAGATTTTTATTTAATTTTCATAGAAATACACTCTATCTTTGAACAAGGTCATATATACTATACATATTACTGTGTCTTTGAACAAAGTCATATATATTATGTGACTTAATTTAGATAATATTAACCAGACTTATTTCTACTTAAAAGTAAATAGTATTTATATATGTCAACAAACAATGCATCTCTCAGTGAATCAAAATCTAGTAAAAAGTAGAAATAAAAAAGAGAGAAAGAAAAGAAAAAAGGGAAGGAAGAAAGGGTGAAAAAGGAGGACCAGTAATATTTTTAAATGGTATTCAAGAGACAGAAAAAGAAAAAATACTAAAACATCCAAATGATGACATTTCACAAAGATAAATCCTGGAATAAATATTTCTTGGATTCAAATACTTTTAAGCATTAACATATAAAAATCATGCAAATAAATAGGCAAAAAAAAAGCCTGTATTACAATTCTTACACACACACACACATACACACACACTCTCTCTCTCCCCCCCCCCCTCACATTCATGCACATCTATACTGAAACCAGTTTGGGAAGAAGTATTAAAAAGACAACCTATCCACTTTGTACAGTTTTTAAAAAGAAACATATTTCAAAAATTTTAAATAAAAAGTCATAATTATATCAAATTGTACATTTTGAAGCTGTTCAACACTCAAACAAATTTGTGTATGGGTTCAGAGTCAAGGAAAGTCACATTTATTTTCAGGTTACACATATTTTATCTCACGTGCACCAAATGCATTAGAAGTGTGCAGACCCCAAATTTAAAACCCCTCACACAGCAAGTCAGACTGATGCCTCAAAGGTCCTTTCAACTGGGGAGATGCCAGTGAAAATTCATTGCACGTTAAAGTGCAACATTATGGTTAAACTTGAAGCTTTCTGATGTCACAATACATGCAGCATTCTACAAGGTTTTTTTCCCCCTTCTGCCCAGACTTAGCAGAGCAAGAACAAGCAGGCTTTTGAATCAGGGCTGCACTTGAAGTATTATTTGCTTGCTTGGGAGATTTATACCGACTGTAGTTTGGCTCTCTTATGATGTAATTCCTGGGCTATAAGCTTCTACAAACTGACAGAAATAACAGGAGATGTGAAAAATTTAACAATACTAAAAACAGATGTTGGTGTAAAATTCCAGTACCATTTATTTGCTCACTTTGCCTTTTAATGTATAATTTGAATGCTGAAAACAAAGGGTTTTTTTTTTTTTAACTCTTAAAATACATAGAACCATGAAACATTCAGAAGACATGAAGCAGGAAATTTATGGGATGGGCACTTAAGAGATATGGGTTGTAAATAGAAGCTGAGAGAAAGGTGGGTTGATAGGAAAAAAAATCCAACTAAATCTACACTATCTTTTTCAGTAATCCTACATCATTTTTTTCCTTACCCTTTTTTCTTTTAATCTAGTCTGGTAATAACTCCAAACAGACAAGTTAAAGGTCAAAGTTACTATGATTTCTGGATAAGCAAGGAACTCAGAGGAAGAACAATTCATTGTTCTTAGGCACAATTGCTTTTGTGTCCAAGAATGTGGTGAATTTTTTCCCCTTAATCTTTACCAAGAAATATCTCACCCAAACTGCCTCGCTGTAGAGAAATAAAATACCTAAATTCAGAAATCAAAGAGTACAGTAGTTATTAGTTCTTTTCTTAAAGAGTCGTGAGTTTATTATAAATAACTCCTAAACTTCTTTCATCAAAAGATTCATTTAAATTTTGAATTTTGAATTTTTGGGTTCCTGCACAGTAACGATCCAAAAACTCTCACAAGGCAGTGTGACCTGTTATTCTTTCACAAATACCTGCTTTAATAATCAAAAATAAACACCATGATGAGGCACTCTGCATTTGTATTAACAAACTTACATGATTTCCTGTTGGAAACTTTCAGGGGCTGAACTGTTATTTCTGGTCGTCTCAGAGCCAGTCTCCTGGGGAAAAAGGTCAATATGCCTATCAATTTTCAGTGCAGACCCAAGATTAATATAAAACCAAAATATTAAAAGTCTTAAGAAAAAGCTGGAAAGTTATTCAAATTAAGAAATAAATCCTCTACTTTCAAATTTTTCTGAATTCTCTCTACCCCAAAATCACTCTTCCTTTTTGCCATCTTTCACATCAATACAGTTTTAGATATTAATGTGCTATTTTCCATCTGTTTCATAACAAAAACCGCATATGACGTGGTACTGTTGTATCATTTTTGGTTATTATTCACACTTGAAAACGGAAATCCAAACCTGAGGGATAAAGGACACTAAGGCAAGGTTTGGGTGCTTATTTTACCACCACAAGGCTGGAGTGGTATTTTGCAGAGAACAAAAGGTCAGCTGAAGAAAGGCCACCATTCTGCGCCAAGAGCTCACCTTTCCTGGAAGTGCTTTGAAGGAATCAAGCCTGCCCTGGGATTGGCGTCACCTTCATGCTTCGCCTGCCACCAGGTTGCATCATCTTGGCTCATAATCTGGAGAATGTCTCCCTTTTTGAAAGAAAGCCCAGCTTCCTTACAGGGAATTGCTTTATCCTCATTAGGGTCATAGTCAAAGAGGGCTTTGATAAACATCTAGAGAAAAATTTTATTTAAAATGAGTAAGTATCAAAATATATAAAATGGCCAAGGTTCTTCTAACTCTGATTTAAGAATGATTTTCTAAAAGTGGAATATTAAAATGAACCTGCCATGACAAAGAGGATAGATATAAGATGAAAAAAACACTAGCCCCCCAACACCCCCTCCCCCACTACCTCCCCAGCAAAATAAGATTTTAAAGTAATGATTACCTTGCCTTCTTTAGATGGTGTCTCCTCTTTGATACTGGGTATGATCTTAAATGTAATTGCTCCCTGAGACTGAGCCTGATCTCAGAGGAAAGAAAGAGTTATAAGAAAACTTCTACAGCCAAGGAGAAAGAAGATAAAACAGGCAGAAAACTAAATAACTAAATGCATCAGGAAATTTACAAGCTTGGGGTTTCTACTCTTAAGATAGATCAAACTGAGAAAACTATTTTTTAGAAATTCCTGTAACATGAGAAAGCACTGAAGTTTGTCAAATAAGTTAAAAAACATCAACCACTAAATCCACTTTTACCTCCTGTGCACTTTTAAAATGCCAATGAATATATTACCATCCATGTCGAGTTACTTATGCACAGTGCCTTAAACGGACAACAGTAAATGTGAAGAACAGATAAGGTGCAATATTACATTGGAGTATCAGCATCTATGTTTTTAGAAACTAAAATAGCTATACTGTCAGTAATGCAGTTATAACTACATAATTCAATTAGTTGCAGTGCTCATCAGAAAAACAAGAACGTTCATCTCTATTATATTCTGTTAGTGAATAAAATACCAAATATAATAGATTAATTAAAAGATGAAAAGATTGAATATTGAGTCAGATTTAATTAAAACAAGCAATAATACCCACAAATCTGTGCTGACTATCTCAGACAAGAACGGGCCTCCCTTTAATGTCATTCTCTATCTTCCTCCCTTTTCAGCATTAATCATAATCATATCTAAATAATTATTTGTACAATTATGTCTTAATATCTATTATCTCTTCTAATTGTAAACTCCATAAAAGTGGTAAATATCTGGCACATATCTAAGAGGCATGAGGACGGGAAGAAAAGAGGAAGGCAGGGAGACCAGCAGATAGGGAAGGAAGAAGGCAGGGAAGGAGAGAGAAAGGGGAGAATGGTGAGATCCCTCTGAGGCTCACTATCAATAGGTGCTGGTACACCAGGACTCTGTTTTATAAAAAAGGCCTTGATTTGTTTTGTTTGCCAATTTTCATTGTATAAATACTCCCATCATAGCCAATTTCAGTGTATAGGGTGAAGCCACTGTAAGCCACGCTGGGGAGAGTCACATAGAATCAGCTCTTGTAAACCAAAGGAGGAGCTCCAGCACAGCACAGAGGCTCAAGGATAATGGGGTTTTAACTGTATAAATATTAGAATTTTATAGAAGAGTGACTTCAAAATGGTGATATTGTTGTTCTGCTTATCATAAAAGTAATTCACAAATCTTTTTTCATCCTCACTCAAGGATATGTTTTTATTGCTTTTAGACAAGAAGGGAGAAAAAGAAACATCACTCAGTTCCCTCCCATATGCACCCCAACCCAGGACTGAACTTCAAAACTAGGTATGTGCCCTGAGTAGGAATTGAACCCACAACCTTTTTGGTGTATAGGATGATGCTCCAATCAACTGAGCCACCCAACCCTCAGGCCATAATTCACAAATCTTATTAAGAATTCATATAATACTGAGTTGCATAGAGAAAAAGCACAAGTCTTCTCTATAATCCCTCCCATTCTTCGTGTGTGTGTGTGTGTGTGTGTGTGTGTGTGTCTGTGTGTTTTAATGTATGTAAAGCCCTTAGAATGCCACTTAGGACTCAATCAATATAAGCAATTAGTAGTATAATCACCACTATTAAGTCATATAGGTCTATCAGCCATTCTGACTGCTTCAAAGTAATCCATCATATAGATGAATGGTTGATTACTCAATCAATGTAATCTTCATAGTTTCTAAATATTTTGAAATATTTATGAAATATAAACATTTGAAATGTCTATGCATTTACATTAGTTCTTTAGGGTTAATTTCCAACAACTGTATTTCTTGAAGAAAGGTTATGCAAATTTTAAAATTTGATAGTTTTGCAGAGCCACCTCAAAGGGTTCTATTAATTTATCCTACTACTAAAAGCAAATAAACATATCCATTGCCCTGTAACCTGGAGAACTCCAGGGATTATCAAGCTTTTAAATGCCCACGAATCCAGTATTTTTCAGGTACCCTGTTTTCCTTTGTAAATTATCTGTGCATATGCTTTGCCAATTTTTCTGTATATGTTTTTTCTTATTTTTATGCATTCTCCATATATTAAAGTATTAGCCTTCTATCTTATATATTGAAAATTTTTTCCTACAATCTCATTTTTCTTTTAAATTTTACATATATCTTTTTCTATGCAGAAATTTTTCAATTCTATAATCATATCATTTTTTTCCTAGTTGAATTTTCCATCATTAAAGTCTTTCTCTACTTTTTGTGATTTTTTAAACTTAAATATTTAATTTGTTGAGATTTACTTATTTATGTTTAATTTTTCTAAAAATTGATTTTAGAGAGAGAGAGGAGGAGAGAAGAGGAACAACAACTTGTTGGTCCACTTACTTAAGCATTCATCTGTGTGTGTGTGTGTGTGTGTGTACCATTTACAAAATCCTGTACCATTTACAAAATTTCATTGTTTTCCACTAATATAAAATGTCAATATCAATCATATATGCAATTTGCATACATACTAAGGTCTGTTTTGGAATACTGAACTTTCTTTTTATTTTTGTAGGTTCCTAATATATTTTCATGTGTAACAGGGACAGTTTCCCTTTATTTTATCCTTACAAATGAACTTGAGATTAATATTATCAAAGCCTAATATAATTTAATTGTGTTTTAGATTTCATAAGACATCTAAATTAGTTTCACTGGTTTGTATACTTAGAAAGCATAGCAAATAGTCTGGCCATGTTGATGAGAGAAACAGAAAGCTAAATGCATCACCAAAAACAGAGTAGATAGCATCTATGAAGTACCTAATTTTGGTCAGGCTCTGTAATAAATTCTTTAGCTCATTTAATCCTTATTCTAATTTTGCAAATTAAAACACTGAAGTTATAAAAATTAAGGTATTTTCCAAAAGCACATAAGGATTACATGATGGAAATGGGATTCAAACCCTGGACAGTTAAATCCAAATCCTGTATTCATAACCAAGTGAAAAATATAGTGATTCGATTTTGTTTTCATTGCAAATTTAAAATAAAATTTCAGTTTACCAAAATCTGAATTATCTCCTCAGGCTTTTTATCTTCAACTGGTATCCCATTCACTTCCCTAAGTTCATCACCAACATGAATCAGACCTGAGTAACAACAAATTCAGTAAATCAGCAGTGATACCTACAAAAGAAACTGTAATTTGCAATTGTGTCCACACTTAAAGCATTGTGCGCTCCCTTAAAATATCTGAGGACTGGAAAGAAGACCTTCATGCTTCTCTGGTTTCAGATTCCACATCTCTACATATCGATGAACCAAAGACTACAACACCAAATGCCGGCAAGGAAATGACAACAGCCTCTTGCTCTGTGTCTAGCAATGCACATTATTTTCATCTTATAAAACAATTATTACATTTTTTTAAAGGTGCATACTTTTAGTACTACCTTTCAAGTCAGAAACACTGAACCAAGTCTTGGAAGCCCATGTAAACTAAGAGAGTAGAGAGAGATTTATTTCTCATTTATTAAAATAGGTTCCCATATATCAACACAGAGAAAAATGTCCTATTTCTTGTTTTGTTGTATTATAACAAAAGACTGTTATCCTGTTAGTTATATATTAAAAATATTACAAATAAAATGCAACATTATTGTCTATATTCAATTAACATTTAAACTCTTACCACTTCTGTCTGCAGCCCCTCCTCTCATGATTCTGGCTACCACAATGGCCCCAGTCTGCTCATCTTTCTTAATGGTGGCTCCCTGTTAAGAAAAACAAAAATATTTGTAGGTAAATGTGTGTATTGGGTGGTACAACAAGGGAAGAAGAAATAAGGAGATATTAGGAAAAAGTGAAAACAACTACATAAAAATAAAAGGAATGAGGCCGGAGAAATAGACACCATACCCATGTGCCTTACAAATGCTCATTACTATGTACAGAATTTTCTACCATACAAATAATCTAAGGTTTTCAGCAAAATTGAAAGATCTCCTTCAACACTATGGAAAGTACAAATATTTTCTTTCCATTATAATACCTTGTATTTAAATACTATTTATTTTTACTCTGTTAAAGCATTTCCTCATTTCATTTCATTTTTAAAATACTCCACAAATCCCTGGCCAGATTATTCAACTTAGTTGGAGCATCACCTTGTACAGTAAAAAGGTTGCAGGTTCAATCCCCAGGTAGGGCACATACCTTGGTTGCTGGTTCGATTCCCAGTTGGGGCACATATAGGAAGCAACGGATCAATGTTTCTCTCATATCAATGTTTCTCTCCTCTCTCTCTCTCTCTTTCCTTCCCTTCCATTCCCTCCCTCTCTAAAATCAATAAATATGTATCCTCAAGTGAAGATTTTAAAAATACCTCACAAAGAAGGTAGGCTATATAGAGAGAAGACAAAGTGAATAGAAAAAGATTACATGAACTCTAAAACTCAGGTCATCTGACTTTTAGTTCAGTGGTCCTTCTATTACACTATTCCAGTAAATGAACTCGGTGATAATAATAAATAAAACAATTAAAACTCCAAAGTTCGTTTTATTTCTTACTTAAGGCTAATATAAACTAATGGAAGAAAGAACTTTTAGTCCAGGTTTTTATGTAGTAGGATTGTTCCTAGTACAAATAGAGCTAACATTTTGGCATAAGAATAGGAAACAATTTCAAAAAGAATTCAGAAATTCTTCTTTTATGGATGTCAGAAGCAGATCAACTGAACGTGGCTTTGTAAGAACATCAGGCACAAATGGTTACTTTGAACACCTTTTCATGACTTTCCCTTCCAAGAAACTGGCACCGGTTCAGAAGAGCCATTCTGCATTGCATCACAGGGCTACCGGTGCACATTAGGTGGTGACAGAATTCCCCTTGAAAAAGAAAGTGGAATTTTTCTCAAGAGTGTCAATAAACACATTTATATTACTAAAAATAGGTATGTAAACAAAATTAGAAATCCTTCTGTAGTAAGTGTATTTTATAAATGACAGCTACCATAGACACATCTCCTAATGGTAAAAATCAAGTAACGGAGTGATAGAATGATTCTGTGGCCTTTTTCATCACCTATACATGCATTTAAGCCAAAGACTTAAATGAGCATCTCTCCATGGTCATAAAACTTAGACTTGCCAATAAATGGTAATACTCTTAATATAATTAGATTGGTCAGATCAACTTTCATTTCTCTTAATAAACGTATCTCAAACTTTTCCACCAAAGTAAGCCTAAGAGACTATTAATCTAATATTATGTATCCATATTTTACAGATGAGAAACTGAATCTCAAATGGTAATAATTTGTCCAAAAATAGACAACCAGTACACAATAAAGACAGGACTTGTGTTAAGGCAAACTGATCAGAATTGCTATTCTTGACCTTAATTACCATTCATTCTATTCATTCTGGGTCAACCTACTACAGTATTTGTACCACACCAGATCCTAACCCTAATGGAATAAAAAGGAGGGTACTGCTTGACAGCAGGGAGTGTGGGAAAATATCAAGCCATTTAATTAGACAACCCAAATGTTACCTTATAAACCACCACTACCTTAAACCTGGCCACCATACTCCCAGACTCAAGAGAGAGGCTCAGACCTCCAAGATGATTGCTTACAAATTATTGACAAAGTTTATTCCAGCAGACCATACCTATTGGACTAGCTGCTGACAGAACCTGACTGGGAATTATATACAGATGGGAGAAGTGTCATGGAAAATGGTCAACAACAAGGTACACACTAGTCACCATAGACAAGGTAACAGAAGCCCAGGCCCTTGCCACAGGAACCTCAGCACAAAGGGCTGAACTGATAGCCCTCACCAGAGCCTTAGAATTATCCCAGGGAAGGAATATTAACATCTAGACTGACTCTAAATATGCCTTCATGGTAGTCCATGCCCATGGGGCAATATGGAAACAGAGGGCTCTTAACATCGGGGAATATACATATCAAACATGAACCTTGGGGAATAAGGATATCAAATACACAAAAGATAATTTGAAATTGCTACAGGTAGTGAATCTACCAAACCAAGTTGCCATAATGCACTGCCCAGGACACCAGAAGGACATTTCCCAAACAAGCCAGGGAAACCAAATGGTAAAGCAGTAAGCCAAGCTGCCAAGGGCCATCACTTCTTGGGCTTTAATTCCCCACCTTGAGTTAAAATTCCTTTCAAAAAGAGACAGTATCTCCTAAAGCTAATTGACAGTGCTACTTTTTAGTTTATTATTATTTTTGACAATTACTACACTTTATGCCCATGCTAGCACTTATAACACCTTTGTCCGTGTTTCCCAGATGGTGGCTTCCTCGGCAAATGTACCACACCATTGGGTCTGCCACTCAAAGCCCCACTCAGAGTTAGATCATGGGGATCCTTAGTCTCTCCAGTTTCTGATTTCACTACAAACCCTCTGCACTGCTAGGCATAGCCTTCACTAAATATCTGACTGCTTATCTATGTACTAGATCTCACGTTGGAAGCTCATATGCAACACTGCCTCTTGAAATATGAAGCCATCTACCAGCTTTGCTTATTCAGAGGTGCTGTCCTCTAGACACCATGTATGCTATTTGCTGAAGACAGCAATCCTTCTCCCTCACACAGAGGCTTTGCTCCATTTTTGACCCCCTTCTTCCTTTAGTAATTGTAAGAATCTCCGGACCTGGGGATAGGTAAAACTATGTCCCTTCACAGCAGAAAGTAACTACAGAAGATGTGACCTCCATCTATTTATCCTTGTAAGATTACAAGGATCCAGAGTTTTGAAGGGGAGAATTGTCACCATACATAGTGAAGAAGCACGAGGGAATTTCCCTCACTGGTCAAGATGGCGCAGGGGGAGGTTTTACACCGGGCATGCCAAAAGCTAGAACAGTGAATGGGCAGGGCCTGAGCATACCCAAAGCTAGAAAGATGAGTAAACAGGATCCAAGCATGTCAAAAGCTGACAAGATAACTGGATAGAAAAAGAGCTCTCCCCTCCCTATTCCTATAAGAATTATGGGCTTGACCCAGAAGGGGGAATAGTCTTTGAGATGGGGAGCTGACAATTCTCCCAAGTTGTTACCTTTCACACCAGCACCTGTATCACAAGTCTGGTTTTCACTGTGGCAGGAGGCCAAAACTGCATTTTGATTACAGTTTTTGCTGACCTGGTTACCCTATAGCTTTCTATAACATTTTGTTCATAATTTCATAAGTTCACTACCCTTGTGGGATCTTGTCTCCAAGATGTAGGCCATCAATTCCTTCCCTCTTTATATATGTATGTGGTACTCCCATATCAAATAATGAAAATGACTCTGAGGCATCTAAGGCTACGAGAAGACTTGCAGCTGTCATCTGGGCCTGTTGAAACACTTGCTCTATGGGACACCAGCCACTATGTAAAAATCATGAGTACTGCTGTGCTTTCAGGAAGCCCAAGCCAGACTACTGGAGATGCCACTTGGAAAAAGAGAAACCTGACCAGCCTGCAACTTCCCAACCATCCTATACAGGCACCAGTCATGGGAATGAAGGAGCCCTCAGATGATCCCAGTCTCAGTCACCATCTAACTGCACATGCTCAGCTGAGCTGGCCAACCTCCAAAACTGTGATAGGCAATAATAAATAATTGTTTTAGCCACAAAATTTGGGTGTGGTTTGTGACAAAGAACTATGACCAGGGAAAATCTTTCTCCACTATGGGTTATACTGGTTTTCAACAAAGGGCCTTCAAATTTGTTGTATTTAATGTGAATCATCCCTTTGACTTATTCTGTTATTCAATGAAGCTGACAAATGTTAACTGAGACCCTACTTTGCGCCAGGCTCTGTTCTAAGGCTTATAATGCAACGGTGGGGAAAAATACCACAAAGATTTCTGTTTTCTCATGGAAATTATATTCTACTAGAAGAAAAAAGCAATAAACAGAACATGAAATAATTATCACATTTTACCATATATATAGTACACTCTTTTGCTCAAATTTTTGAGAGAAAAATAAGGGTGTGCATTATACATAGGTGAAACCAATTCCATAACTATATAAATGTTTTTAATTCTTTCATTTATGCTTATGCATTAAAAGTATATCTCAAGAATGCAATAACAATATCCATATGCAAAATAATACCCTGAAATACAATAATTGGTTTTGTTTCTAAATATAAATAAATAAATAAATAAATAAATAAATAATTGAATTTAAAAAATTAAAATGAAAAAATTTTTTGCTGAAGGATTGGACCAAAAATGTGAGTGTGCATTATACATCGCAAAATACAGCATATTATAAAGTATGTAAGAGGGTGGCAAACGCTATGGGGATGGGTGGGTTAGGGCAGGGTAAGAAAGATCAGGAGTGCTAGAGCAAATAGAGGGAAGACAATTAAAAGACACAGCCTCACTGAGAAAATGACATTTGAATAAGAAGGACTGGAAGAAGCCCTGAATGTTGTGGCTCAGTGGATTGGGTGTCATCCCACAAAACAAAAGGCTACTGGTTAGATTCCCAGTCTGGGCACATGCCTGGATCGCAGGCCAGATCCCTGGGTTGGGGCAAGGTGTGCAAGAGGCATCCATCCAGGGCTCAATTCAACCTATTTTAAAAGAAATTTCCCCAGTTCCATTTCCTAATATCTAACCTCTTCTTAGCACCTGCACAGCCCCATAGGCTCAGTATAACCATAAGGAAATTAGTCATTTATATCCTCATTCATTTCCTTTTATTCTTGCTAATTGAATGTACAGTACTTCTAGCTACCTAAGTGAAATAAGCCAGTTGGTGAAAGACAAATACTGTATGATCTCACTTGTAAGAGGAATCTAATATACAAAATAAACTAATGAACAAAATAGAACCACTGGCATGGAAAAATGGAACAGACTGAAAGCGACCAGAGAGGAGGGAGAAGGGGGATAATGGTGGAAAGAAGGGAAAGAGACTAGACAAAGAACGTGTATGAATGACCCATGAACATGGACAACAGTGTGGGAATTGACTGTGGGAGTGGGGTGGGGGGCCAAGGAGGGCAAAGGGGGAAAAACTGGGACAACTGTAGTAGAATAGCAATAAAAAATGATTAAAAAATGAAGTAAGTAAAAATTTTTTTAAAACCCTCCTATGCTACTGTTGGCTTCCTCTCTCCTCTTACCCTCTACATCCAAAAGTCCTATCAAATCTAACAAGTCACATCCTGGCTTAGTTGGTTGGAATGTCCTCTATAGACCAGAAGGTCACAGGTTTGATTCCCAGACAGGGCACTTGCCTGGGTTGCAGGTTTGGTCTCTGGTTAGGTTGGGTGCAGGAGGCAACCATTCTATGTTTCTCTCTCTCACATTGATGTTTCTCTCTCTCTCTCTCTCCCTCCCTTCTCCTCTCTCTAAAATCAATGAGCATGTCCTTGGGTAAAGATTAAAAAAAAAAAAAAAAACCACTAAAATGTCACCCTTGCCAATATGGTAGTTCAGATTCTCATTTTAAACACCCTGTATTATATAATCTATGACAAAAGAGGATGATAGGTAAAGAATCACCGCCTTAAAGTTTGGTTTAATTATTTCAGTTGTAACATGCTTATCAGCTAAATAAATGTGCAGTAACAAACTATGACAACACAGCTTTATTTTGTTCTGAAATTTTTAAAAATTTGTTGTTCAAGTAGGTTGTCTTCATTTTCCCCACACACCCCTTTCCCTGGCCCTACCCACCCCCACCTCCCACCCCCAATCCTTCCTCCTTTTGGCTTTGTCCATGGGTCCTTTATACACATTCCTTGATGACCCTTTCCTTTCTCTTGTTATCTCCCTGCACCCTCCCCTCTGGTTACTATCAAATTGTCCTTTATTTCAAAGTCTCTGGTTACATTTTGCTCGCTTGTTTGTTTTGTTGATTAGGTTCCACTTATAGGTGAGAATATACAGTAATTGTCTTTCACCTCCTGGCTTCCTTCACTTAGCATAATGCTCTCCAGTTCCATCCATGCTGTCACGAAGGGTAGGAGCTCCTTCTTTCTTTCTGCTGCATAGTATTCCATTGTGTAAATGTACCACAATTTTTTGATCCACTCATTTAATGATGGGCACCTAGGTTGCTTCCAGCACTTAGCTATTGTAAATTGTGCTGCTATGAACATTGGGGTGCACAGTTCTTTAGAATTGGTGTTTCAGGATTCTTAGGGTATAATCCCAGCAGTGGAATTGATGGGTCAAAAGACAGTTCCAATTCTTAATTTTTTGAGGAGATTCCATACTGTTTTCCACAAAAAAAAAAAAAACAAAACACCCCAGCATGGAAATAGTAGGATTCCCTTTTCTTCACAACCTCACCAGCACTTGTTTGTTGATTGGTTTATGATGGTCTTTTTGACCAGTGTGAAATGGTATCTCATTGTGGTTTTAACTTGCATTTCTCTGATGGGTAGTGATGCTGAGTATCCTTTCATATGTCTCTGGGCCCTCTGTATGTCCTCCTTCGGTAAGTGTCTGTCCAGGTCCTTCGCTCACTTTTTAACTGGATTGTTTGTCTTCCTGGAGTGGAGTCCTGTGAGTTCTTTAAATATTTTGGAGATCAAACCCTTGTCCTAGGTATCATCAGCAATTGTTTTCCCATACAGTTGGTTCACTTTTCATTTTGATGTTTTCTCTAGCCTTGCAGAAGCTTTTAATTTTGATGAAGTCCCATTTCTTCTTTCCTTTATGTCTCTTCCTCTAGGGACATATCAGTGAAAATATTGTTGCGTGGAACATCTGAGATTTTCCTGCCTGTATTCTCCTCTAGGACTTTTATGATGTCACAAGTTATATTTAAATCTTTTATCCATCTTGATTTTATTTTGGTGTGTGGTTTAAATTGCTGGTTGAGTTTCTTTTTTCTTTTTTTTTTTTTTTTTTGCATGTATATGTCCAGATCTCCCAACATCATTTGTTGCAGAGGCTATTTTTACTCCATTTTATACTTCTGCCCCCTTTGTCGAATATTAATTGACAATAGAGACTTGGGTTTATTTCTGGGCTTTCTATCCTGTTTCATTGATCCATGTGTCTATTCTTAGGCCAATATCAGACTGTTTCAATTGCCAAGGCCTTGTAATATAGTTCGATGTTAGGTAGGGTGATCCCTCCTACTTTGTTCTTCTTTCTCAAAATTGCTGTGGCTATTCGGGGTCATTTATGGTTCCATGTATATTTTTGAAATGTTAGTTCTATACCTGTGAAATATGCCATTGGTATTTCAACAGGGATTGTGCTGAATCTATAAAATGCTTTGGGTAGTATGGACATTTTAATGGTATTAATTCTTTCAATCCATGAACATGGTATATGCTTCCATTTGTGTCTTCCTTAATTTTTTTCTTCAGTGTTTTGTAGTTTTCTGTGTACAAGACTTTTACCTCCTTGGTTAGGTTTATTCCTAGGTATTTTATTTTTCTTGTTGCTATAGCAATTGGGATTTTTTTCCTGATTTCTGTTTCTGATATTTGTTCGTGTACAAAAATGCCTTCGATTTCTGAGTATTGACTTTGTATCTCACTGCTCTGCCAAATTCACATATTAGGTTGAGTAGTTTTTTAGGGGAGTTTATAGGATTTTCTATGTACACTATCATGTCATCTGCAAACAATGACAGATTTGCTTCCTCTTTTCCAATTTGGATGCCTTTTATTTCTTCTCCTTGTCTGATTGCAGTGGCTAGGACTTCCAATACTATGTTGAATATAAGTGGTGAAAGCAGACATCCTTGTCTTGTTCCTGATGTTAGTGGTAAAGTTTTTAGTTTTTGCCCATTGAGTATGATGTTGGCTGTATGTCTCATATATAGTCTTTATTATGTTGAGGAATGCTCCCCTCTATTCCCACTTTGCTGAATGTTTTTATCATAAATGGGTGCTGTACCTTATCAAATGCTTTTTCCATATCTACTGTGATTTTTGTCTTTCCTTTTGTTTATGTGGTATATTACGTTTACTGATTTGCAAATATTATACCATCCTTGCATCCCTGGGAGGCCTATCACTTGATTACGTTGTATGATCTTTTTGATGTGTTACTGGATGTGGTTTGCCAATATTTTGTTGAGGATGTTAGTGTCTATGTTCATCAGTGATATAGGCCTATAGCTTTCTTTCTTTGTTGTGTCTTTGTCTGATTTTGGGATTAAGATGATGCTGACCTCTAAAAAAGAGTTTGGGAGTCTTTCTTCTTCTTGGATTTTTTAGAATAGTCTGTGAAGGATAGGGGTTATTTCTTCCTTAACCGTTTTGTAAAATTCTCCTATGAAACCATCCAGTCCAGGGCTTTTGTGTGATGGGAGTTTTTTGATTACTGCTTCAATTTCACCAGCTGCTAATAACAGAGCTTTAGATTCTTTTACATACTTCATTCAATATTTTTTAATTTAAATTAATTCACAGTAGGTCCTGTTAAACCTTTTGTGAAATCTTGATGCAGTAAATGCCAAATTTCTTTGATAAACATTTTGAATATCTGATTTTATCAGAAGGCATGGGGCTTATATGTTGCTGATGAATGTTTAGCTGTTAGCTCACCAAATACCACTGCCACTGGGGAATCTGTGCCTAATCAAAAAATTATTAATTATTGACCTCCTCAAGATGGTATTTCAATGATCTCCCTAAAAGGCTGAATTGATCAAAATAAAAATCTATTTCATATGGCAGATGCACAGAACCCAACAAGAATTAGTTACTTTATGGTGCTAGGCCCTGAGCTGGCTTTTTCTATGTCCAACATGAGTACCACCTAGTTTCACTAAGTGTATTACCTCAATAATAAAAGTCATGAGCTTTTTAGGTTACTAGCATAGAGCTATATTTTTTAAGATTTTGTTTATTTTTTTAGAGAGAGGGAAGGAGAAAGAGAAGGAGAGAAACATCAATGTATGGTTGCCTCTCACATGCCCCTAACTGGGGAACTGGCCTGCAACATGGCTGAGAATCAAACTAGTGACTTTTCAGTTCATAGGCTGGCACTCAATCCACTGAGCCACACCAGCCAGGGCACCAGCATAGAGGTATAATCACAGATGAAAAGCAGGAAAGTATAACCTAAATTAAACAATCTTAACTAGGAACAGAGAGAGCCCTAAGATATCCACGGATGAACACTAGGGGCTCGGTAAATCCCTTTATGTAATATGCAAATCTGTGCATTTTTTCTGAGCACAAGTGTACAATGCATGTATCAACATACCAAAGTTGCCCTTAAACAAACAAAAAGAGAAAAAAACAACCAAAAGGAAAAAGTGTAAAGAGAGTATGGCATAGAAGAAAAAACTAGCATTTAAAAATAAAGAACCAAGTCTGCATCTTGATTCTACCACCCATTAGCTGTCTGTCATACTTTGGGTAAGTTGCTTCATATCTCTGAGTGTTAGTTTACTGGTCTGTAAAAAGAAAAACTATGATCTTCACACCAACTATGAGGAATAAATATAACGTACGTGAAGTACTTAACATATGACCTAACAACTATTATATTATCAATTGTTATTTGCTTTAAATGTCTTAACTAAAAAAAAAAAAAATCTAAAATCAAGTACTAGATAAATTTATTTATTTTTAGTTTTATAAAGATACGGATACACTTTGTATTCATTTTCTGTTGCTGCTATTAGAAATGAACACAAATTTAGTGGCTTAAAACAACACAAAGGCAAAAATGGATAGTACGGGGCTAAAATTGAGTTGTCAGCAAGAGTGTGTATTCCTCTGGAGGATCTAGGAGAAAATACAGTCCTTGCCTCTTTCATTTTCTAGAAGCTTCTGTCATTCCCAGCTCATAGCCACATCACTTCAACCTCTGCTTCCACCATTGCATCCCCTTCTGTACTCCGGCCCTCCTGCCTCTTCCCTTTACTTTAATATGAACACTTGTGATTACATTGGGCCCAAGAAATAATCTAGAATAATCTCCCCATTCAAAACCCTGAACTAACCATGGAAAGTGCCTTTGCATGTAAGGTGACATATTCACAGGTTCTGAAGTTTAGGACATGACATCATTGGGGACTAGGGGTGGGGGGTATTACTTTGCCTACCATAGATCCCTTGACACAATTCATCATTATATAAATTCTGGAGCTAAAATAAATGGTTATATTTACATTTTCAAACATCAAACACTTCAATAACTTCTCCTTCTTACTTTAAAATAAATCAGCTTTCTAGAAAAGCCATAAGCAATTATTTTTAGTTGCACCATTTAATCTCAAATCATCTGTGACTAGTGCATGTTATGCTTTCTTTTATAAATGTCAACAATTCACTTTTTAAAATTATTGCTATTTATAACCAACAGAATGCCTGTCATTTTATTTGCCTTCATTTTCATTTTTCTAAGTCAAATTATTTAGACATAAATGCTCCATTTATTTGAAATTCAGTTTGAGGACACAGAGGAAATGTATTTTAAAGAGAAGAATATATGGAATATCCCCATCAGATTTGGCTTCACTATGAGATCTACTTATATATGGGCACCACATGTGGACCAAACTTACCAGTGGTTCTCTATTTTTGACCAGGCGTATGATTTTTACTGAATCTTCCTCATCATCAATATCATCAGGCATAGGAGGCAATACTGGATCATAATTCTTCTGAGCCACAGTGTCATGTACAGAGAGCAAAGCCTAGCAAAGTCCAAGATGAATTAAATATTAATCAAATATAAAAGCTCCAAGCCCATAAAACTATAAAGAAAAAGAAATTGGCATTATAATTTTGACATAACAATGGTAATAAGGCAACTACTTGAAAAGGAGCCTCTCACCAACAGGAGCCATGTAAAAGAGCGGATGGCACGTCCCTTTAGCTACCATGCTGTCCCCAATGACATCATGTATGACAAGAATCATCATAAAATATTTCCTAGTCTGCATATTCTCTGGTTCACCATTACAAGGATGGCAGTGGCAGGCGTGGGGAGATGTTACTTTTGATAGAAGGGAGAAAATGAGACTATACATATATTGTTAATGAAACAACAGGAGTCCAAGACAACCATATACTTCTTCTTTCCTACTATTATCAGAAAACAAAAAGAACTGATCAGTAAAACTGATTAGCTTTCATTCTTTTGTTTTCTCTTTAATTTTTAAGGTAATAGATGACTACCATGTGTATAAAAGACTATACTGTGTTTCTAGTCTTGACTATTATGGTGATGAGATGCCACAAAATGCTGTCATATTGCCCTTACAGACCAAAGATGAGAAAAACACTGGAACACAGACAGGTCATTGCTCAGTGTTTTAGGTCAGTGGGCCTAGACTTTCAACTACCTGTGTTCCCTAAACAGCAATGCTATGATCCTGAATTTCTCCACCCAGAAGCCTAGAAATCAACCTTGAAACCGCTTCTCTCAGCTACACCCCCAACATCCAACCCATATCCTGTTAAATCTACTTCCAAAATGTATGCTAACATTTGTTATCTTCTCTCTAGACCAAAGGTTGGCAAACTACGCCACTTGCTTCTGTAAATGAAGCTTGTTGGAACACAGCCACACTCATTCATTTATGTGTCCTCAACAGCCATTATCATGATCCCACAGCAAGAGCAAGTAGAAACAACAGGTACTTTTTACATAAAAATTCAGCAGACTCCTGGGCTTGATCACTGATCACTTTTTTACCTGGAGTAATTCGATAGCCTCTGAAAGGACCAACTTCATTCACCTTTGGCTCATTTTCAAACCCATGATTCACAGTGTAGCCAAAGCAATTATTTTAACATTTTATTTATTTTTAGAGGGACAGGGAAGGAAGGGAGAAAGAGAGTGAGAGAAACATCCATGAGTAAAAGATACATCGACCAGGTAGTTGGGACCCTGCCTACACTGTGGGCAAGTGCCCTGCTTGGGAATCGAACCAGCTATGTTTTGGTTCTCATACCAGCGCTCAATCCACTAAGTCACACCAGTCAGGGCTAAGTAATTAGTTTAAAACAGATCAAACTACATACGAGCCTGCTAATAACTCTTCCAAAGCTACCCACTGATCTTGGGATGAAGACCAAACTCTTGAGCATCCTAGTCTTACATTCCTCCCCAACCTTACCTTATACCCTGCTCACATGGTTTAAATAACTATTTCTTAGAGAGACGTGGCCAAAACATCCAATTAAAAGCACACCCCCCTCAGGAGCTTGATTTTATAGCACCTTCTTTGCCTTCATACATGTTCATAATTCATAACCATATATGTATATGTTTAATATTTGCTAGCTACTGAAATGGAAGTGCTAAGATGGCAAAGAAATGGTGTCTATTTTTTAATTAAGCATTTTTATTGACTATAACATACACACAGTAAAGTACACAATTTCTAAGCATACTCCAGGAATTTTCACTAATGAATATTCCCATGTAAACATCCCCCCAAACAGGAAATACAGCATAACTGAACCCCAGAAGCCCCTACTTATGTTCCTTCCTAATTACTCTGACCTCTGTCTCCCTGAAGGTGGTAGTTCTGCCTCTATTTAAATATTGCATACATATTTAGAGAATTATAAGTGTGCATTCATTTTTCCCCTGATACTAAGTTGCTGAGATTCATCCACGCTGCTAGCAGTCATTCACTTTTCATTGCTATAGACATTACAACACATGAATACCTCCACAGTGCCCTTATCCACTATGCCCATTATGGACAGGCATTTAGATGGTTTTCCGTTCCTGATTATCATAAATAATGCTGTTGTTAGTATTTCATGTCTTTTGAGATATACACACACACATACACACTGGTATGTATAATTTGGTAAAGTATATTAAAAAGTGAAATCTCTAGGCCACCTGTTATAAGTACAGTCAACATCAGTAAATAAAAAGTTTTTCCAATTATAATCCCACAAACAGCTTATGCAAGTTCTAGATGCATCAAGTGATTCCCATAATTTATATTATTAGTTTGAATTTGGCCATTTTGAATGGGCAGGGGTATCTTCCTGTGGCTAAAATTTCATTTTTCTTACAGCTACTGATAATGAAAACCTTTCTTTATGTTTATTGGTATGTGAATATCTTCTTTTGTGAGATGTTGATTCACAGTGCTTACACATATTTATTCCATATATTTCTTATTAATTGTAAGAATTCTTTATAATATACTAGATGCAAGCCTTTGTTGGGTATACGTGATACAAATATATTTCCCATTTGGTAGCTGGCACTTTCATTTTCTTATTAGTGTTTTTTGATGAACGCTAATAGGGATGCTAATTTTAGTGAGCCTAATTAATATTTTTTCCTTTATGGTTGGAGCTTTTTGTATCCAATCAGAGTTTCGAAGGGAAAGAATTAGCAGCATAAGATAATGAAATATCCAGAGATAATGACTGCAAATATTTGAAGACTGATAAGAGACAGAGTCTGAATATTCAGGAAGCCCAATAAATCCTTTAGGAAGCAGGAAAAAATAAAAAGGAACCAATGCTTAGAAACAACATAGTGAAAACAGCATAATGCCGAAGACAAAGGGAAGATCTTCAAAACATCAGAGAGAGGAAAAAACCATCAAAAAGGAAAAAAAATTGACTGAGAGCTGATGGATCAGTAGCAGCCATGGAAACTAGAAGATTGTTAAAATACTTTGATAGTGCTTAGAAAAAAAACGGCCAGCCCAGAATTATGTATCTAGTAAATTATGGCTCAAGAATGAGGATGTAGGCCAAGACAAAGTTAGCAGTGATTGACTAGAGAAAACTTTCTATAAAAAAGGATAATGCAACAATGGCTTTCAAAGACAATGGATAGCCAATTAAGGATAGTGATCACTGAGAGACAGGAAACAAACATGAGCCCTAGGAATGCCCCAGGTTGCTGCCTGGAGAGAGTTTCCTGGATGTGCTGGGAGGAGAAGAAACCCAGGCAGAACTCAGTGGTCTCCCTGAGTTGAGAAAACAGAGCTGGGAATCCAGAGAGGTTAAGGGTTAAAGTTCTCAGGGAAGAGTATGGGAGAGGAGAGAACTGCACAGAGACAGAGCTCTGAAGATCTGCAGGAGGTTTGGCCCAAATCCTTAGCCAATTACTTAGCCAAGGCTTGCAAACGATAAAACTACCAAATGGATTAAAGCTGTGGTTCTTAAGTGAGGGCATTTTTAATCCCCGGGGGCCATTTGTCAGTATTTAGAGATACAGTCACATCTCAATAAGGGCAGGCTCAGAACTCATCAAACCCTGTACTCATAGCATTTTGACAAGAAAAAAATGTTTCAGCACTCGTTGCTTGCTCGGTACTTTTAAGTTTCAGCATTCCTCATGAGTTCAAGAACAAATTAACAAGTACTGAAATACCACTGTATTTTTAATTTGTCACAATTTGGGGGATGCTACTGACATCTAGTGCATAGAGGCCAGGGATACGTCTAAACATCTAACAGCACCTGGGTTAGTCCCTTGTCCCAACAAATTATTATCCAACACCAAAATAGCTGTCCCTCGATATCCCAAAGTAGGACATTCCTATGAAAATTTTGTAAGCCTAACCAGCATTAAAAAAACAAACAATTACCACTAATTTCTATAAAAAACTGTTGAGTGTTCCCAGACCCCAAAAATAACTATCCAAAATGAAACACAAAGATAAAATATAGTGAAAAAATTATGAAAAGTTTATTATTGGCCTATAGGACCAATAATTTCAGTAGCCTAACATATACACATAATTGGCATCTCCAAAGAAAGGAGGGTGCTAAAAAATATCCGAAGATATACTGAGGAAAATATTCCAAACTTGATAAGAAAATAAAGCCACATGTTCAATGTAGGGAATCGTTTTGCATGGCGTGGAAATGTAGTTCAGCACTCATGTGGAAAACCAGTGGGGAGCAAGTCAGCACTCGGAGAGGTTTTCTGTGGGGAATCAGGCCTGCATTGTACCCAGACTGCTATTAGACTTGCTTTTGCTAAAACTCCCTCAACCTGAATTGAGGCAGCAAGTGCTTACTGCAACTTCCTAAAGTCTGTGCTAAACCTCCCAAGTATGGAGTGTGACCGGTTCAACCACTTTCCCCCCTGATCTGCAACATCCTTCTCTTTGAAGTAATTAGCAGCATTCTTTCCTTTGTTATCTGTAAAAGGCAGTCCCCTGCAGTGAACCTGTGCATAGTAAATGAGGACTACCCTCCATGTAATATACCCAGAAAAACAACAAAAGTCTGTCCAGGCAGGGGCCTCGGGCCTCTCACCCCCTCTCTCTCAGAGAGTGGCCATGCTGTCCCTTTTTCTCCACAGGACTTCTGTTGTCCGTGTGTATTTGTTCATGAGCAGCCACAACATACACAGATCCAGCAGGCCAGGGTCTGCATCAGTTCAAGAAGCTCAATGCATTTAACCACAAGAAACATCAAAGAAGTCATACCAAACTGCTCAAAAACGAGAAAATTTTAAAGTCACCCAAAGGAAAAGACCACATTATACATAAAAGAAAACAAGATTAAAATGACAACATTTCTCATCGGGAACAATGTAAGTCACTAGACAATGGAGTGACATCTTTAAAATACTGAAAGAAAAATACTGTTAACCTAAAATTCTATACCCAGTTAAAAAAAACTTTAAGAAATGAAAGGATATTGAAGCTTTTTAGAAATACAAAAGCTGAAGAAATTCATCACCAGCTTCATATGTATCAAAAAAAAAAAATGTTGTTAGAAGTCTTTCAGACAGGAAGAATGACAGCTGATAGGACTGTGTGTCCATATGAGGGATGAAGAACACCAGCAATGTCCACCATCTGGGTATCTATGATACCTGCCTTACACATACACAGTGAAAATAATAGAGATAGCTAATGAACATATTTTAAAATAAAGTGATTATTATATAGTTAGGCAATAATAAGAACAACAGCTATGTTCTTTTCTTCCTTAGCTTATTGATTTCCATGTCTGGATTCCAAAATATACTTTTAAAATTTATAGATATCAAGTTTCCAATTTTTAGTAGCTTTGTTTTACAACTATTTTTGGTTAGAGACATTTCTATTTTGGACAACTAAAAGTATCCTTGTGGTCCTTTTTCCCGTTTTAACTGTGGTGACCTTATTCTTCAATATACAGATTTTTCCTCTCAAAAGGCAATACTTAAATGAAAATTGTGTTTCCACGTGCCATAAGTACCAATCACAACTAATGGGTTTGCCTGTCCCTCAGACAAACCTGCAGGAAATTGAACACCAGGCCTTGTAACTCATCAGGTCCACAACTTCTCATTGCCTTGGACCCCCTGAAGTGAACCCCCTGTTCTAAGTATCTGTCAGGTCCACAGAATTAAGTATCTAACTCATAAAGTGAGTAACTTTGATTTATTCTTCCAGAAGGAAGCTTAACTTTTCCCTTTAGCATGTTTTAATGAAATCTCATCCATTCTGCATGCTCAGGCAATGAGTAATTTCTTACAAGTCAGTGTTTTGGAAAGCTAAAAACTTTCAACAAATCTTATTTTATTGCCTTTTACAAGTCTACCAAATTTCTCCTGACTTCCTAAATAATTATACCCTGTTCTAGAGATGATATCCCTTCACTGTTTTATCAAAAATTAGCCACTGAATGGTGCCTCATAGAGCTTAAATGTGACAATTTGATGCCTAGGAATAGTTCGTACATGTTAATGACTGCCTTTGCCTCCCCTAGAAACAAAGTCTTTGTAAAAATCAACATCCCTCCATCAATGTCCCTAAATGCCACCAACATTCTATTGTATTTATTTGGGTTGGTTGCTATCCAGTATCATTTTCCTTTGCTTATCATCTATTGTTTCTTTTAGACTTTAATTTTTCTTGGACTTTAAGGTTTGAACAATAAGGCTGGATTTTATAGACAATATTGAGTAATGTTGATCCAAAGAGAAGTCCAAAATACCCAAATATTAAAAGTCCACAAAACAAAACAAAGAAACAGTAAATAATACATTCCATTATCCTATTTAAATTGGGAGAATGTAAATGTTATATTTACATATACAAAAAGGAATGAAAGGTTATGTAGCCAATTAAGATTGGCCATAAGTAAAGGCATGTGAACAAACAGTAAATCTACAGAAAAAAACAAAAAGTCATTAAGCATCAAAAGGAATGCTCATCTTCTTCACTAACAAACCAATGAGGACAGGGGCTTCTACTGCTCTACAGTTTGCATTAAAAATACAATTATGCATTAGCAAATAAATTTTTCTGTGTACTTTCAAAAGTATCAAAGTGCTTCCTAAAAGGTAATATTACAGTAATTAACTATCAGCTTACTAAAACAAGTATCAAATTATTTATATAAATATCCTTTCTAACCTCATTGATGAAAATTTTTAACTTTAACTGTGTGTGTGTGTGTGTGTGTGTGTGTGTGTGTGTACCTAAGGTTGTGACTGCTTCTTTACCCCATGATTATTGTTCAATTTTTTACACTTATATCTTCAATCTATTTGGAATTCATTCTAGTAGGGGAGTTTCTTACTCCTTCCCAGAGGTTAACCGCCTGCCCTAATACCATGTATTGAAGTCATATCCAATTCCACCTCTCCCCCACTTCCTTTCACCCATCCCTCAGTCATCGAGGCCACAGTTATGTTTCACCTGAATTAGTTCTGAAAGCTCCCAACTGGCCTCCCTCCACTCGGCACCCCACTCCTCCCACCTTACCACCACTGCTCCACCCCAGGTAACCATTCCCCACATTCCACACAGAGTGATGATGTCACTGGCTTATTTAAAAGCTTTCAATGACTTTCCACTGACCTTAGGATAAAATCCAGACTTTTTAAAAATCTCACAGTCAGGGTGACCGCATAATTTATCATCTAAAGAAACAACAGAAACTGAAAGGGGGCTATTAATAATAATGCTGGGGCTACAGGCGTACACCAGAGCATCCTGGGCAAACCCCGATGCGTGTCCCCAACCCCATCAGAGGCTCTGCTGCCTGGCTCGAAACTTTCGCCCCTCCTCTTTCACAGACAAAGCACTGTCCAGCCAAACTGAACTTCTCTTACATCCTCTACTTGACAAGTCATTTTCTTTATGAAATTTCACATACTATGCACCTTATTTAAAACATTTATTTTTCACCTCCCACCCCCAGCTCCTTTCTCTGCCCTCTTCCCCCTCAGGCTACCTCACACTCAACCTTCAGGACTCAACTTACAGGCCACGTTCTCTGGGAAGCTTCCTTCCACCACTTCTCTGCGTTCCACATTATTTCCACATTCTCCCTTTTTTTCACCAACACTTCTCCTATCACCTTCATTAATACATATACCTTCTATAAGTTGTACCTATATGGCCTATTAAATAAATATACAGGAATCAATGAATGAAGATCTGACTCCAATGACACAAATTACCAGAGAAAGTGATGAAATTTTTCAAAAAGAGCTGGCCGACCTGCGGGATACATGTACTACCTTCCCATAGTGGCTACATAATTGGTTGCATATATCTGTTTTGGTTTAAAAAGTCATTATTACTTTGGAGGTACATCTCATGTTTCTTTTCAGTATTGTGAAGTGAATATTTAAAATGAAACAATAACCTTTAAAAGTAAATAATTACTTCCTTTATCCACTAAAAAATGGTAATATTCAAATTACTACCCAAAATTCATTTTTCATATTTTAACAGCTAGTTCAACTAACAATTCACATATACCTGTCATATTCTACTGTACTCCTTCTGCTTTAAAAAAAAACAAATATTTTAGTTTATTCCCAGGACAAAAAGGAATTGTTGATCATTTTCTAAAATAGTCTAAAACTTGTTTTGGAGCTACCCTTCTTAAAGTAATACCTATAAAACTGACATTCAAACTGATAATGATTAATATAAATGGTTTCAAGAAAAACAATGTTAAATGTTAGGTCAAAAGGGAAGAAAGTTATTTTCTTCCCAAGACTGGCTAACTAGAAAAAGGCAGCAACACCATGGGCCTAGAACCTTACCTACTTTACACAAATTATTTCATGCTGACTTCTAAGCCATTCTTTAGTCACATTGCTATACAAATATGAAAAATAAATAAAATCATTCATCTAAAATATTTCTGCCACAATAAAGTTTAAGTATTTAATTACAAAGTTGTATCCAATGGTACAGCACAATACCATCTAAAATCATACCTCCCTCTCCAAGGAAATACTAGTTTCCACTCAGTATAATCCATTTATTATTAGCTATTTCATTTCAAACACCCTTGAATAGAAAACCAAAATCATGTTTGGTTTGGTTTTGGTCAGAAACTTCTAATGCTCAAGCCAAGGTAATACTTCTCAATAAGAAGTCTAACAGGCTTCTCATTAGTTAACCTTACCATGCTAAGGTTAGTATTAACTTCTTGAGTGCAGTCTAAGACCAAATAAAGAAATTTTAAGTTCATTCTCTGTCTATGAGTCTCCTTCTCTGAGCTCTTAACCTTTCCACACACTTTGCCTTTAATATCAAGCAACTATTCTGCTCTAGGAAGATCCTTATTCTTTTTTGTTTTATTAATTTTTTATTATATTTTTTCCATTACCATTTAGTCCCCTTTTATCCCCCTCCCCACCACAATCACTACTCTGTTGTCCATGAGTCCTTTTTCCTTTTTGCTCAATCCCTCCTTATTTTCTTAGAACTAAAATTTAACCCATGTTTTCTGTACCATTACAAGTCAATTACTCTCATATTAGTAATCATGGTCCATTTACCCTTTATAGCAATCTATAATATATTCATGTACTTATACTTACCTTCAGGGATTAGAAACTATAATCCATACATGTCTTCACTTATCTTTTACTTAATACTATCTTTCTCTTTTTTGAATATTAATTTAAGACATATATAGCACAGTTCCAATGGAGATTTTCAAGAAAGTCAGAAACCAGTTTTTGCATCAAGGCAGAAATTTTCATCCAATAGTCTATATATGCTTACCAGAAATCATCATAACTAGTCATTTTCATCACATAATTATGTAATCCATATGTAATTTTGACTCATGAACAATATTTTACATACAAATGCAGTAAAGTCAAGTCTAAAATGTAGAGGTTTTTAGGATTTAGTACACTTAAAAATAGAATTAACAGAAAAATTTCAAAATACCTTCTGTTGACTAATCACATTCAAAGGAGAAATACTAAGTGATAAAATGGGAGAAAAATGGCAAGGAGAATTAAAACCTGTCTACCAATATTTTTGTGGTGTTCACACTAGAAAATTGCTCTGTTCTGGAAAATGGTAGGGTATACTAAAACATGAATTGGTAAAGGGACAAGAGATAGGAGGGGGAAGTGGGAAGAAGAGAAATGTTAAAATGATCTTACAGAAAAACAGATATAGTTGTCAAATATATTGGAATATCATTAATGAGCCAAGTAAAATGAACATAAACCAAATCACTACTAGGTTCTGTATTCTGAACTCATAACTTCATTTAAAAACAAAATAACCTTGAAGCCACATATCTGCCAACTTAAATTCAGTTTCCCAATTAAAGTGTTTTATAATTTGTCACAAGATTATCATCAAAAGCTCAACTATTTTTCCTTAATGAGTTTAGGCTATTAAAATACTATGCACTTATTGAAAATAAATTTCCCTGAACATTGAAGCTCAAAACAAAATTCATCTGAAGTCTCAGAAAGTGGCCTTTTTGGAAGATATTTATTGCATGTCCTCACCTTCACATTGGGTTTTGACAGTAGTTTCAACAGTTCTCTGATCTCACTATTTAATGGCTTGTTCTGAAGCTCTTCAGCCAGCTGCAAGAAAAATCACATTGACATGGAGAACATTTAATAAGAGCATTATGTAGTTCCATGTGCGACCACTAAAAATCTACCTTGCGACTATCCAGTGATTAAGAACAAGTCAGCATGCAAGAAAACAGACTATCAATCATTGCTCTTCTTTTCAGGCCCTTGGTAGCCCAGATCCCAGCCCAGCCTCTTGGCTAAGCACAGCCCAAGGAATCACATCAGCCAGATCACCTGATTTATTGCAATGAGGGAGAACCCCAGCACTTCATCTACCAAATGGCCTTTCGCATGCAGACAAAGGACTACTTGTAAAAAGGACTGGATTAAACTTTGACACTATTTAAAAAAAAGAAAAAAAGAAAAAAAGGAAGAAAGAAAGAAAAAGCTCTGAATGAGGTGGTGAAATCCACAGGGTTTCCAAAACCCCACAGTAGCTTGCTGTTTGGAGCTTAGGTAAAAAGAACTAGAATGCTTCTAACAGGGCAAAGGTCCAAACCTTTTATTATGTTTACCTACACAGACTAAGGAGTCTGTTAAATGCAAACCAGGTTAACCATAAAATGACTTATAATAGGTTGACTACCACTCCAGTACCAAAAATGCTGAGTGTATTCTACCAAAATGATCAAGAATCCCCATTTGGGCCCTGGCCGAGTAGTTCAGTTGGTTGGAGCGTCATACTGATGCGCCAAGGCTGTGCATTGGATCCCTGGTCAGGGTGTGTACATGAATCAACCAACGAATGCATAAAGGGGTAGAAAAACAGATGCCTCTCTGTCTGTCTCTGTCTCTCTCTCTCTCTTCACCTTTTCTCTCTCTGTAAAGTCTATAAATTTTTTAAAAAATTCCCATTTGCTGGTTCTAGCAAAAGTAAGAACTAGAGCTTTGAATCTGCCTTGTGTTCTTCATTAAGAGGTCTTCCCATGAAAATTTCAATTTTAGGCTATGGGAAGGATCATATAACTTTCATAGAAGAAAAGCAAGACAAATAGAAAAAAGATCAGAATTATAAAATATGCAATACAGAATTCAAAGTATGTACATATATTTTCATTTAAAAAAACATTCTTAAAACATTGCATGAAATTTGCCCCTATTATTTCTGCTACACTATAAAAATAATTGTTTTTATCTCTGGAAAAGGACTTTTCTCTAAACAAAAAATGAAATAGAAATTATACACAAAAAATTAAAATCTCCTAAAATTGCTATATTCCTTGATTACATTTAAAAAAGTGCTGTTTTTTTTTTTAAGGTAACATTTTTACAGAATTAATTTACAAAATGATGCAAATGGCTCTTTGCACTTGTTGGTCATGATATTTTTTAACATTCCAGTACATTGCTCTGATGAATTACAAAATGTTGTTTTACCTTATTTACATATTAGTTGCTAATTTTTTAAAAAAGCAATATTATCATAATATAATTAGGCCTGAATTACATTGGTTTATAAACAAATATTTCCCCAAAGCTTCAATTGTAATTTTTTTTAATTTAACTTTCTCAGGTGGCAACTGAAGCTTTTTGTAGAACTATACGTACACTTTTATTCACCTTCTCTTTAAATGTTTTGATTCTATAATTCAGAGGTAAACTTCCTCATAAAATACATATACTGAAACACCCTTGAAATTTGGAATTTCTGTAGAGAAAAATGGAAGTAAAAGTGTTCAGGGACTAAACAACTTGGAGATTTATTACACATGCTTTAATTTCTAAATTAGAATAAACAATATATTAAAGAAAATCAACTTCTGAAAATGGCCAATTTTTTGATACTTATGGCCCTGATATTTTATAGGTTTTAACATAACAAAGTGAAAACTTAAAAAGCAACAAATTACCTCCAGGAGATCACTAAAACCAACCTTCACACGAAACATATTTCTCGTCTAGCTTGGTGTCCCTTATAGTTTACCCAGGTGTGCTCTCAATTCATCCGAGTCCGAAAGTTAACAGTAAGAAACAGCAAGTTGGTTCCCTACCCCAGATTGAAAATAAAATTATAGCTACAGGAAATTAACTACTCCATCAATGCCAACTGCTTCTAAAATTTATTTTTTGGTTATGAAGGTAATTTGGAAAGGTCTAATACCCATAAATCATTACTATGCTTTATAATCCATTTTAAAAACAATCCTGTCTTTTTATGTATTTTATATGCCTCATTCCTATACTAGTATCTGTCATTTTTTAGTACTGTCAGCAATAGAGCTATCTCATTTGTCTTTATTTCTCCAAAGCATTCCTCTTGTCTGTGACTTTCTGCATGCTCTAATAGCTGACAGCTTCTCTCTCCCCCAGAGAATTAGACTAAAATTTCTATTACGTAGTTGCCAAGGCAGAACAAGAGGGTATCTACATGCAAAATTTTTATAACAGGAGAGTGAAAATCAGCATAATATCAGTGTAAACTCCGTGATGACAGGCCTTTTGGAAACATTTGCAACTTCTTCAGGTTTTCACTCATAGTATCGCGCGCCTCTGTCTGCACTAGGGTAAGTTCTGCGGAGGCCATGCGGGTGGGAGACCTGCCCCGGTGATCTCAGAAAGGCACACTTACATCGTCAGCCAGGGCGGCTGCGCCGTGGAGGATGGGCACAGGATTCTGCTTCTCATAGTAGTGTAGTTTTTCATGAATCTGGAAGAAAAGCAAATGAATATAAATTCAGTTGCTAGCAAACAATCTAAGATATTTAACTATTTTTATCACTGCAAACAGAAACCAGTCATTGAACATTCTCAATAAAAATTTAGAATATAGGTGTCTATAAACCTATAGATGACAAATACATATGCATAATTCATCTGTGACTATGGTCCAGTGTTTATAACATGAAGTCAAACAGAAAAAAAAATCATCAAATAAAACCCACACTGAAACTACACCTTTGGGTTGTTTTTTTGTTGTTTTTTTTTTTTCTTTTTTTGGTCCCAACAAACATTAGCATAATAAAACCTTTAGGTTCTTAAGTATATTGCTTCAATACTTCAAGTATTGGTTGTAGTTTATATTCCTGCTAAAGACATAAAATATGATTAAAGCGAAGCAGTAAACCTGCAGCCGCATCCCGACAGTTGGGTTTGCAATCACCGCCGAGTGCGGCAGCCGGTGCCCTGTGGGTCTGAGCCCAGCTCTCCAGGAACGCACTGTGCTTCTACTCAGTGTTTTTTTTCCAAATTGCCAACTTCACCCTCAAAATTCAAATTTCTAAGAAACAAAGGGATTTCTCATAACTTGAAATACTCCTAACTAGTTAGCTTAAATAAAATAATTTTCCATCTGGGAAAACAAGCAAAATTATATTAATAAATAAAAATAATTTGGAACTTAATTTCCCATCATCATTATGCAAGAAACACAAAGGCAAGAACTTATTTTAAAGAGTTATAAGGCCAATGGAGTTCCTTTAAGATTCTAGTATTATTGTTAAGAAATGAAGGATGCTTTTACACATTCAAAGCTGTTGGCCATTGTTTAATCTATTTCAGCTCTCACAGAACTGCACTTAAAAAAATTTTACACATGAAAATTTACTTTAGCCTCTTATTTATAGTTGACCAAACTGCCCCCCACTATACTATATGAAAAACAGTTGCACTTCACAAATTCTGTATTTCTAATAGGTATCAAGTGATACACTCTTTAAATATAGTCAAAGCTAACCAAACTCCCTCATAAAAAGTCTGGAAGACAGATTTTATTTTGAATTCCCTGATGTTCTTGCTCAGAGGATTCTATTACTTTTTTGGCAACCCAGCACATAATGCAAAGCGTCAGCAAAATAATTTTGACACTTATGATATTACCAGAGTAATCAGGGTGACACTTTTACTTAATATGTTGGAACTGTTAAACACTTATTACATCTGAGTAATAAACACATTTTCAAGAACACATACTCATAAAAAGTAAGATTTTGATTTGAAAAACTATTACAGAATAATTTAAAACCAACCATCCTAAGAGCTAAATTAATTTTGTTTAATTATCAAGAATTAGATTATCTCAACATATACTATCACTGAGCTTACCTTCTCACCAACACTTCCAACTTTATTGCAACTATTTGATTAAATGTCTGCTTTCCTTCAATAATAAATATAGAGGCTTATACGTATTAGATACCATGTGCCTGTATTACCTACATAATAGTTATCAGCAGTATTAGTAATATAGTCTTCAATGAGTACCATATCCCAGTAACTTAACCTTCAAGAACACTAATGGCAGACAGCACCAGCATCCCATTTTACAGATAAACAGGTAGCCAGGACAGAAATAAGTTGCTGTGGCCCCACAAACAGTAAATGGCAGAGCTGGTATTTAAAACTCAGGTCATTTGGCTCAACATCAGAGTTCTTTATCACCCTGCTTGCCTGCCTCTCAGACTCATCTGTGTTCTCCACTGACCTCGCTCACTGCTGAATATGGCCTGCGTGTAGGACACAGAAAGGAGACTGGACAGATATGCAACACATAGTAATGGCTGTTTTCAGTGATGACAGGATTGATGGTGATTCCTCTTTACCTCTCTCCCTTCATTTTTTGTCCCTTATGGTTTCTCATTTTTCTCCATTAATTTCTATTGCTACTACAATTACAACATAAAATCACATACCTTAAATTATTTCCCCACTTAATTTGCTTCTTCTGAGTATCTTTTATTTCTTATTTCAATTTTTTTAATCCTCATCTGCGCATATGTTTTATTGATTTTTTTTTGAGAGGAAGGGAAAGAGAGAGGGAGAGAAATATGAATGTGAGACGCAAACATCAAATGGTTGCCTCCCGTAGGCACCCCGAGCAGGAATGAAACCCACAACCTAGTTATGTGCCCTGACCTGGGATCGAACCCGCAACCTTTTGGTGCACGGATGGACACTGCAACCAACTGAGCCACCTGGCCAGGGCCTGAGTTGATTTTAAAAAAAGGTCAGCTCCTCTTTCTACCATCTTCTCTAGATCCTTGTCCAAGAACCCACTCCTATTCCACCCACCTCTGGACTTTGTACTATATCAAAAATTTTTTAAATGTTCTAGAATTCCAAATTCTGGCAACCCTATGTTCTTATGTATTTTACTTTAGTACATAATTTTAGAAATGAAGTTGACAGGAAAGTAAAAATTACTCTAAGTAATTTTGAACTGTTCACTGTTTCCAAAAATACTGAAAGAAATTCTGCTTTTCAATAATTCCAGGGAAGAAAATACAAAGCCAAAATGATATTTTAATTCTAATGCAATTAATAGGTAACAGGTACATACAGACTTTACCCCAGGCTGTCTAAGAGAACTTTCTGTGATGTTGAAAACATTCTGTGTCTGCTTGATCGATACTAATGTGGACGAGTCGCATGTGGTTATCAAGCACTTGAATAAACAGTGGCTCGTGTACCTGAAGAACTGAATTTTTTAATTTAATTCTAATTAATCTAAATTTAAATTCCCACAGGTGGTTAGTGGCCCTCATACTGAATAACATGGCACAGCTTTATATGATAAACTCTAATTTCTTTTCTTTTACCCCAGAAACATTCACTGATTTAGTCTGGCAATTTTTCCTGTGTGGTAACATTTTGGAATCCAATAGAAAAAGAGATAAGCAAAGACGTGGCTTAATCATCAATAAGGCAAACTATCACCTATTATTAAACATCATGTATAGCCAAATCTGCAAAATCTTATTTAGTTTAACTAAACATGTCCCTTTGAAGAGTCAACCATGTAAAAAAAAACAGTGTACTTAATTTTCATCTCCTGAACAACATGAAGAGAGCAAAAGTGGAAGGAATTGTGGAAAGAAAAGAGTTAGGAATATAGAAGTCTGGAGAGAAGGGGCGACATTTAAATTCATTTCTTATGAAAAAATATGCAGTGATTCAAAAGTAAGACCCTAAAAAAAGAATAGCATGCTAAAATATTTCAAATACACCACTAAGAAAGAAGAACATTTCAAAATACATATACATTTATGCTCTATTAAATAGTGTAAAGTATGTGTGCATGAGGATTTGTTTTCTATAATTACACTTGTAATCAGAAAAAGTCAGTTAAAATAAAAATCAGTTCTGCATGTAACCAATTCTTAAGGAAAAAATATAATTACCTTTATTTACACACATCTTAAAAATAAATGGTTAATATTTGCAAGGGAGTCTGGTGCCAATAATCTAACTGCAGTACACATACAGTAGAAAGTACTTTAAACGAGGCTTCAGTAACAAAAGCATAAATGAGGCTTAGCAAGTCCCAGTGCAGCCATTTGTGTTCAGGCTCTCAATGATGTGTGGAGGCCCTGAGACTGAGCAACCCACTCCTGGTTACTGGAATGATATTAAATAAACCAAGGCTGTAAAATCCGTTTCCTGTCTTCTACTGACTACAAAATAGTACTAAAAATATCCACTCTGAAGTTTGAATCTCTACTATGTTAATTAAAAGTACCCAGTCCAGAACTGGCAAGTACATACACACACATACACCCATCTGTCTACCTCCTTTATTGAAAACATGGAGGGAAGGGAATTCTGAATATTAAAAGAAGATCCCTGGGACACGATGACAGTCCAAAAAAGCTGGAGATCACATACTATGTGGTGTAGGAATGAAAAATAAAAGTATTCTAATGTTTGGGACCCTCATGAGAGACAACAATTTATTATTTCTCCAAAAGGAAAAACATAAAACTGAAAGAAAAATTTGGCTGAAAAGAAAAAAGGAAAAATAAAGCAAAGGGGAAATTTGAACTGCAAAACAACACACACAGTCAATGCAATAGCGCTAATTTTATGTCCTTCTTTCCAATATTATACCACTAATCTCTCTTTTGGCTAATTGTCTTGGCCAATAACACCAGAAAAAAAAAATTGGATGGGACCACAGAGAGCTGGCACCCTTGTTTGTGTCTGCTCTCTGGCTTTGCATTGTTATATATACACTCATGTGAGATTAGGATGCATGCATTCTTAATTTGTCAAGAATTTTTTAAAAGAATGAATGTTCAATTTCATGAAATGCTTTTCAGTATTTACAAACACTTTATCGTATCTGACAAGTTAGTATAGTAAATTCTATTCATAAATTTCCAAATACTGACCCATCCTTGCACCCCCAAAATGAAACTCACTTGGTTAAGATGTATCATTATTTTAATGTGCTGTGAAATTCCACTGGATTTAGAATTTCTGCAGCAATATTGCTAACTGAGGCTGGCACTTGTGGAGCTTTTGGAGGGAAGTTTGATCTGTCTTTACTGGGTCTTGTCATCAGTGTTAGTCATTTCGTTACTTTTATAGCTATGAAAGTTGTCATTAAAACATTTTTAACCCAAGGATATGTTTTTTTAATTGATTTTAGAGCGTTCTCTCTCTAAGGGAGTGAGAGAGAGAGACACTGAGGTGATAAAGAAATATCAATTGGTTGCCTCCAATACACGCCCTGACTGGGGATTGAACCCACAACCAAGCTATGTGCCTTGACCAAGGATCAAACCCTCAACCTTCTGATGCATGGGACAATGCTCCAACAACTGAGCCACCCAGCCTGGGCTAAAAGCTATCTTTTTATATGTTCTGAAAACAGCTAAATACCACTAGAATGATCTCTTCTTTAAATATTTGATGGAATTTCCTTGAGAAACCAGCTGGGTCTGATATATTTGGAGGGTGGCTTTATCCTCCCAATTTTTTTATTTATTCTGGTTGGTTTATGACAATTTGTCCATTTAAGTTTTTCTATCTCTTCTAGTGTCAGTCACAAAAAATACTATTTCCTAGAAAATTATTTATTTTTATCAGGCTTTTAAAAACTTAAGCAAATAGTCTCTTAGGAGTCTGAATTTCCTGTATTAGCTACATTTTTCTTTGTTACCATTTATTTTGGTATATCTGTACTTTTTCTGTTTGCACCCTGCATCCCTTCATTAGTTAACTAATACTGTATTTTCAAAGAACCTCCTTTTAGATTTGTAAGTTTTACCATTTTTACTTTCTAATATTTTTTCTTTTTTTTTTTTTTGGTTGTCTCAATTTTTCCCCCTTTGCTCCCTCCCCTCCACACAGTAGCCCCTTCCCTCCAGCATTCCCCCACCTTAGTCCATGTCCATGGGTTGTGAATATAAGTTCTTTGGCTTCTCCATTTCCTACACTATTCTTAACACCCCATCTATTCTGTACCTACCAATTATGCTTTTTAATCCCTGCACCTTATCCCCTATTCTCTCACTTCCCCCTCCCAGCTGATAACCCTCCAAATTGACTTAATTCATTCCCTCTTTCTTTACATAACCCAGACGGACAAAACACTTCAGTCATGTGCATCAAACAAATTAATGAGAAAAAAATAAATAGCTATTCTAATTGGAGTTTTGCTCATTGATAAAATACTGAATAAAATAAGTACCCATTTTAGGAGAAAGATACTCAGAGCAGGGAATGCAACATAGCAAGAGTGAAAGTGAGTCTAACCTTGTCAGTGGTAGAGCAACTAAGGAAGAAGAGTGTGTCGTCAATTTAATCTTGCCATTACACACTTTGGTGCTCACTTAAGAGTACTCACTGTAGGACAAGATCCAGGCCTCTCTGTTGCTAGTGACACTGAGATGATAAAGGACTGGCTATCTACACAATTATAAGATCAGAAACGAAATCATGTCCTTTCAGCTCCCTCTTTTCATCTTCACCTTTCATTCATGTAATGCTTCTAATGGTAAGAAACGCTGAAAGTGGTTTTCATGATTTGTTTTTTCATTTTAATTGTATATAGTGCATCATTCTCTAATTCTAAAATTTTTTGAAACATTTTAATTACTTATGTTCCATTTTTAAACACTTTATACATTAAAATTTTTTAATGTGATAAATAAACTACAAAGCAGCATCTCAGTTAAAGAGCTATTAACCTAGTTATAGTTGGCTCCAAATATCTTGTGAAATAAATCACAGGAGATTTGGCTAAAGACTCAACTTCCTCTCTCTCCTCCAAGATAAAAACATCATGCTGAAACTGCTGGGTGTATAACTACACATATTTTCATATTTTTAAACATATACACATCCATAAACAATGCATGTTACTCTTTTTAAAATGTACATAAATGGTACTGCTTCCTTTTCAACTGGATTTTCCATTCAATACTATATCAAAGTATCTAGGTTAATATAAAGATCTAGTTCATCCATTTTAACAACAAAATAATGTTCTACCATATTAATTAACAGTAGTTTATATATCCATTTTTTAACTGAGGGACACTATGGGTGTTTCCACTTTTTTTGCAATTTAATATCCTTTCACATGAATCCTTCCTGTGAAAGAGCTTCAGTGTTTCTTGTGTCTCCATACCCTCGCTGATTCTTGGTGTTAGCAGACATTCTGTCAATCGAATGGATGTGACACACAATCTCCTATGGTCTGAACTTATATCTTCTCCAGTCTGTGACTTGTCTGTTTATAATGGTTTCTGAGGCAGAGACAGGTGCTCCCCACATCAATCCTCCCCTTGCACAATAACTGAACTATAGCTAGAAAGCAGCTGTCTAGTTAAGAGCTTCATTTCCTGTAATGTCCAGCCTCCCCCGCCCCCCCCAACAGCTAGGTTAATACCTGTGATTGGTTGTCAAACATGAAATATCAGTGCCACTTCCTTCAAGATGTTGGTATGCTTCCTCCGACCTCCCCTTCTGCCGCTACATGTGGGTTATGACAAGGCAAAGTCACCAAATGGAAGGAACCAAGGTCTCCAAAGCAGCTTAAGGGGAAGAGAGACCTATCAATCTGGCATGTCCCTCTAAGTAATTACTGAGTTAGAAATAAACATCTGTTGTCCCTAAACTACTACTTTTTTTTTTCTATTTGTCCATTGTTCCTCCTACCTTAAATAATACCATGGCCCTGGGAAAAGCAGTTATTTGAACACAGCCAAAATATCTAGCTTCTTTCTTACAGTCGTGCATTTTGTTTCTGAAGAAAAAAATTTTCCCATCCTAAGTTAATAAGATTTACCTGCAAGTTTTTAAAAAAATTTTATTCATTGATTTTAGAGAGAGATGGACGGGGGAAGAGAGGGAAAGAGAGAGAGACATCTATTTGTTGTTCGACTTATTTATTCATTCATTGATTGATTCTTGTGTGTGCCCTGACCAGGAATCGAACTCACAACGTTGGTGCATTGGGATGATGCTCCAACCAACTGAACTACCCAGCCAAGGTCTCCTTTGACTTTTTTAAAAAAGTTTTGCTTTATATACTGAAGTCTTATTTTAACTCATACCAATGAGGAGCTCTCACTTTATTTTCCTCCAGAAAGATAGCACCATTTAATCTTTCCCCACTGATGTATAACACTACTTCTTGTTGATCAAACTACCACATACGCATCTAGTCTTTGCATTCTGCTCCCTGATTTGCCTCCTTGAGCCAATATCATCACTATATTTTTATCTACACATTTGATATCTAGTAAGGCAAAACTTCCTAGCTTTCATTCTTCTACAAGGCTTTTAGGGTCCCATATTTCATGAAAAATCAAGTTAATGTCTATTAACCTCATCTCTCTGCATTCTGGGAATTTTCCTGAAATCAATCTTCCAATTCACTTTGCTCTCTTAAGCTGTGTCTAATCTCTGAGGAACCTAGCCACAGAGTTTTATTTTTGTTTTTATTTTTAATGACTACACTTTTTATTCTTGCAGTTCAAATATAGCTCTGTTAACAAATCTTTCGGTTCCCTTTTCCTAGCACCTAGTGTTTTTCTTATGCTGAGGCCCTCTTTTATGTCTTATATAATTTTAAACATAGTTATTTTACAGGCTATAAGGCTGTATCAATTAGAGTGTTACGGTTTTGATCTTGCTATTTGGTGTGCCTTATGACTGGCACTGAAAGCTGATTTTTTTTCCTCAAATGTTTTGTAATCTGAGGTTGTTAGTAAATATTCCATGGGCATTATGTGAGGGAGTCTTAGATTGCAGGTATAGCTTTTCAAAAAAATTTTTTTATTTGCTTCAATAGGTGACTGTGAAATATCACCAGCCACTTTGTTAATTTCACGGTTTAAGACTCCTGAAGTTTGTGGATAAAAAAACTCAAACCCCAGCCATGGACCAAACAATTCATGGTTACACATTCTTAAACGAGACTTTTTCTGCTGTTCCTACCTAATCCTACAAGGAGACAGACCAGATTCATTGCCACCTCTCAAGAAAAGGTAGCTGGAATTTTTCTCCTCTTCCCATTCACTAACAGAGTAAGCCTAGAAAAGTATCTGTTTTATGTGTGTGCCTCAGTAACAGTTCCTCACTGTGACATAGCCTAAATGTCAGGAGAGAGACCCCTCCACCCTATCTGTGGCCCATCCCTCCAACACAGGTGGAACCTGAGCTTAAACAGTCACCAGGATAGCATTCAGTTTACTCATTTCTGAAACGTGTAGATTTCCCTTACCTTCTTACACACTTACTAATGCATTTAAAAGAATATTTGCAATCACATAACCCAGAATTTCTAGGTACTTATTGTAGGAACTAGAAGGCTGGGTTGGTTATTTAATGTAAATTAATCCTGGTGTCCAACAAGACAGCATCCATTTCCTTCATACAATATTATTATGAAAGGGGGAAAGTCACGTTTTACCTCCAGGAGGAGATTCTAGGTACCTTTATGTTTGACCTTTGAAGAGTCACTGTGTTCATTTGGTCATGAGATTCATTTTGGTTGGTGTTTCTACATGATCTCAATGTATTTTTTTTTTAATTTAAAAATAATAGTTCATCTAATTTGCAATTATCTTTGCCAGATTAGAACAGGTTTCCTTATAACGTTTTTGTCTTTAGACCTCCTTTGTATGACATAGAGTTTAAACGTACCTGTGTTCACAAGCACAGCTTAAAAAAAAAAAAGCTATGAGGCAATAACTGCTCAAGTGACACAACCAGAAAGCGGGAGAGGAGGGGGAGCCTTTCCATGGGAAACCACTAGGAGCAACTGGTTACACTTTGCTTTCAATTAGGGCCAGGGCGTTTGCAAAATCTTAGGATGATGAGTAATTCTTATAAGGCACATGGCCTTAAAGTGGTTGTAAGAACCCAACACAGTTTTTAGGCTTAAATTATAAAAGGCAACAAACCATCAACCTTTTGATTTCGGTTGAATGTGTAGCTATTCTGGTTGAAATCATTTCTTAGAACCTTCTCCACAGATATGATTCCTTAAGTTCCCAGAACAACATTCTAGAGGAAGTAGACTTTATCCAATTAAAAAAAATAAATAAAAAGCCATTAAACAGGAGAGACAAGGACCAGTTTGTGCTTCCCTGCATTTTCCTTGAGATGGGGGAGGAAGGGAATTGGAAACTAGAAACCAGTTAAAAGGATATGGATGCAATGGTAAGAAACTCCCAGACTGGTCAGGGTTCAGTGCAGGTCACTCTGGAGGTTCCTCTGGTTTTCTTCTTTTGGGTACCAGCCCCATGGACTCCATTCCCTCTCAGAAGCCACACTACTGCCTCTACCCCCAAGCCAGCTGTGAAATGGGGGACATACTCTTCCCAGCTGTTGTTTTCCTTGGTGGCCCCCCCCCAAAAAAAAGGATACATTCCATTGTGAACATGTACCACAGTTTTTTGATCCATTCATTTACTGATGGGCACTTAGGCTGCTTCCAACACTTGGCTATTGTAAATTGTGCTGCTATGAACATTGGGGTGCATAGGTTCTTTTGGATTGGTGTTTCAGGGTTCTATGCTAAGTGAAATATCCAGGCCGTGGAAGACAAGTACCATAGGATTGCACCTATAAGTGGCACCTAATCAACAAAACAAGCAAGCAAGCAAAATATAACCAGAGACACTGAAATAAAGAACAAACGGACAGTAGCCAGAGGGGAGGGGGTAGGGGAATAATAGGGGAAAGAAAGGGAAGGTCATCAAGGAACATGCACCAAGACAAAGTCAAAGGGGAGAAGGACTGAGGATGGGAGGTGGGGATGGGTGGGGTGGGGGCAAGTGGTGGCAGGAAAATGGAGACAACTATACTTGAACAACAATAAAAAATGACATTAAAAAAGATAAGCATGCTGGTCCATATGTTTTAGGGATTTTACTGCCATCACATGGGGAAACAAACAAGGACAGAGAAAAATAAATGTGAAGAATTTGTAACACTTTTCACAGTTTTTAAAAATGAAGTATCAATATAATTTATTAAGACCCCTGAATTCAGACATACCTGAGTTTAAGTCCAAGTTCAGCCTCTTACTTGCCATTAGACAATTTACTTAACTTCTGCAATGGACTAAATGTTCATGTCCCTCCCAAAATTCATATGCTGAAGCCTATTTCCCACAATGTGATGATATTAGGAGGTGTGGCCTTTGGGAGGTGATTAGGTCATGATGGTGAAGCCCTAGTGAATGGGGTTAGTGCCCTTATAATAGAGACCCCCGAGAAAGCCTTGATCTTAGACTTTTCATCCACCTGAACTGTGAGAAATATATCTCTGATGTTTATAAGCCACTCAGTCTGTGGTACTCTGTTATTGCAGCTTAAACGAACTAAGAGAACTCTCTAAACCATCGTTTCTTCATACTTAGAAGAGGATAATAATAGTACCTGCTACACAGGTAGGTTACTGTAAAAATTAAACAGAGTGATCATTAAAAGAGCGTCACATGGTCTCTCAAAATAGAAAATACCAGTAAGTGGTAGTTTACATCTTGATAATTCCTAATATCCCCCGCTGTTATTCCTAGGGTCAGAACACGTTAATTTCCCCCTGACCATATCATATGACACATACAACAACTGATGCCTAAAGATAAAAATCAGAGTAGGATTGGTACCCTCTGTGCTCAACTAGAGAATGTGCAGTTCTGAAGGACAATAAACTAAATGCCATCTCCCATGGCATTTTCTCAACAACAGTGAAATTAAAAGAAGATGAGGACCTGAACAAAGGCAGAGGTTACAGGGTTAAATAAGCCTGGGAGGATACAGAAAAGATAGGAAGTAATTTAACCACAGCATGTGACAAGTGATGAAGAAAGTACCAGATCAAGCAAAAACTATCGATTGAGTTCTCCAGGCAGACTGTGGTTTGTGATGAAAAATCTAGACCTACAAGTTTAACAACACGTGCAAAAAGGGCCTATCTTAAAGCAACCATCAGTTTAGTTGCCCTATTCCCAAAAGAGAAAGTTCTATCTTCAGGGAGAAGAATGAAATCCTCACACAAGAAAATGTGTTACATCCAGATGGAAAGGTTCTTAGAAAAAAGAGTAATTATTTCAAAGGCCATGGAAGCTCATTATCATTGTTGTTGACTACCACCTCCCAAGAGGAATTTAAAAACCCTTTGGCCCACAATCACAAATTCTGCTGAAGCTAAGAGGAAACATAATTTTAAGATGAACTAGGACCTGATTAGGGAAGGTACAGTGCATTCCAACATCCCTTGTGGGAAATGAGTGTTAGGACCCAGACTCACTCATAGAGAAACTGTCCAACCATCATGAATTGTCCGTCACTTCTTTATTCAAATCCTTCAGTGCCATACTATTTCACTCAAGATTAAGTGTCTGCTTCCCAATGCACTTAGAAAGTCATGTGGTCCTGCATGACCTAGTCCCCACAGGGTTCCATCTCAAGCCATCTCCCCCATGTTCCAAACCCAGGGACCTTATGGCTGTTCCTCAAGCCAACAGGGTCTCTCCTATGTTGAGGCATTCTCTCGGCCTGCAATGTTCCTCAGTCTTGGGGGTGCCCACACTCATCTCTGGGTCTCAGCTCAAATGTCTCTTCTACAAAAACACATTCCCCCAACAGTCCTACCTAGTCAAGATTAGTACTCCCCCATTAGTACTTCTGAGAGCCCTTTATTCTTTTTGTTCATCATCCTTATCATAGTTCATCTCTGTAGATTTATTGTTTTCCTGCTTACACCTGCCCTCACTAGGTAATAAAATTCACAGACTAGGGAATATGCCCCTCAAGTTCATCACTACTTCCTTAGCTCACAGGCCAATACCTCTCATACATTCCAAGATAGAAATCTATAATTATTATTAATTAATAATAAATGGATCCATGAATCTTGAAATCCCAGTCAGCTAAGTAACATTCCAATATCATAATTTAAAGAGATGATGGAGCAACTTTTTCCTTCTTGCCCCCAAACTGATGACTACTAGTGCGCAAAGACAGAAAAGCAGTGTTAAGTCCCACATGCTAAGAAAAATTTCCGTCAGATGAAAGTATAAATATAAACTCTGTCTAGAGTTCAAGAGATTAGTGACATGTACTCCTCAACACTACCTACCATCCCACCTGCCACTTCCCAGTGTGTATGCTTATGCTGGGCTGGCCAAAAAGTCTGTTTAGTTTTTCCCATAAAATAAAAGACACATTTTTCATTTTCACCAAAAACTTTATTGATTTGGATATTTGAGTATGTTGGCTATCTCCCATGTCGTAGAACTTTGATTGTTTTCAATTAACGTCTCAATTTGATCACTATCAATTTCAACTGGTCTACCAACTGTGGAGCATGGTCCAGAGAAAAATCACCAGCATAAAACTTCATAAACCACTTTTGACACATTCGATCAGTCACAGAGCCTTCTATACACACTGCACAAATCTGTTTTTTTTTTTGCACTTCAGTTGAATTTTTACCTTTCTTGAAATAATAAAGCATAATATGCCAAGTATGTTGCTTATTTTCTTCCACCTTTAATATTAAAATGGCTACACAAAAATTCACCAAATTTGGTAAGTTTTTTTAAATGCACACTGATATGACAGCTGTCACAATACAATCTAACAAAATCATTTCAAATGAAATTAAGACAACTAAGTGCTACTAGAGCCATCTTACAGGAAAAAAACAAACATTTTGGCCAACCCAATTGTATACATATGTATAAGTACTATATATATAAGAGGACACAAGACAGAAAAATTGACTTATCCAGATAGGAAAAGAGAAAAACAGAAGTAGGGAGTCTACATCCTAGTGAAGAGTAAAGAAGTCAAGTCTCTAAGACAATGGAAGTGCAGATAAGAAGACTGAAAAGATACTCTCCAGCTCTGGCAGCTGACTAGCTGATTTACCTTTTGCGTCTATCTAAACGGGGGAGAGGGGAAATGAAGAGAGACGGCAGGGTAAAGAAAGGGAGCTACTGGATGAGAGGCAGGCTATTACTTGGCCTGCAAATGATACATGACCTTCCTAGGAGGGTCAAGTGGACCCCACGGAAAGTAGCTGGGCTTGAGTCACCCTGCTGATGATCTAGCCAACCTCACCGGAAAGGCTTTGGGTTGCACAGACTGTGCATCCAAGGAAGATGCAACTTTGCACACTTAAAGCAGAGAAAACATAGGATGCCCATAAGTATTAGCCTGAGAAGAAGCAACAACAGTATGGATAGTTAAGTAAACAACTGTTCCTTTCCTTCTCCCTAGCTCCACACACTGGAAGAGCTAGATCTCTTCCCAGAAATAAACCAGTCTACCTCCCAAGATGTGCGTGAGGGAGAATGAAGGGATCAAAGAACATATTGTGCCCCATTCCCACATCAACTCCACTAAATTTGGCTGTCACTAAGGAAGGGAAGAGGTATAATTTAAATCAGCAATTACAAAACAGTACGTGGTCTTTTAATAACTGAAAATGTGTGAAATTTTATTTCAGATAGAAAAGCTAGATTCAATGTAACACATTTCAATGCAGTGACTAGAGGAAAAAATAAAACCGCCTTTCACAATATTTGCATTGAGCTATTCAATTTATTGACTAGAGTGTTATAGACAAATAGTTATCAAACCCTTTTGGTCTCAAACCCCTTCCCCCTCTTAAAATTCACTGAGGACCTCAAAGAGTTCTTAGGTGGGTTATATTTATCAATAATTGGAGCACTGAAATTAAGAATTTTCAAAATTTTTATCCACTCAGTACATTTTCACAATGGAAATGCAGCAGTAAAAAAGGAAGTCTTACTTTTTGCAACAGCATGAGTGGATTTGGAGAATATTATGCTAAGTGCAATAAGCCAGTCAGTGAAAGAAATATGACATGAGCTCACTTATATGTGGAATCTAATGAACAAAATAACAAACAAAATAAAAACAGAAGCATAAATACCTGGAACAGACTGACAGCTGTCAGAGTGAAGGGGGGTGGGGAATGGATGAAAGATGGCAAAAGGATTAGCTAATGAATATTTATGCATGACTCATGGACACAAACAAGGATGTAAGGGTTGACAGAGGGAGGGGAGGGGAGCGGATAGGGATGGGTGGATGTGGGCAAAGGGAGAAAAAGTGGGGACAATGGGTAAGAGCATAAACAATAAAAAAATTAAAAACAAAACAAACTTTTTCATTTATTAATTCATTTAAAATAACAAAAACAAATCTTTAAAAAAGCATGGCTGGTGCGGTAAGAGTTGTACTGTTTTACAAATTTACAAATATCTTCCAATTCTAGCTCAGAATAAAACAGCTTGCATTCTCCTATATACTTCTGCATTCAACCTGTTGGGATATGTTGCTTTGGTTGAAATAAACGAAGAAAACCTGGCCTCACACAGGCTTGTAGTTGGAAGGAACACTGACAGTTTAGTAGCCTTTTTTTTTTTTTTTTGCGCTAGCTGGGTATTTGTTGACACTACACCAAAACTTTACAGGTGATACTTTTTCAGAGGCAAGTTGCAGTGTGGTACCTGAAGCCATATAAACGAGCCTTCCCTCCTCCCCACCACATTACAATCACTGGTCTCCCCTGCACTCTCCCTGGCCCTTTTAGCCAGGTATGACTGTAATACCATGCTTTGGTCATCTGGAAAATAGTGCTTCACTGAGCTATGCCGATTTTCCACATGTTTATACATTTCATGGTACAGCAACAACAACAAAATTCCATTTGTTAATATCATCACTGATCTCATCCCAAAAAGGGCTTTAAGTATTGAGAAGTTGGCAAACTTGTAGTTTAATAGAAAAACAAAGCTGCTATTATGTATGATACAAGGTTTTCAAAATTCTAATACTTGCTTTCAAGCTCAAATTTTATCATTGGCATGAATACAGTCCGCTGTTGTCTTTGAAGCGACAGGCTCACTTTGATCATGTGAGACAATGTCTTCCAAATACCACCTAATCTGAATAAACATAATTTCTATGGAAGTAATTCTTTAAAGTAAAAAAAGGTATCCTATGAAAAAAGCAGCTGCTTTAGTTCTCTTTGATATGCAGCAAAGTGCTTTCTGAGTACCTCTCATTTCTTCCATATGAAAAAGCCTTGAGAGGGAAAAAAATGCACTCAATGGTCCTGACTTCAAGCAATTATTAATTTTTACTGCTTCTTCAAGCACATTTTTAATTGAAATGGGCATTATGTCTGGTCACAATGTCAGTGTAGATAAATGCAGTGCTTGGAACCTCCCACAAGCACATCAAAATGATGACTACAGAACAATTGTTATTCAGAGCCACCTAAAATCTGGCTGAACAGAAGTCCTAAAACTAAGAACATAAGAAAGAAGCCACATAGAGACCGGTAAGAGGGTCAGGCTGGTCCCATACCCACATGTGATATTTAAAAATCAGGAAGGTAGCCTTGGCTGGTGTGGCTCAGTGAATTGAGTGCCAGCCTGTGACCCAAAGGGTCGCTGGTTTGATTCCCAGTCAGGGCACATGCCTGGGTTGCAGGCCAGGTCCCCAGTAGAGCATGTGCAAGAGACAATGATGCATTGATGTTTCTCCTCCTCTCTTTCTCCCTTCTTTCCCATCTTTAAAAATAAATAAATAAAATCTTTAAAAAATAAAAATAAATAAATTTATTTTTAAAAAATCAGGAGGGTTATCTTGGCTGTGGCAGTCCCCCTCTAAGGTGCAAGATGTCCCAGCCCCACACTAGGCCCCCAAAGCCCAGGGTACCGGTGCCAAGAAGAGAAGACCACATAACTCCTGGCTGTAAAAACCAGTGGGAATTGTGGCTGAATGAGATGGAGGGCTTCTAGAATCCCAGGCATGGACTTACCCAAACTTATTCCCTCTAAGCTCCAGCACCTTGACAGTAGCTCAAAAGGCACCAGGAACTTATGGGGAGGAAATCTGGCTTTGGGTTGAGAGTTGGAGGGGCAGCTTTGTCCCAGACATAAGTGCTGGTAGACGCCATTGTTCCTTTGCTGAGCCCTCCCTGTAAAGAACCTGCAGGCAGGTGCCATCAACCTAACACTGTTTGCCCCATCCTGGTGATATACCCTGAGACCCAGACCCACCCAAGGCACTTCCCAGTGGCTTTTCTATATAAACATCCTGTGTTGATTCATGCTGGGGACTTTCCCAAAATCCCTCAAAGGTCCACAAACCCCAAACAAGCAGCATTTGGCCTCAGCTTTCCCCATCCCTCTCACTAAGGAGCCCCAAGTCCAGCACTAGCAGCGGCCACAGCCTCAGTTTGCAGTTTGGCCTCTCCTGGGCACCTCAAAGCCCAGCGCAAGTAGCAGTCACCTGTGGATTGTTCTGTAGCTCTTGCCAGGTGGCCCTGGGCAGGGCACAGGCAGTGGCTAATCTTGGCCTCCCAAGAGGTCTCAGAGCCAGCACGCTCTGTGGAAACTTCAGAGCATGTTGAAGCACCACCCAACCACCTCCACAAGCAACAAACCCAAGGGTGGCTCATCAGGAACCAAAGCCCTGCTGACATCTGCTCCATGCAGTAGGCCCCAGCACAGCAGCTCTTCCACTATGGTTATAGCTGCTCCTTGCAGCAAATGAGTCTATGAGTAAATCCCTCCCATTAATATGTCAACAGCAATCAAGGATCAACTACAATAGGAGGGTGCATACAGCCCACATGGGGATTAGGGAAGCAGCCAGGACACACAGCTCTGGTAATCCAGGAGGCTATGCCAGTGGGCCCTACAGGACTTCTACTACTTAAGGCCACTCTTCCAAGACTGGAAAATGGAGCAGCTCTACATAATATATAGAAACAAACACAGTCAAACTGAGGGGACAAAGAAAGATGTCCCAAATGAAGAAATTGAACTAAACTCCAGAAAAAGAAGAAAAATAAAATGGGCCCTGGCAGCTGTGGCTCAGTTGGTTGGCGCATCATCCCATAAAGCAAGAGGTCTTGGGTTCGATTCCCAAAGAGGGCACATGCCTAGGCTGCAGGCTCAGTCTCCAGTTGGGGTGCATGTGACAGTCAACTGATCAATGTTTGTCTCTCATACCGATGTTTTTCTCCCTCCCTCTCTTTACTTACCATCTCTCTCAATGAGTATGTTTTGGGTGACTATAAAAAATAAATAAAATTTCTAAAAGGGTCTGGTTGGTCTTTAAAAAATAAGAACTAATAAAATGGAGACAAGCAATCTATCAAATGCAGAGTTCAAAATACATAATAAGGATGCTCAATGATCTTAAGGAAGAGTATACGAACTTCGTGAGAATTTCAACAAAGACCTTGCCATCATAAAAACAGAGATAGGAAACAAAGAAAAGAACCAGTTAGAAATGAAGAATACAATAATGTAAATGAAGATTACATTATAAGGAATCAACAGTAGTGTTGATGAAGCAGAAGATCAAATCAGTGATTTGGAAGACAAAGGAGCAGAAAAAAGAGAAATGGAAAAGAAAAAAAATCCAAAAAAAAAAAAAAGATAGTTTAAGGATCCTCTGGACAACTTCAAGCATAACAACATTCATGTCATGGGAGAACCTGAAGAGAAGAGAAAGAGCAAGGAATTGAAAACCTATTTGAAAAAATAATGATGAAAATCTATCCTAACTTGGTGTAGGAAATAGACATACAAATCCAGGAAGCCAAAGAGTCCGAAACAATATGAACCCAGAGAGTCCCATACAAAGACACATAATAATTAAAATGGAAAAGATTAAAGACAAAGAGAGAATCTTAAAAACAACAATAGAAAGGCAGTTAGTTACCTATAAGGGAGCTCCCATAAGACTGTCAGCTGATTGTTCAACAGAAACTTTGTAGGGTGGAAAGAACTGGTACAAAATATTCCAAGTGATGAAAAGCAAGTATCTACAATCAAGATTACTCTACCCTGCAAAGCTATCATTTAAAATCAAAGGACAGATAAAGAGCTTCCCAGACAATAAAAAGCTGTAGTTCCTCATCACCAAACCAGTATTACATGAAATATAAAAGGGTCTTCTTGAAGAAGAAAAAAAGATAAAAAATATAAAGAATAAAATGACAATAAATTCATGTCTATCATCAATTACTTTAAATGTAAATAAGTTAAATGCTCCAATCAAATGACATAAGGTACATTGGAAAACAACTGTCTACAAGGGACTAATTTCAGTTTGAAAGACACACACAGAGTGAAAAGTAAAGGTACTGAAAAAGATATTTTAAGAAAATGGAAACAAACAAGCAAAAAGCTGGGATAGCAGTACTTAATAACAGACCAAACAGACTTTAGAACAAAGGCTATGCCCTGGCCAGTACTGCCCTGTGGTTGGAGCATTGTCCTGTAACTGAAAGACCGTGGGTCCAATTCCCAGTCAATCCCAAGTCTGGGCGCACATGGAGGCAAGTGATTGATGCTTCTCTCACATCAATGTTTCTCTGGCTCCCTCTAAAAAAAGCAAGTGAAAATGTCCTCAGGTGGGGATAAAATAAATAAAACAAAGGCTATAATGACAGACAAAGAAGGACCCAGAAATTCCACTTCTGAGTATTTATCTGAAGAAACCAAAAACACTGAATTGAAAAGAGCTATGCAATCCTACGTTCACTGCAGCATTATTTACAACAGCCAAGATTTGGAAGCAACCTAAGTGTCCATCAGTAGATGAATGGATAAATACCAAGTGGTGCATACATACAATGGAGTAAGACTCAGCCATAAGAAAAGAATGAAATCTTTGCCACCTGCAACATGGATGGACCTAGAAGGTATTATGCTGAGTGAAATAAGTCACACTGAGGAAGATAAATGCCATATGATTTCATTTATTCATGAAATCTAAAAAACAAAGTAAGTAAATAAGCAGATTCATAGAAACAGATTCATAGATACAAACAACATTTTGATGGTTGCAGATGGGAAGGAGGCTGAGGGGGATGGGTGAAAATGGTGAAGGGATTAAGAAGTACAAATTGGTAGTTACAGAACAGTAATGGGGATGTAAAGTACAGCATAGAAAATATCATCAATAATACTGTAATAATTATGTATGGTACCAGATGGGTACCAGATTTATTGGAGTGATCACTTCATAAGTTATATAATATCTAATCAAGGGTTGTAGCTGACTGAAACTAGTATAATCTGTCGAATGTAACTGAAAAATAAAAAATATTTTTAAAAAACCTAGCATTTGTTTTCTTTTACTGTGAGTGCAATGCTGGTGAGGAACATGATGTACTAACCAGTCCCACCTGGTGCCACTGCTCTGACCTGTGTGAACGCCCAGCAGTTTTATCCGCCATTGGTTTTCTCCACCAATGTAAATTCCAGTCCAGTGGGAAAAAAGCAAGTAGCATTCTCAATATTTTTATGAAAATAGTTTTGAACTTGCAGACAGCTTGAAATTGTGTCTGCAGGCCCACACTTTGAGAACCACCGCTATATGTAGACTCTGAGTCCATGTCACAAATACAAGGAAATCTAACATTTCTTTGTCTCTGTACCACTCCCAGTAAATTCCATGCCTCCAGCATAGGAACAGTAACACTTTTTACCTCATGCACACTTTCTTTAGGGTCTAGCATTTTACCTGAAACCACAGGTCCAAGTTATTCTCTGAAACTGAAACTCTCAGAAGCAGATCATCTTTCTCTATAAAGCCATGATTTCAATGTCTTGAAGCTTTAAGGAAAAGACTAGTAGACTTTTAAAGAGTTAACTTAAGCAGAGACACACAACAGGTTTCAGCATTTCATGAAATTTGAGTTTGCTCAGTCCCTAATGTTGTTTCACTGTTCACCTTTTTTGAAAGTTCTGCCTTTCACTCTGGCCTGTAGCTGCGGCTATGAGCACATGTAAACCTAAGCAATTTATGACAGCGTCCCAGACTGAGCGCCTCTGGCACCAACCCAGCGCTGCTAACATCATCTTCTTTTATTTATTGCGCCACTTCAAAACTGTCCTTTCTTTCATGCATTTCTGTGTGAAAGTCTGTATTTTTCAACTCTGCATTTTTTACTAATACATTTTATGTGTAAAATGCTAGTCTATGTTTCTGTTTTGTATAATAGGATAACAAGTTATTTGCTTGTACTACTACCATCACAGCTGGGATATTTCAAAGCTCTTAAATATTTGCGTTTGTAATTGTCACAAATATAATTGTAATTGTAGCATGTCTAAAAGATGGCATTCTTCTCTCCACCCTCTAAGTTTTATATAAAACCATTGCCCTTCAATTCCTGGCAGACTTACCTAAAATGTTTATCTTTCTATGAAAAACGTCTTTTACTGTGAATTTATTTTTAACAGGAAAATGAAGCTGCTATTATATACAAGGCTTTGCAGACTTGAATAATCAAAAATACCTCTTGGGCAGTAAGAAACAAAAACTTGTAATGTCTTTGCTAATAGGAAGATGGTCCCTAGGTGGGCAAAGTAAATGCAGAACAAAACTGACCATTTTAATCTTGTTACAAAACAAATTTTTCTACCACCTCAAAGTTAAATATCCTAGGCTTCCAAAATATAAGTTAAAATATTTGTAATTCATTTCTAATACAATGAAACCTCAATTTTAAGATTATTTTTCCAATTTTTCACTCTATTAAGTCCTTGAAATCATAAAGGTATATGTTAAACATATTTACAAAGATGAAATTCTAAAATCTGTATGTCTTTCTAGTAGCTTTAAGATTATCTCCAATAGTTGGTACCGAAAAGTACATAAAATCTGATTGTTTGTAAATGGCAGAAAACTGATACATTATTACGAAGATAAAAGATAGTTTAGGCATCTAAAATTCCAAATCACTATTCACAAAGCAATTGAATTCAGCCTTTAGGACTGAATCTATACAATTCTACTCTGAAATTAGGCTGAAAAACTAACTCTCTGAAAGAGCAAAAGAACAGTTTCCATCAACTTAGTATTTCACACATTGAGCTATGAGAAATCCCACTAAAGAAGGACAGAGCTACCTGAAAGCAGAGAACAAGGCCCTTCCAGGGTCAAGCTGGTGAATTCCAACCACAAATTTATCACCTTTCCTACTCAGGATACCAATGAAATTTCAAAAAAAAATTAAAAATTAAAAAATTAAATACATGGCAATAGCAGAGAACAATGTCATCCAAACATCAGAGAACATGGAAAAATTTTCAGTAAATATTAAGATAAAATAGTGGAAAAAGCTTCTCTGTATCACCATATTCTATACTCACAGGCAAAAACAGCCCAGCTTAGAAAAGTGGGCATGTTGGTATCAGAGGTCCAAAGAACCCCAAACTCAGAGAAGCAGAGATCCAGGAAAAGAGTGAGGTGTAGAATATTAATATTTATTATTCAACAATAATTTATTAAGTGCTATGAGCTGTTTCTAAAATGACTTCCAAAGATCCTCCCCTCCCCGTGTTCACTCCCTCATGCAATCTTTCCCCCTGTGGGCTGGCTGGACCCAGGGGCTTCACTGTAGTTTGTGTAATGAACACAAATACACAGAAGTGCTGGGTGTCATTTCTGAGATTAGGTTTAACAGACATGACTCACTCTCCCCCTTCCCCCATCTGCAACCCCCTTTCCCACCCTCACATCTCATCTCCTTCTGACTCTGATCCTCCTGCTTCCTCTGAAAAGGATCCTGGGATTACACTGGACAGAGTTGAATAATCCAGGATTTCCTCCCTATCTCAAGATCCTTAATTCAATCACATTGGGTCCCTTTTGCCATCTGCGGTGACATATTGAGACGTGGGTGGGGACATATTACTCTGTCCTCCACAAGCCTTCCATGCCCCATATGACTTGGCCCTACTTCCTGTCTGGGTGCAGGCCCCGCCACCCCTGCTCACTCACCACATTCGGGCTGCATCAGACTTGTCCCGTATCTCAGATACACCAAAGTCTTTCCTAACTTTGTACCTGAGTTGCTTCTATCTAGAACACTCTGCCTCCAGATCTTTAAGGCCAATTCCTTGTCATTCGGGTCTCAAGTAAAATGTTACCTCTTACGTTCCGGAGCTCTGATGTGCAGCATGGGGACTATAGTTAACAATAGTGTGTTACTTACGTGAAAATTCTGAGAGAGTAGATCTTAAATGTTCTCACCACAAAAGAATGTAATTCTGTCAGGTGATGGATGTGTTAACTAAGTTTATAATAATCATCATTTTGCAAAATATACATGTATGAAACCAAATAAAGTATTACCTCATCAAAGAAGTCTTCCATCATCCTATGTTATTATTTCTCACATCACCCTATTTTATTACTTTCATGTATTTATCACTATCAGAATTATCTTGCTCATGTGTTTGTTACTTCTTTAATGTTAAGTTCTGTGAGAAAAGAAGGCCCTAGTCTGTCATATTTACGTCTGCATGCCCAGGGCCTACAGTAATATAAGAGACTTAGTACCTACTCAAATATTTGTTGAATAGCTAAATCGGGTAAAATAAAAAGTACTTGGAGTTTAATTGTTTACAGTTGGAGAAGGAAGTATCTAAGTTGAGTCCTGTGTTTCCATGAGGAAGAACTGGAGGAACACCACAGTCATTTACTGAAATACAGAATTTGGGAGAGAAGGACCACATTCGGAGAGGAGATCATGACTTTAGTTTCAGATACATTCAGTGTGAAGTCCTGTGAGACACCCAAATGGACAAGTAGAAAAGGACTGAAACTGAAGATAAAGGTCTAAAGACTTAGGGAGTAGGATCGGTAACTGGAGTGAATTGAAGGGAACCAAGTCACCAGGGGAGGGATGGTGATGACCTCCCCAGGACAACAGGCCTCTCACTAAGGATCGCCTTCATCCCTCTCCAGAAGAGGAGAGGAAACGTAAGCAGTGCTGGTGCAGAGCTCAAATGCTACTTCATGGACGTGAAATGCTTGGGCCGCTATAACATCACCACCGTCTTTAGTCAGTACAGATGGCAGCTCTGTGTGGTGGCTGCACCACTGTCCTCTGTCAGCCCACAGGAGGAAAAGCAAGGCTGGGAGAGGATGCTCCTTCAGAAGGAAGCAAAACTAACCGCACCCTGAACCCAGGTGAATGGGGAAATATCCTAATGAACACATTTTGGATTAAAAAAGAAAATCACCTGGGGAGAGAGAACTGTAGACAGTGTGAGGAGAGAAGTGGATTGAGGAGAAGGCCAGTGCACCTCAGACATTACGGCGGGAAGAGGAGTCTGTAGGTGACTAGCCAGAGGGGGAAGGGCACTGGAGGACTCTGGTGCCACTGAGACCCAGAGAAAAATATTTTAAGGATATTTATCAAGAGAAAAAAGGAAGGAATTCCAAAACTGAACTAGCACATCCTCCCAGAGTATATATACCTAACTGTCTGCCCTTGGCTTCACTGGGTGGGAACTGCTGGGTAATTAAGTGGAGTGTCGCAACAAGGGGCTCCACACAGAGGCAGGCAGAGAAGGGTCACCAGGCAGCTAGTTACAGGCTTCCATGACAAAGATGGCAGGGTTGGGGAGGCTGGTAAGGAATGGCTCAACAGAATTAACAGCATTTTCAAAAACCCTCGGCCGACAGGTGATTCTGCAACTTCCCACCGATATCTACAGCTCCAAATGAACAGGGATCACAGTGCCCAGCTGCAGAGGCTAGAGGAAAAGAAACTCCGGGGAACAAAAATGAGGCATGAGATAGCTGAGTAATGCACCCTCCAAAGATATCTGCATCCAAACTCCCAGAACCTGTGAATGTGTTACCTTACATGGTAAAGGCGTGTTACAGGTATGTGGAAGTTAAAGATCTTGAGATGGGCACATTATCCTGGACTATTTTGGTAGGCCCGATGACATCACAAAGGTCCATATAAGAGGGATGCAGGAAAATTATGTGACACAGGAAGGCTATGTAATGATGAGAAAAAATGATGGTATGCAGCTCCAAGCCGAGGAATGAGGACAGCTTTGAGAAGCTAGAACAGGCAATGCATCTCCCCATGGCAGTGGGAGGAGTCAGCTCTGTGGACACCTTCATCTTAGCTCCATGAGACTTCTGACCTCCAGACTCAAAGAATAAATTAGGGTTTGTTAAGCAAACAAGATTGTTGTAATTTGGAAATAGGAAAGTACTATAGGGAACAGATTAAAGAAGTTTAGGAACTATATCAGTACAACAGACTGCAGCCCCAAATATGTACTTAGTATTGTATTCTAAGTTTTTAAAAAATCTTCCTGTTCCCACCACTCACCTTGACTGAAGGGATCTGGAGGTCTGATGACCTCTTCCAGCCCATCCAGCCTAGGAAGCCACCACTCACCTGCCCAGGAGGGAGACTTGACCAAAGCAACCACTTGTGCTTGTCAAGCTAGGCACACATATTTATCAATAAAGGATCATCAAATAAATGGGAAAAATCAAAGAAGGGTAATAGGAAAGAAAAGTAATCAGAAGAAATGATCCCCAGTGGACTACATTAAAAATGAGCCCCATGCATGCAGACCAGATGGCTTTGGTCTCAGAAATTTTAAAGAGCCATTATCAGTTCATCACATCAAACCCAAAAGATCATGACCATGGTATCTTCCAAAAATTGCTTTGATAAGCACTGACTCCTTGCAGACCAATCTGAATAGAAACAGAACCCGCAGTTTAGTTTCCCACATGATCCTGAAGGTGCTTATCTTCCAGGCACACCAACAAAATTAAATTAAAATCCTAATGTTCATAAAGTCCTTAATGATACTATAGAATCTAGGCAGTTCACATTTTTCTGTTTTTTCCTATTATCATCTTATTAATATATTACTGGATACATAAAAAGAACATATGAATTCATATGCATTAGTAATGTGTATAATATTAATAAAGCCTCATTTATTAGGAACAGCCAGGAACCTACCAAGGGCCACATGCTAGAACACTGCATCCATCACTGTGGCTCTCCTCCAAGAGGTAACTGTCACCCAGGTTACTTTTCTATCTTTGCCTTAAAATATATCAGTGCTGATTTTATAATTCACATGTGAATGTTTCAATAGTAAGTGTTCATGTTCAATTTTGTCCATTTTTTGAGCATCATGATAATAGTATCAAACTGTAAGCAGTTTTCAAACTTGATTTTTTTCTCCCTCAACACTTGTATTTGAAGATTACCCATTTTGTTCCTTATCCTAAGAGATCACTTTTTTTCACCACTGCATAGTAATTTCATTGTGCAAAAAGCCCACAAACTATCAAATTTCCTATCAAAGGGCATCTGAATTATTCTGTTCTTCTATTAAGAACTCTGCCTCCATAAATATTCATGTAAAAGTTCCCTAGTACACATATGTATGAGGCCTCCTAAGCTGTTCTTATAAGAACTGCTGGGTCACAGAGTATAATTATTTTTGACTTGTTAGTTAAATGTCAAATTCTGTTCTAAAATGACAGTATCTATTTATACTCCATTAGCAAAATGTAAAAGTTGATCCACATACTCACCAATACTTGGTATTAACAGATGTCTTCATTTTTGCCAATCTAGTTCGTCTAAAAGAAGAACTAGCTTATTGTCGGATCAGTAATTTGCATCTCATGCTTACTGATGAGGTAATATTTTTTAGATTTATTGGTCCGATGAGTTTCTGATGATTTTCTTATACTTTGTAGGTTTTCTTCATATTTTCAGGAACTAAACTTTTGACAATTTTAAGTGTAATTACGGTCTTCCAATGTATGGCTTATCATTTATTTATGGGATACTCTGATAAACTAAAGTTCTTACTTTTAATGTAGTCAAAACTTTCACACTGCCTTTTACAGCAAATAGAAGGACATCCTCCCATCTCATCTTCCAAAATTCCTGAAGTTTTACTTTTCACATTTAGATCTATAGCACACTGAAAATTGATTTTCACTATGAAGTGATAGGGATGCCAATCCATTGTTCTTTACGTGGGTAAACTATTCTGTCAGCTTCTTCTCTGCTGTCCTGTCAGAGCTCCACACTTTCAGCCCTGTAACTTGGTGCTCTTCCATCCTTTTTTCACTTTACGACACCTGGTCATCTTCATAACAAACACTTCATAATAAACCTTGGTATGTAGTTCGAAAAGTGCACCCCCACCCTTATCATCTCCATCAGGGGGCAGGCTGGCTCCCGTTGGCACTTTGCTGGTCTGTGTAAACTGAGGCTGGAAACATGTTGGGTGAGGCAGCATCTGTACAATACTGAGTCTTCCCATTCATGAGTATGGCCTCTCTCTCCACTTACTCCTGGATAAAATATTTTAGTAAAGTCTCACAGTGTGTACATACCATGAATATTTTCAGTTATAAATTTTCTTATGTCACTTTTTTTTGCTGCAATTGTAAATAGGGTAAAAAAATTGTATTTATTTTGTTGGTTGCTGGAGACTACAAACTCAACTGATTTTTGCATAGTCTGTGCATTCAGCCAACTAGTACTAAGCTCTCTATTCATTGGTCTATACATTTTTGGGGGGTTGGCTCTGCAGAGACAATATCACTGGTAAATGATGACAGTTTTGTTTTTCCTTCCAATCCTTCTTTCTCCCTTCTTTCTTTTCTCTTGTCTTACAGCTGTGGTTAGTATCCCCATTATAAGATTTTTTTTTAAGTGGTGAGAGGAAGGATGTTGTATTTCCTGATTTTAAAAGGAATGATTTTAATTTTTCCCCATAAAAATAATTACTATAGACATTAGTAGCTATCTATAAGAAAGTTTCTTCTCAATCTTCCCATTCCTATTTTCTAAGGGTATCTTTATTTCATTTATAAATGAAGGTTAAGGTGCTATTAATTTCATCTTTCATACATCTATCAAAATAATTGTATGTAATAACTACTTTTACATATTTTCTAATATTATATCCAATTCAGTCATAGTGTATTATCTCTTAGCTTCACTTTTGCTTTCCATTGCTCACACTCTTACTTCTGTTTTCATGAACTGAAGTTGGCCTCACTTGTACTGACACTGGACTGATACCAAGGTATATCAAGTCTCGTGGAATGAGAGAGGCTTACTGTCTTTATTCTGCTTTCTGAAAGAATTCACGAAAAACTGGAATGACATGTCCCTGACAGTTTGGTAGAATGAGACAGTAAAGCCACCTGGACCTGGCAGTTTCTTTATCTAATTTTGACTTCCTCTTTCTTACTGACAAATCTGTAAGTCATGTTTTTCTAGAAACTCTTATATTTTATCTAACTTTTCATATTAATTGCCCTACAGTGGTTATTATATAATTATGATATATAATAAAAAGAAATTATAAATAGCTCTCACTTTCTTGCCACTTTCTTCAGATACATTTTAAAGGTCACTAATTCTGTTCAGCTGTATCTAATTTGCAATTTAAGCCATTAAATCCACTGAGTTTTTATTTCAACAATATTTTAGAAGTCCCATTTTCCACCCAAATCTGTGTGTTCACTCCCAATAATCTCTGACTAAAGCTCATCTTTTATATCTTTACTCATTTCCTCCCTTTTAGTTTCTGACTCAGGTAACAAGCTTAGAAATGTGTTCTCTGATGTCATTATATAAGTTGTATAATAATAACCTCATTACTCTGAGTTGATTTAAATCCTTTCAGTATTCCAAAAGATAAATTAAACACAAAATTTCCGAGAATGTCACATTACATACAAAAGCACAAATTAGTAAGTACCCAGTGGGTATCCAGGAATGTGCCCCATCGTATCTTCAATGATACAGAAGGGATATCAGACAACCTTAGGGTCTACCGGTTGGAGGAGCTGATATGAAACAATCAATAACAGTAGTTTTAACTTGCTTGTTAGCCAACTTTCTTTTAAAAAATAACCATAGGTGAACAAAAGAAAATGGAGATTAATGAAGTTAATGAAAACCAGAAGCAGAAGAGAGAGAAATTTTTGTATATACCACCTCTAACTTTCTTCTCTTAAATTTTTAATCTCCAAATCCTATGCTGTGGGAAAAGTCTATTTTCCTTATAGTTTCATATTTTAATAGCTGAAGGAAAAACTGCTAGTTAGGTTTAGTGGCAAGATGTGAAGGAGGCCAAAATTGGGGGGTTGATGGCACTTCAAGTGAGGCCAGACATTTGTAAAAGTAGAGGTGTGTCACCTCTCTGGAAAGAGAAACTAATTTAGCTGGATCTTCTCTATATATACACCAAAGCTTTTTAACAGCTATGTTGTTAAAAGATTATGCTGGGACCAAACTTTTTAAGCATACCATATTTGAAGTTACACAGCTGAAGTGTTTTATGGAATCCTCAGATAAACAAATCATTATACATATTCTGTGTATATCTGGACCATGATATCCTATGTTTGCATTGCACTTCTATAATTCTGTTCTTTTTTCTATAGTCTTTCTATACAGTAGGTTTGCTGCAGTTTTATAATATCTTTTCTTTTTTGGCTTGTCTTACTTTTTGCTCATGTCATGTTCCAGAAAAGAGGCTCATGGGAAAGAGAATGAGGGGAGGGAGCCTGGCCTGTCTCATGCAGTTATTCAAAAACCAAACATCTTTCCATCGGACTGCTTCACTATCCCCTAGATGCTCAGAGCCCTTCCCTGGTCGCAGTCAATAATTTTGCCGAAGCAGCAGTCATCACTATCCCAGCAGCGCAAGAGAGCATGTGCTAACATCTTTGCAAATTTCACCAACAGGCCAGAACTAAGATGAGGCAATGTACTTTCATTGGCCTACAGAGAGGATGATGTCACAGACTTTGGCAGAACAGTTTCATGAAGTTACAAGATACCATACCGTCCTATGAATTCCAAGAACATATTTTACCAAATATAAGTGAGTACCATACCATGTACCTCAACATACCATGGATAATTTTTTTAATAAAGCAGAAATAAATACAATTGGTGATTTAAGAAATACTGTTGGAACTGTATGAAAAACCTCAAAAAAGGCTAGACATTATTCAATCCTCTCCCACTCCTGATTTATATAGAAAGGTTAAAAGCTATATTGCAGCACATTCACAAATCTTATTTCATTCTAGACTCTTGCCCTGCCCTAGACATACACTGTTTTATTTCTACTTCGGCAAAAGCAGCTACTGTTGAGGTCATTGAGATTCTATTAGACCAACTCAGATTATGTGGGTATAACAAACATTTGCCAGTGAGAGGTAGCAGAAAGTTACTCCTCCATCCAAGATCAAATAATGTGTTTCATTAAGTTCCAAAGAATAAAAATAAATCTAAAAAAACATTAAAGAACACAGTATTCCAAAATAGGACTTTCTGAGTTATAGAAATTATACCAATTATATTACTGATTGGCTCCTCATATATCTAATTACACATTTGCCAAAAAATGAGTAAGACTAGCAACAAATTAGTCTTATTCTGTACATTTTTCTTTTAATCACTGCCAACTTTAATATTTTATGCAAAGTTATTTATTTTCTTGAATGAGCATGGCATTTTCTGATTACTCCTAATAACTACAATACCAACTAATTTGACTGCTTGCTCTTGCCAGACTCTGCTCTGGGCACTTTACATGGATTAGCCCCTTTCATGTTCTCAGTCATCCACCAGCATTATGGACTGTCTCTATGTCATTAGGTTGGGTTGCAAGAAAACAAAAATTTTTAATATATTTTTTAAAAACAAATATAAGACAAGGGTAGGTAAGATGATGGCAGAAGCTCCTTTCCAAAAAGAGAGTAACACCAGATGGGAGAATCTTGCTGGAAGTGAGCAGGGTAAAAACACCAGAAGTACAGGAAAGAAAAGGTTCAGATTCCATGCATGGGGGAACCAGAAAGGCCAGATCTTATAAATAACAAAGTGGTGCCTACACTGATAGAACCTTTTAAAAAAAATTTCACAGTGACAGGTAAGGAAGCAATAGCAGGTACAAATACAGAAAAGTTACCCCTTCCACAGTTACCTCCTACCCTCCAAAATGTACAGGGAGATTCATTTCACTCAAACATGGATAGTATTAGAAAACCAAAAATAATTAACATGTAAAATACAATGAAGACATACATACCAGATGAATATGATCAGAAGGCAGATGAAAATGTAACCTAAAGTTTTTAAATGAGTTATTGTAAATGAAAATATACATTGTGAATTATTTAAAAAAAAAAAACACAAAAAACAAAACAGCAAGACCAGAATTACAAAAGGCTCCAAATGAGATGATCAGAAAACAGGAAGGTATACAATTGGAATGTATTAGACACTTAGCAATGAAAATTAAACCAGAAGCAACACTAACAGCAGAGACATGGAAAGTTACAATGAGGGAAATAAACAATAGAATGAAGAAATAAAATTCAAGTTAAGTAGTAATGAAAACACATGACAAAAAATAATTCATGGGGAAAGAGATAAAGTGACCCATTATTACTAGGCCCAAAGAGACCCAACATATTAGGAAAAGAAGGGAAAGGATGTATGGAGAATAAAATAAGTTCACTGAATACTGGAACTAACTGAAGTAAAAAGATAGTACATTAAGCAGAAGCTGAGAAGAGCAGGGTACAAAGATTTTCTATGTCACTGGTAAGAACCAACAGTACCTAGAAAAAAAAAAGTGTCTCATTTCAAATAATTTATCTGAAATAATACACAGGAGGAGGAAATTTGTAACACAAGCCTGAGACACCCTGTCAGGCAGACAAGCACGGAAAGGTCCAAGTCTAACAGAAGTCGTGTCAACAATCAGGAGCACCGGGGGCCACACGTGGAGAGATCTAAGCATCAAAAAGGAGGACTGCGATGGACTGACACCGACCAAATACATAAAAATCTTTGAGCTTATAATGATACTTGTTAAAGAGATTACTGATTAACTTTGAAGGATGTGAGGGCACCAAAACAACATTCTTAAAATCAGCAAGTTAAAGGAAAGACTCAAGCATTTATCCTATCACTCTTACATAAACTGTATTTCAAAATAACCTAAGAATTAACAAGATAACATAAGAATATAGGTAACAACCTAAGACTTGATAGGGAAAATTCAAACTATATGGAAATGATCAAACAAAATTATGGCATAAGCAGTTAGTTGATCGAGTATAATGAGTTCATCCAAAATTATGGTTACAAACTTAGTAATTAATGACAGATATGGAGCTCTTCTCCACCCTAAGAAAACTAAAGTATTTCTTAAATTCAAAATAATGAAAATCAGTCTATCAGAAGACTAGAGAGTTCAACAAATTTCTAGGAAAAGGAAGCCACAGCAGAAAATTATAACAAGTTGGGAGGTTGCAGAAAAAGAGCCAATTTGACCCAGAGATCACTGATACTCATGACAAAGATGCGAGGCCACGGGCCGGGGTGTGGGGCGGGGCAGTGGTGCTGAACACCCAAATACCACAGGGCTCCTTTCCCCTTACCTGCTGCTGAAGCAGCTGCCACCTAAGACCCAGAGAGCAAATACCAAGTCTCTGTGATGAAAAAACTGGAAAGTCTCAGGGAGGAAAAAAGCCTCTACATACTGAAATTTGCAACCTCTCCTCCAACAACCTTTAGTGGCTGAGTTTCATCCCTTACTCCAAAGTTGGATTTCTCAATCTTGGTACTACTGGCATTTACGATGACTAGTTCTTGATTATGGGGGGGCCGTACCATGCATGTAGGATGTTGACCAGTATCCCTGGTCTCTACCAACTAGATACCAATAGCACACCCCTCTTCAAGTCCTGACAATCAAAAGTGTCTCCAAATACTGCAAAATCATCCCCTCCCCCAAGCCTCTCAACATTACCCCTCTGGGCTGAAAACCACTGCCATAAAGAGAAGTGTTCACCAGGCATGAAGCCCTCCCCAGGGACAAAGAGCTTCAGATCAGTTTTGTAATCCCTCACTATGAAGTACAGGCTGATGACCAAGAATTAATACATACTTGATAAAGCTTTCAACAGGGTAAACAAGTAGACCAAAAAATAAAACAAAAACTCCCAGAGAAATGAAGGATTGTGAACGAAACAGAACTAAAAACCTCTGCACAGCAAAAGAAACTGTCAACAAGCCAAAAAGACATCCAACCAAATGGGAGAAGATATTTGCAAACAGCTCCAATAAAGGATTAATATCAAAAATGTATATAGAACTCATACAACTCAATAACAAGGACAATCTAATTTAAAAAATGAGCAGAGGACCTCAACAGACACTTCTCCCAAGAAGACATGTAGATGGCCAACAGTTACATGAAAAGATGCTCAACTTCACCAATTATTAGGGGAATGCAAATCAAAACTATAATGAGATACCACCTCACACCTGTTAGAATGGCTACTATCAACAACAAGACTAGTAACAAATGTTGGAGAGGTTGTGGAGAAAAAGGAACCCTCATTCATTGCTGGTGGGAATGCAAACTGGTGCAGCTACTATGGAAAACAGTATGAAATCTCCCCCAAAAAATTAAGAAGAGTTACCATATAACCCAGCAACCGCTATTCGGGGTTTCTACCCACAAAATTTGAAAACATTTATTCATAAACATATATGCACCCCTATGCATCATCATTCATGGAGGCTAAGACATAAAAACAGCTTAAGCATCCCTCAACAGAGGACTGGATAAAGAAGATGCAGTTCAGACATACAGTGGAATTCTACTCAACCCTAAGAAACGATAAAACACTGCTATTTGCAACAACATGGATGGACCTTGAGAATACTATAGTAAGTGAAAAAAATCAGATGGACAAAGTCAATAACCATATGATTTTGGTCACATGTGGAATATAAACCTGGAAACAACAAATGAGACAAACAAAGCCTCACAGACACAGGCAACAGTATGGTGATTACCAGAGGGAAACGGAGGTGGGGGACATAGAAGGGAGTATCGGGGGGTATGCGGCGATGGAAGGAGAGTTGAATTTGGGTGGTGAATACACAATACAACATACAGATGATGCATTATAGAACTGTACACTTGAAACATAGATATGTAACTTTATTAACCAATGTTACCCCAATAAATTTAATTTAAGAAACCAAACCATTCTAATAATATCTATCAACCAATAGAAGAGCTTGATGTCAAAAACACAGACCTAATCTGAGTCAGACCACCTGGGTTCAAGGCCAGCTCCACTGCTTACCTGGTTGGGTAGCCTCGGTGAAAGCAGTACCTTGTTCCTCTAGGCTAACAAGGGGAATAAGGATTAGTACATATCTGTTAGGGTTCCTGGAAGAATCAAACAAGCGAGTTAGAACTTTGAAAAGTACAGGACATGTAGTAAGAAATCAGTAAGTAGGGTTGTTTGTTTGCTTTGTTTTAATGATTCTTAGAAAGACTCTGTAGACCCATGAATAAGACTAGGATGCTATGAAAATATGTTATTAGAATTAATATTTTGACAGCAAAGTCTTTAAAAATTAAATAGAAAGATGAAATGTAAAAGTTGAGGATTTCTCAAAAAACAAAAGCAGAAAAAAAAAATAGACTACTAATCCAGAAAAACCAATATGCACCTAAAAGAACTTATAGAAAGATGGAAAACACCTAAATAAAAGAAATTAAAGAAATAACAGATGAAGAACACAAGTCTCCAAACTGAAAAGGCCCCCTGGATCCAACCAATGCCTGGGGTGCAGATGAAGAACACCCAACACTTACATGTGCTGTTTGATTTCTGCCCAACCCACTGCTCCCTGGTCAATTCTTAAGCAACCTTCAGATTCATTTAACTAGCTCAGTAGTTGCCTCTTAAACAAAACATTCCCAGAATGTAAGCCAACCCCCGCATCCCCACCTTATATGCTCCAGGTACCAAAAACCTGTCCGTAGCTGTACCTTGGTTATAATTTTACACTTATTGAAGTGATTACTGGAGTATTGTTCAAGAATCATGTGGCCAAAGACCACCGTGCGTGTTGTTGTCCATCGTATCCCCATCACCTAATATAATGAACAATGAGCATTTATGTACTTTTTATACAAATGGGCCATATAATAAAATCACTGATTCCTTGGAAACATAATACATTGTTAATCACAAATGTCTCTACCACGAAGTTATTTGGCTCTTTCCATGATGACATCAGGAAATTTCATGAGTTTTTCATGCTACTCTGGCCTGAATTTGCTTTTCTTTATTTTTCACCCATGGGTGACATAACTCACAAATTTCTTGAAGTAATTCTCATATTTTATAAAGGAGTGAGCACCACCTAGTGGAAGGACGTGAGATTATAAAGTAACAAGGCAATTACCTAAATTTACTAGGCACACAATGGTGACCTATCAAATATTTATTCAAATTAAAAATCAAGATGTACATCAACTTCATCAAGTAAAGAAATCCAGTTTTATCATCTGTATAATATATAACATACCAATTTTAATAAAATCTATAAACAAAAAATTTGTTTAAGTTGGCAGTTAACACCATTTGAGCTTTTAATGAAACTAAACAGAGAAATGAAAATAAGCCAGGAGGTGAAAGACAAATACCATATGATCTCACCTTTAACAGGAACCTAATCAACAGAACAAACAAACAAGCATAATATAACCAAAGACACTGAAATTGAGAACAGGCTGACAGTCACCAGAGGGAAGAGGGGAGGGAAGATCAGGGGAAAAGGGGAAGGGTTTACAGCAACAAGTATAAAGGACACATGGACAAAAACTAGGGGGGTGGAAATGGGAGGGAGGTGGGGAGGGCTGGGGCGGTGGGCTGGGATGGGAGTAGAAGACAGAAAATTGTACAAGAACAACAATTAAAATAAAATTTAAAAAATAATGAGAGAAAAAAGCAATTATAAGCTGCTATACTCCCAAAGTGCAAGAGAAAAGTCACAATGAAAATACTAATTGCATATAAAATACACAGTCTGAGATGTTAAAGTCAACTTTTTAAAATTAGGAAAGCTCTTTATCAGAAAACAGCAGTGTGTGTACATGCACGTGTGCGTGGTACTTTGAGATTGAAAGCCCTTGCTTGTTAGGCCAAAATAAACTTATAAAATCTAGTAAGAAAAAGGAGTATAAAAATAACACATAGTTGTCTTCCACTTTTCCCAGCTTGGGAGAGCATGAAGGCAGAGAAGGTGTGATGCAGAAAGAAAGGCGCAGTCTCATGAAACAGCACAACTGTATGATAAAGGTCACCCATTCTCAAGCCTTTCCACAGAAATTAGGATGAAGGTTCATGTCTACGAAGAAAGAAAATACAAAAATGGCAACGTCTCACAATATATGTCACCTTTTCACAGTGCAACAGTCAGATCAATAGCAACCAGGTAAAACAAACTTCATGGAACGCTGATAGTTGCATTTGCTTTATCTTTTGTATCACTAAAGACTGTATGAAAAAATAGATTTGAAACATAACATACTAAAGGTGCTTATTAGAATTAAGCAGGTTAAACTTTCAAAAAAAGCAGCCATTTGGCTAAAAAAAAAAAGACCCCCAAATCTCAGGGCTTACAGCAATGAAGGCCTACGCTCTCCCGCTCCATGGCCCCTGCATGTCCTCTGGGAGCTCTGCCCCACACCTTCGCCGCCAGGCCCAGGGAAGGGGAGCTTCCACCATCCGGAACATCACCACCACCGACGGCCAGCAGTGCGCTGGCTGCCTCGCAGCGGCACGTCCGCTCACGCTTTATTGATTAAGTCAGTCGCATGGCCATAACTACCTGAAGGTAAATAACCTTAACGAACCGGGACATGATGTGACCTTACGTGTGCCTTTACAGCACTGCCACGGGACAGGCGGTGGCGCAGGATGGTGGAACAATATACACTTTGTTCAGAGTGAATCATGTGAACTTAATTTATATGTAATTTTAGGGTTTTTAATAGTAAACTTGCATTAATGCCTTGGTTCACAGAAATACAGTAATGTAGTTTAAATAACATTTTAGAACTTTTTTAAGTACTTAATTTGAAAGTGTTACAGATTTTTCTAATTATTTCATGTGAAAATGGAAAGAAGTATAAAGCCAATCTAATTCGGTACTTTCCTTTGATAGTACATTGTTTCCAAATCATGACCACCAGAAAGCACCCCTCATTCCTACTATCTTTATGACATGTAAAAATATTAACAATGACTTTCATTTTAAAAGAGGTGGTTAAATAACCTTTCTTAAGCCCTGGCCAGGTGGCTCAGTTCGTCGGAGCTTTGTCAGGACATCAGACGGTTGCAGCTTCAATCCCCAGTAGGAGTTTGGGGTTTGCAGGCAGGAAGGGGCAGCTGATCCATGTTTCTCTCTCACATCAGCATTCTCTCTCTCTCTCTCCCTACCCCCCACCTTCATTTCTCCCTCAAAAAGTCTTTATCAATGGTCACCTCTATGTAATAAAGATGATGTAACATGCATCAACTAGAGTTAATTGAAAGTGATTTAACAACAAACTATATCATCAATTATTTATGAATAACCATAATTTTTCAATAGGTAAATCCAATGGGATGTAAACACCTATGACTATGCCCACAGCAGGCACTCAAGTATTTGTGAAACGAATGGAAAACAAACTGGGCAAACACAGAGCCTGGAAAATAAGGTGTTTGTCTCCTTTAATCTTTTGAATACCTATATTATCCCTCTAGGTAATATAGAACAACTGTATCCATAATTAATACATTAAGTGCTAAAAATATGTTTTATAGATGCTCACAACCAAATGAGAACATTAGATCAGTACACACAGACTCCCCTAGAGGCAGCATATAAAAACACACCAGACCCCACTCTTGGCTGGGGGCTATACCCCCCAGAGTCCAATACATGCTCTCCTTAAGATCTACTGAGCTAAGAATTCTGTACCGGATAGGGGGTCTCGAAAAATGGTGGCATCTCCTGCATTTAAGACACAGACTCTGTGTGTATGTGTGCTTTAACACAAATTATCAGAAAGAGTAGGCTGAGTACAGACCAGGAGAAATTTGCAATGCATATAACAAAGATCTAGGATGACAATATATCAAATAATTCCTACAAATCAACTAGAAAAAGGCAACCAAAGAGAAAAAACAGACAAAGGACATAGAAAAGCATAAAAGGGAAACTGGAATAGCCTATAAATATATATTCAATATTCAAATAAATATTATCTAAAACAAGGAGCTAGCATTTCAAACCAATACTACTGGCAAAAATTAAACTCCAACAATTCCAAGTGTTGACATGGACATGAAGCAACTGAAACTGTCACTCTGTTGGTAGAAAGGAAATGCGGTATAACCTTGAAGAGACAAGACCTAAGAAAGTATGAGATGTGCATCTCTGCAGCTGAGTAACCCCACTCCCAGGTGTAAGAACTAGAGAAACAGTCACATACATATGTAAGGGGACTCTACATAAAAGCTCTTTACCACGTTGTTTCTGATGGCGGCATGGAGATGACAGTGGTTTCCAGGAGAAGGAATATGGTACCTACAGAATCTTTCAATGTAAATATTCTTCAACAGGAAAATAAAGAATTTGCATTCTAGTCATATAATGCCATATTGCAATGAAAATCAGTGAATGAGAGCTATCTGTAACACCATAAATACATCTCAAAATACATAAAATGTTAAGCAAAAAAGGAAGTGGCAAAAAAATGAATGTATAGAGTATGATTCTAATTATAAAAAGTTTACAAACATACAAAAGAATATCTTTCTTTTTTTCTTTTAGAAAACAAGCTCAGGATGGAGGTGATCTCTGGCAGATGAGGGAAAGAAATGGGGAGAAGAAGGGGCATTCAAGCTTCAACTGAATCTGTAGTTTACACTTTTTGAAGCTGTGTGGTGAATATATGGGTGTTAGTATATTGTTCTGCCTTTTTAATGCACAAAATATTCTATAATATTTGTAAAGTAAAGGGAAAGTTGGAAAACACATTTAGCCAACTCAAGAAGTTCTTCAGAGACTTTCAAATCATAGACTATATTAATTTTCATTGCAATTTTACAAAGTGATAGCGAAGAAATAAAAAGGCAATAAAAAATTATCACAGCAAGAAAATATCATTGTGGAAAAAAAACAGCAATATAGCCAAAGGGATATTGAAAAGAATGGTGGGAACCCTGGAATATAGCATCAAATGCAGATGACAAAAGGAAATTGAGGATGATGAGAGTATTAATAATAAAGATGACTTACCATGTACAGAAATGACTCCTGAAGCATTTTCATACATTAACTCACTTACTCCTCTTTTAAAGTATACAAGGTAGGCACTACTGTCGTCCCCATTTTATACACAAGAAAAATAAGGCACCATGCAGTAAAAGAAGAAGATACTATTCTTACTGTTGGCACAGTATTCTGCGCACAGCCAGACTCTGGATCCAAGCAAACCAGCTCCACAGTCTCAGCTCTGAATTAGTCCTAACAATGCCTGTTCACACAAGGTAGAGCTATGTGGACCGATACACGCGACTGTCCATCACTAAGGTACCACGAGAGAGGTAAATAGACAAACACAGTGAGACTGAAATGATCACGAGAGTGAGAGAAAAAGCGAGAGAAAAGAAGAGAAGCAGCAGAAGGTTCCAGCTGGATCTGAAAGGATAACGAAAGTCATCCTGGAAGTTACAAGACTCCTCCCTCTAGAAACTACCTTTATCTCCTCAGTCGTATATCAGACTCACTCTTTCATTCATTTAATAATTTTTAGCCAAATGCCTAAGTGCCAAACAAAACTTCTGGGAATGTTATCCAGTTACCCTCCCCCAATCAAACAGATTTTACTTGTGATTGTAATTTACTTTAGGTTTTGGGACATGTACTCCAGAAATACTGTTTAAAATGGTGGCTAGGTCTCCACACCAGCCCACGAAAGCATGTTTAAATCTATTCTACGAAAGTCCACCCCAACCTGGAGTTTTCTTTCAACAGACCTTGTGACCCTGTACACCCTCTTCCCCAGTCCAGAGAAGTGTGGACCTTGCCTCTCCACGACCCTGCCACATCGCATTCCCCCGTGCCCCAGAGGAACAGGTCAGTCTTTCCATCTGGGTTCTTCCTGGTACAGTTGCCCAAGAATCAGTCATTTTAGTGCGGACTCCAGCCAAACACAGACTGTATCTTCCTGTGCTGTACACATAAGAAGTCAGTGCTTAACTAGCATGTGCTGATATTATCACAACTCAATTACATAGTTAAAAAGTAAGTATAATAAAATAAAACAAATATGGCCCTCAAATAAGAGAACAAGAATTGGAATGTTTTAAAATCATTTTACTTGAGATGAGAACAAAGAGTAAAGATTTAGTTTCTCTCAATGAGTCTACAATTATCTGTGGTAAATGTACTTTGAGAACCAAGTCAGAATGTCAGCACCATGTTCTCAGCCCATCGCCTTCCTGGAAACAGGACATGAACCACCACCTGCCCTGGCAATAAAATGAGGACTCCAAAAACACACAGTCCAGAGCCAGAGCGACAGAGGGGGATGAGCCACAGTAACTGGGGCTGCAAAGACCAAATTCACTGAGCCAATCACTCCCCTACTGGTTGTGTGCAAGCACTTGTAAAACGATTTGGCAAAGTCTACTAGTGTGGGAGACGCACTTATCTGTGGCCCAGCAACCCCACTGTTAAATATAGCGTCTAGAGAACCTGGATATTCCCCTACTGCATTTCCTGTTCCCTGGAACTGCCGAGTGACAGAAATCACCTCCACAAGAATGATGAGAGGGTTACACACTTCCTGACTCCACCCATTCCAATAAACAAACTGTTCTTAAGTCAAGTGTTTCTAGGTGGGAAACTCCCCACATTGGTTTCTGTAAATAGACTGTTAAATTATGAATAAGTGCACATTGAAGATGACTGTTCTGAAGCTAAGCATATTTGAATCATCATCTAAATCTCACAATAACTTGCAAAAGACAATGTTCCATTCCATCAAACACAGACCACAGTGGTAGGGCACAGCCCCAAGAAGTACTCACAGACATGGCTCCTACTGTCTCGTCCCTAGTCCCAAGCAAATCTTGACCATGAGCTACAGATGGCCACTGTTTTGAGAGTATGAATTACAAAGGTAACAATTTACTCAGGGTTTCAGGAATTTGTATCTTCAGCAGACTTCACATGTTTCTGTGCCTGAAAAAATGTACACTATAACGTAAGAAATAACTTCGTCTGGCTCCTCCAACAGAGCTGGTGAACAATTACCTTTGATTGGCCAAGGAGTGTTCCCAGCTGCTGGTACCCAATTCATTCTTCTCTCTTTCAGACCAGGTGGCCATGGATCATTCGCCGTGTCTGGCTGTCTTTCCTTTTCCTCCCAACCAACACAAATGGTATTACAGAGACAAGTACCTCCCTGGTGGGTTTGCTCTCTGAACCTAACACCACCTCTCCCCTCCCAAAATAGCACAAATACTTGCTCAGCCTCAATCTGATTTACTACTGTGTAAATATCACCTTCTCCCTGCCCCCAATGTGATACTTTTCATTGTTTCTAGATTAAAAGAAGGGAGGAATCTAAAGTTCCTGTACAGAAAATAGTGTATAAAACCATTGTTTGAGAAAATTCTCTCTTTAGTATAATTTGACTGTATTAATTATCCTAGAGGTAACAACTTTCCAAGCAAATATCACAATGGTAATTATTAAGAAAACTAAAATTGTGAAAAATTCAGCTCAAGTATTATCTTCAAACTGGTGTTTTAATTTTCTGAAGTTTCCAACTTGGTACATGTAAACTTTTTAAAGTGTGTTCTTATTCATAGATTACTTTCCAAGCACCTGCTAAAGACTTATTTAGACTCAACACTAAGAAGATTTTCATTTTTAAAATTCTACCTACATTTATAAGCATTAAAAACTTTATAAATTTATATCCACATTAGGATTTAAAATAAACCCCCACTCGTACTTTGCTTCTACTAGTCAACTAATCTGCTCATGACTTCATGTGTTTCATTAAAAACAAAATTTCAGGACATCTTTAAGAAGAGAAACTGAATTACTTTCCATATAAATATAATTACTGCATGGTAGTAAGTAGTAGGGATTTATTTTAAATTATGGATAAATCAAACTAGGAATTTATTTTACTTCAAAAAAATGTTCATATTCATTAAGGAAATGGGTTAGGCAACTAAGAGATTATCATGGCACTTCTAAGTGTTATCCAAACTTTGTTATATGTGCTGTTGTGGTATACTGTGGATTGGCAAGCAAATTAAAGGACCTATTTGTAGAAGAAATAAAAGAACATTAATCCTTACACACCATGATGTCTCCTAGAGGAATATGGAGGCCTCTGATGAAGCTCCAATGTTTTCTTTGAGTGAAATGGACCAAAATATTTAAGCAAATACAGGGTGCTCAGATAATTAATTTGCAAAATTTTCAATTCAGAAATAAAGTCCTACTACTAAAAAAAGTGAAAAAGTAACCCATACAATGGGAGAAAATATTTGGAAATGATATGTATAATAAGGAACTGGTATCCAAAATGCATAAAGAACTCTCACATATTGGTAATAATATGACAAACAACCAAATTAAAAAGTGGGTAAAAGGAGACTTCAGGTTTAAGCTCTAACATGTAAGGAGAACGGAAGTCACAGGACAAGCACCACCCTAATTCAGGAGACACAAATACAGAGAATCACAGCTGAGATCAACTTAGCAGGAGCAGAAGCTGCCAGAGCCAGAAACTTGTAGGAACACTTACATGGTAATTCTGACAAATTGATGGTAGTCAAACATGAACTGGTCTTGAGAACAAAAAACTCTTGAGTACCCAGTCTTAGGGGAGACCCCCCCCCACCCTCTACCCCTGGGTGCATTCTGTTACTGCTCTAAAGGCATCATTTGCCTGCAGGCATCAAAGCCTGATCAAATGTGAAGAGGAGTTTGCAGCCAGAAAAGTAACAATTTATTAGTTGAGGAAGTGATATCATGCCTGGAGTCACAGGTAAGCGGGTGCTGAAAGCCCTAGCTCCCCGATGGCTCCCAGGAAATGGGTTATACAGAGCAAAAATCATTAGTCATGGTGGCCACAGGGGCTGGGGTCATGGGCTTTACTGATTGTCTGGGGCCAGAGCAGGGAGCAGTCGATCAGTGTATCAGGACCTGATGCCGGCCATCACTGTCTACAAGAAACCCACTGTCGATGTAAAGACACAAACAGATTAAAAGTAAAGGAATGGAGAAAGATATAAACCATGCTGACACTAACCAAAAGAAAGCTGAAGTATCACATATCAATTTCAGGGAAAGCAGATGACACAAGAAGAAGAATTATCAGGGATAAAGGAAGGCATTACATAAATAAAAGGAGTCAATTTTCCAAGAAAGTGTAACAATACTTAATGTGTATGTGCCTAACAAGAACATCAAAATATGAGGCAAAACTGATTAAACTGCAAGGATAAATGGATAACACTATTATACTCTATAAATAATTGACAGATCCAACATATAGAAAATCAGTAAAGACACAGTTGAACCAAACAGTACCACCAACCAACTAGATCTAATACTTCATTGAACAACAGCACAACATACATCCTTCTCAAGCTTACATGGAACAAGACAGACTACATCCAGGCCCATAAAACATTCCTTAACAAATCGAGTGGAAATCATGAAATAAAACTGGCTTGGTTCACAGATGTGTATCTACATCAAAAATTTAAAAAAATAAACAACAACAAAACTCTGGGAACCAGTAAGTGGTCATAGTAAGGACAGTGGATACAAACTTAACATGCAAAATTACCAGCAATAAATAATTGGAATTTTGAAATTAAAAACAAAATACCACTTACATTAGCACCAAAACATTTTTAGGTATAAATCTATCAAAATATATACAGAATTTAAATAAGAAAACAACAAAACTCTGATGAAGGAAATCAAACAGGCTCTCAATAAACAGATAGCTCATGTTCATGGACAAGAATATGTAATACTGTTAAGATATCAACACCTCCCTCCCTAATCTAAACATTCAACATGCTCCTAATCAAAATTCCAGCAAGCTATTTTGTAGATATAACAAACTGATACTAAAGTTTCTCTAAAAAGACACAGAATAGCTAGCTATTCTGACACAGAATAGACGCAGAATAACTGACACAACACTGAGAAGAACAAAGTAGGGGAACGGACACTTCCCAACTTCATGACTCACTATAAAGCTCAGGTAATGAAGACAGTATAGCACTGGTGAAGGAACAAACAGATCAGTGGAACATAACAGCCTAAAAACACACCCCACACAAGTAAAGTCACCTCATCTTTGACAGGAGAAAAGGCAGGTCAATGGAGAGCAAATGATCTTTTCAGTGTCTGATACTAGGACATCTAGATATTCATAAGCAAAGTCTTGACTCAAAGCACAGAACTTAAACCTTTTACAGAATGAAATGTAAATGCAAAACTAAAAAGCTTCTATAGGATCACAGGAGAAAAATATAGGTGGCCTTCTGCAAGACAATGGGATTTTAGACACATTACCAAAAGCACAATCTACAAAAAACAACAAATTGAACTTTATTGACATTAAAATTTCTGCTCTCTGAAAGACACGATTAACAGAATAAAAAGATAAACCAGAGATTGGGAGAAAATATTTACAAAACACATATCTGTTATCTGTTATCCCTGTTTGGATTTTATCCAAAAAAGACAAAGAATTGTTAAAACTCAATAAGAGGAAAAAACTAAATTAAAAAATGGTAAAAGAATCTGAATAGGCCTGTCAACAAAGAAGATATACAGATGACAAACAATCATATGAAAAGAGGCTTAATATCACATGTCAAAAGAGAGTTGCAAATTAAAACAAAATGAGATAACATTACACACCTATTAGAATGGCGAAAACGCAAAAAAGCCGACTGTGCCCAATGCTGACAAAAGTGCCTGGCCACAGGAACTCTCAGTCATTGGCAATGGAAATGATACAGCCACTTTGGTTATTTATTTATTTTTCTGAAATGCTGGGATGTGCAAATTTTATTTTTAATCTTTATTGCATATTTTTCATCACCATTTAGTCCCCCTATAGCTCCCTACTCCCAGCAATCACCACACTGCTGTCCAGGGCCATACATGCTTTTTCCTTTTTGCTCAATTCCCTCCACCACCTAACCTCACCCTCCCCACTAGCTGTCATCTGCTCTCCATCTATGAGTCTGCGCCCATTTTCCCTGTTAGCTCAGTTTGTTCATGAGATTCCACATGTGAGTGAAATCACATGGTATTTGTCTTTCTTTCACTGGTTTATTTACTTAGCCTATTTTCACCAGGTCTACCTAAACTGTTGCAAAGAGTAAAATTTTCTTTTTTACAGCCAAGTAGTGTTCCATTGTGCAAATGCCCCATAGTTGTTTTATCCACTCGTCTACTGATAGGCACTTGGGCTGCTTTCATATCTTGGTGATTGTAAATAATGCTGCAGTGAACATGGGGATGCTTAGTTTCAAACAAATATTTTTAGATTTAAAACTTCATCTTTAAAAATTCAATGCAACTGCTATCAAAACTCCAATGGCATTTTTCACAAATAAAACAAACCCAAAACTTGAATTGAACCACAAAAGATCCTGATGAGCCAAAGTAATCTTGGGGGAAAAAAAAAAACACCACACAAAGCTAGGGACATCATACTCCCTGATTTCAAGCTATATTACAAAGCTATAAAAATCAAAACATTATGTTATTGGCATAAAGACAGACATATAGATCAATGGAACGGAACAGAGAGCCCAGAAAAAAACCCACACATATATAACCAATTAATTTATGACAAAACCCACATATATATAACCAATTAATTTATGACAAAGGAGGCAAAAATATTCCATGGGAAAAGGACAGTGTCTTCAAAAATTGTGATGAGAAAACTGGTCAGCCACATGCAAAAGAACGAAGCTGGTCCAATATGTTAAACCATAGGCAAAATTAACTCAAAATAGATTAAAGACTTGAATGTAAGACCTGAAACCATAAAACTTATAGAAGTAAACATAGGTGGTAAGCTCCTTAACATAGATCATGGTGCTGATTTGTTGGACCTGACTCCAAGGGCAAGGGTAACTAATGCAAAAATTAACAAATGGGACTACATCAAACAAAAAAACTGCAAAACGAAGTGGCTCAATGCTTATTCATGATTTGTCACATTCACTGGATCATGTGAATGCTAACATCCTTGACTTGCCACACTTTCTATAAATTTCCATTCTTATATACAAGTATATTCCCTGGGGCTTCTATCAGTACCATCTTTCTTTTAATACTTCTAAAATATCACACTCATGCCCTGGCTGGTGTGGCTCAGTGGATTGAGTGCCAGCCTGCAAACCAAAGGGTCACAGGTTCAATTCCCAGTCTAGGGCACATGCCTGGGGTGCGGGCCAGGTCCCTAGCAGGGGGTGCACACAAGCGGCAACCACGCATTGATGTTTCTCTCCCTCTCCTCCTTCCTCCCTTCCCCTCTCCCTATAAATAAATAAATAAAATCTTTTTAAAAAAATAAAATATCATGCTCACAGTTTTCATTATTCAAATTTTCTATTTAGAAATTTTTCTTCTAAAAAGAATCCATACCTAATACCTTGTAGGATCATCATATTTCGTTTGCAGTTACAAGCCTATGACCTACAGGTACTCCTGTCAGAATGTGGCTCAATATCCAAAGCGGCACGCCGTGCCTGCCCCCGACTGGAATGCCAAAACTGCCTCCTCTTAGGTTTCGCATTAGACCATAAAGATGCACGTACTTAAAACTGTGTGGTGATTTAACAACTACTTTTTTTTTTTTAACATAAAATGACAACTGTGAAGATTTTGCGCTAGAATTAAATCGCTTTTTGTGTTGAGCCAGTTCTTAATCACATACCAACAGCTTCAACTGCAGGCACAAGAACGTAACACCCAAGCACGATTTGATTCAGACTAAAATGAATCTTTTCAAACAAATTCCTGTTACTCTACCAAGATTTACGTACAAAAGCTGAAGATCGACCCTCCATCCTCCAAGAGAGGCGCCTAGAATAGAGCTAAGCAGTTTATTCCAGCTGTTTGAACTACAACCCCTTGAGCCTGACTCTTGAAGGCATTTTAAGCGGCACGTCCTTGAAAACTAACAGAATGGGTCAGAGGCAAAGGACATTCTGAGTCTGAACGTGATAAAAGGTGGATGTGGGGGAACCACTCAGAACTGAGAATGTACAAAAGGCACATAGAAAAGTAATTTTAAAAATACATTTGAAAGCAATTACTGAAAAACATCTGGAATAGTACACATTACCGTGCTATTTAAATACTGGCAACATCAATTTATTTGCCTCCCTGTTTTTATAAAAACCAGGTATCAATTATTCTTGAGTACACTTCCTAACCCCATCTTGACAAACACTTTAAAAACCTATGCTTTAAACGCAACAGCCAGTGTAACTAAGAATCGTTTTTACACATTATTTTATTTTTTTTAGTAGAAGTGACAACCACCTCTGTCAATTGTTTTGGTCGTTCATATGCTACGATAACTTAAATTTTAACTTTTCCTTCATACTTAATAATGCCTACTTCTATTTGCTGAACCTATATAACTATCAAAGAACTAAGATTTTCAGTATTTTATTTGAAACTCACAAACAACCTTGTCTACAGATATTGTAATTACTATTTTATACATAAGGAAACCGATATACCAGCCACATTATATATATACAAACACACATGCATCCACAGTTTGGGGCAGGCTTATTTCATGATTAAGGGGTGATAATGACACTTGAAATATATTTTATTCCTTCTATCAAAGATCAAATCAAAACAAATCCATACCCATCCAACTTCCACACATTCAACAAAGGGATATTTTCATGGCTGCCTCAATAAGTCATAAACTTTATCTACTATAATTCCAAGACTATTTGTAACATATCCCGAGAGACCAACTATCTAAATTTATTCAGAACACAATACCTTGGCAATTATATAAAAACTAAATAGATAAATAAAGCATTCTCATCTTTAAGTATAGTGCTAGAAAAATGCCACATATCAACACTTTTACTTCTTGAGAGCTGCCACTCCCTGGGGCACACAAACGCTAACAAATCCGGCAAGAAAAAAATGAATAATGCTCCTGTCCTGCGAAGCAAATGCAACTCGGAAGCTGCTCATTTTCAAACCCTCCACACATCAATTAAAAGCGTCTTATCAGGACAGACAACCAGAACAGACTTAGTGGAATTAAGTACAGGTCAGGATATTATCGAGGCATCGTAAGTGTCTAGCTCCCATAGACTCAAGTTAAGACTAAATTTCTTTCAGTTCGAGTTAAATGAGGGAAACTGCAATTCATATTTCCAGAGGCAAGGGTGGCATATTTTCCAGTAAGTTTCTTGTTCTCATTTTACTATTTTAAGAATTCTGATCACTCCCAGGATTGCTGTGTGGCAAGATCTGAATTCTGGTGACTGATCATTTTCATGACATGATGCTTTACTAAAACTGTCTCAAAACACTGTTTTCATTCGCATTTAGCTACAGTGTATTTATACACAAAATACCACTTCAATGGCATTGTGCCAAGAAAAGAAATAGCTTGCTAGAATTTCAGTTGACTTTGTTAAAGGAAATTATTTTAAATTAATGTGGCTACTGAACTGCTGCCATCCTTAACCTCAGAAAATATATTCCTTCTAATTTTTGCTATGAACATTTATTTATTTAAGTTAAATTCCAGCTCATGAATGTTGACCATAAGGAGTCTAAACCTTCCTGCTACTATTTCATATTCTTTTTCTAAACAAGAGCAACCACATGTTTGCTGCATTAGTATGCACGGCCAAATCACCACCATTAAGTGAAATCATCTATGTATTTTTGGTAGAATCTTTAACAACTTCCACGCCCGTCCGTGAAATGGAACAAGGCTGTTTTGTTCTCAGAGAGCAACAAATTGATCTCTGGTTTACTAGATGGCGCTCAAAATATTTTTCCATATGTTTTTCTGCAAAGAGAATCTGACATCAGCATGGTTTACCTTTACCAGTGAATGCAGGCTTTTTTCAGCAAACATATCCCAGAGGAAGGTTAGGTCTTCCTGGCTATCCACGTGTGGCTGCAGCTGGGCTGGCAGAGCAGCCAACAGCTCATACAGACCTATAAAATGAAAATAAAACACAAAGCGTAATCTTAGAGTGATCTCATTCATTTCACTTAAGGTGTGTGTAAGTGATGGCTGGAACATGTCTTCTTTACTGGGTTTGTATTCTGGACCATTCTCCAAAGAAGCAAAGGAAGCATTTTGATTTTTTAATTCCAAATAAGTATGTATTAACAGGCTAGTTTTTAACTTTCACCGTTGTCAACATTCTGCAGTCCTCCAAGTTTACATAACCCAAGACAGAAAATGTGTACGTGCTTTCAATAAAAGAAGAAAAGGCATACATTCCTTTCCTTAATTGTTATTACATTCTCTCAATGTTAGCCAAAGAGTGAAATGAGTCATGAATAGGAAAAACTTCCTTGGAAGAGTAGAAAATTGACAGAGTGGTCCACTAAAAAGTTTCTGTGGTTTTCAAATCGTTCCTTATACAGCTTCAAAAAACTGCACCATCTAATGTCCAAAATCAAGTTCTAAAAAGTAAGACAGAATAAACCATGCTTTGTGCTGCACTATGGCAGTCTCCTGTTTTTTAAAATAAAAAAACAGCAATTACATAGAACTTAGTTTAAATGTGCCTCTAATTTGGGGGGCTCTGACACGCGCTGAAAGAGTTAAGGTAACAGATGCGGGAGCCAGGGCACTCGCCGCTCGCAGCTTCCGAGGAGAAGACAGTAGCACAGTGTTCCACAGGAGCGCACTGCACAACCATCCATCTCGCTCAGGGGCTGTCAGACTCCTGTCCAAGCAATGCTGCAACGGTGCCTGCCCGGGACTCTTCAGGGAGGTGACCTGGCAGAAGTCAGTATCAACTCACAGCACATGTTTCAGTTTCCAGTGGGATTCCATGAGGTAAAAAGGACAAAATTCCTTTTATTTCTGTCTGCTGTCTACAAAAACACCATGACCTCCCGGGACCTACAACACACGGGACTGTTGTTATTTCTGGTCTGAATAAGTGCCGCTGTTCAAACCACAGGGACAGCTTTACAAGATATTCAACAGCAAAGACTGGAGAGTTAATTATGGACTGTTGCTGATCAGTTTATCTATTATCTTCCTGAAGCATTAAATATTCTGATAATCAATGACAATTCGCAACCAAATGCATTAAGGCCCACTTTGAAAGTTGGATAATGTAACCTGAGAGACTCAATTAAATTCAAACATTCCTAGGGCTATATTTGGTCAAAAAGATCTAAAATCGGTAGAAAAAAATTATATTTTTAAGTGTTCTTGGTGGTTTACATCTATTCCCCTAAGACTCTGGCATCCTTCCTAAACTGGCTCTTTTTGCAATTTAGTAAATACTGTTAAGGTACCTCAACATAACGCAATGCATACAGGTCTCACTTCATTTATACAGACGCACGCACATCACACATGTACACATTTTAAGCAATCACCATTGCCAAAATCAGTGGTTATGGTCAAGGTTAAAAATATGAAATTATATAAAAAAGAAGGTAGAATATCACTGTTTTATTACTGATTTCAGGAATAGTAAAAATAATTACCTATTCCTTGGTAATATGATTAGTTTAATGCTACTAATTCAACTGTGAAATAACTTCTGAGGTATAGTTGTTGGGGAATTAAATGAGTTAATACCTTAGAGCAGACCCTGGCACATGGTAAGTATTCAATCACTTTTATATGTAACTCAAGTTCAGCCATGTTACAACTGATTACTATTGTTATTCATCATTACTATTACTAAAAAAGCAAGAGTTTGGATCAAAGAGACCCCATATCTACACTTTAGGCACTCCACATAACTTATCTGAACCTTCTTTCCCTTAGAATTTGAAAAAGAAACAGCATCATACACATTTGGTAAAATCGCATAGAATACACACACACACGCACGCACGCACGCACGCACGCAGGCACAAACAAGTACATGTATTGGGTTGGCCAAAAAGTCCATTTGGTTTTTTCCATAAAATAAAACACATTTTTCATTTTCACCAATAACTGTATTGATTTGGATATTTTGAGTATGTCACTATCTCCTGCCATTGGCTTCCAGTGGGTAGAGGCCAGGGGTGCTGCTAAACACCTTCCAGTTCAAAACACAGCCCCACAGCAAAGAATTCTTTGGCCAAAAATTCATTAGTACAAAGAAACTTCACAAACCACTTTTGACACATCTGATCAGTCACAGCACCTTTTCCATTCGTTGCATGAATTTTTTTTGTGGTTCAGTTGCATTTTTACCTTTCTTGAAATAATGAAACCGAAAATGTTGTGTATTTTCTTGCATCTTCAATATTAAAATGGCTGGACAAAAATTCACCAATTTTGATAAGCTTTTTGTAACAATGTGATCTAACAAAACTGTTTTGAATAAAGTCAAAGACAGCTAAGCTCACCTAGAGACATCAAATGGAAAAACAAAAGGAACTTTTTGGCCAACACTGATGAAATCTGGAAAAGGTCAATGGATTGTACCAGTGACAACTTCCCAGTTGTGATTCTCTACTATAGTTACACAAGTTACCATGGAGGGAACTGAGCCAAGGGTACACAGAATTTGCTTGTGTTCTCACAACATGCGAGAACACATGTGATTCTCACAACATGCGAGAACACATGTGATTCTCACATGATTTACAACATGTGAATCTACCGATACCTCAAAATAAAGTCAAAACAAAAGAAGAAACCGTGGCAAATGTGGTTGTTGCAGTAAGTCAATGGAACAATGCCCATTTAGCTCCAAGGCTGGCAAAGAGTAAGCATGTGATAGAAAATAATGTTCTTCTTTCCTTAATTTGTCTCCTCTGGAATGAAAATGCCATTACAATGCAATGGTTCCAAGTCAACACAACAGCTTAGCTACACATTCCCACTGGACACAATACTACACTCAAAACTGCCCTGGTCTTTTACATACGCCAAGTGTTAACTTTACCCAAATACTGCTTAACTTTTTGTGGGAATAAGCCACATTATATGTAGATTAAAAATAATTTCTCTGTGAGCAGAAGCTCATAAGCTAGAGTTTTCTGTGTTTACCAGTTTCATGCAGTCCTAACTGATATGCCACCATGATTTGACACTTCGGTGACAACAGCGGTCACTTCTCCTCAGCTCCTACATCTGGTAACCAGACACCAGAGCCAGAAGAGAGAGGACAGTGCCCACCAGAAATTAAACAGATGGTGAAAACAGCTACTAGTATGTATATAGTCTCAGTGCAGGCAACACCGCCTTTCACTTCCACTCGAGTACATTATATAGGCCCTAGAAACCAGCTCAGCCCGTGCCTAAAACTTGGTGGATGCTATACCACATGCTTTACTGTACTCCTATATTAGATTCCTAGAGTTCTGATACTGAAGAACACTGTGAAAATCAAATGTTTTAGTTCTTGGGATTCAGAGAATCAGGAGCTCAAATGAGTGGCCTGGGCTGAAGACATATCTTTAGGAGTAATTAGCATATAGATGGTTATGCAGAGCAGGGAGCCTGTGTGAGTTCCCATAAAGGAAGAACAACCAGGACTGAGCCCTGGAGGAGAGGAGGGGCTGACTACCACTCAGAGAGGAGGGGCACTAGGAGTATGGTGTCCTGGAAGCCAAGTAGGGCAAGAAAGAATGAATAACTTGTTGTGTCAACCACCACTGACAAGGCAGGCAGACCAAGGGCTGAGAATCGCCCACGGGCTTGAATAATGTGGAGGTCACTAATTTTGGCTCTGTGGTGAGTGAAGAAGACTGGGTGAAGAGCACCAGAAGTACAAAGAGACATGTTGGGAATAGCAACCACAGTCAACTCTTTCAAATATAGGCAGCCCTCACAATTTCTTACTAAAGAGAAATGATGTTTGGGGAACAAGGGTAAAGAAGTTTTTTCAGGATGGAAAAAAATAACATATTTTGGTGCTACTGGCCTTAATCCACTACAGAGAGAAATTCTGACAAAGTAAGAGAGGGAGGGACTTTCCGGAACTCTGTCCTGCAGTGAAGGAGAAGTGGGGTCAGCGTGTGAGTGCAGGGACGGCATCAGGCAGAAGTGTGGAGAGTTCTCCCGTGGTTCCAAGGGAACAGGATGTGGGTAGGGGGCTTACGTGGCAATTCCCTAATGACTGCTGCAATACTTTCAGTAAATGATGAGACATGTTTATCTGCTGAAAGTGAGTGTAGGAAAGAGTTTGTATTTGAAAGAAAGGACTGGAAACGGTCACCTGGAAGAACAGAAAAATGAATAAGGTAGGGAAGTCATAAACTGGTACACACTAATAGCAATATTAAAATTTGATATTGCTTGCATCCCCTTTGATCCAGTAATTCACTCATTTACTCACTCATTCATTTTTAGCTCTAGGCAGCCAGGAGCCCAGCTGCAGGACCTATACCCAACCATTCCCAGTGTTGGATCTAGGGAAAGACACCAAAAGGACAGGAAACAATTACTTCATTTTTGCTATGTGTAGTTCTACACTGCTCGAGTTTTTACAAAATACAGACGCACCTGGTTTTATTGTGCTTAGCTTTACTGTGCTTCACAGATGTTGCAGTTTTTAAAAACTGAAGGCAAAACCTTCCACCAGCAAAAAGTTTAGGATTCACTTTATTGTGATACTTTATTGCGGTAGTAACACCTTTGAGGTACGCCTGTGGACATTACTTCTGTAATTTTAAAAATTCCACTTCTGGGTAATACATCTGACATGAACCTTTTCCCAACATTATAGCTCACAACTTCCCCTCAAATTCTGTTCCAGCCACAGTAGACTGCTACTTACTATACCCCAAAAAGTATAACCATATCCATGCAACCGTCCACCAATTCACCAGATAATTAACTTCTGGTGACTTGTCCTGCTGGCACAGTCTCTCCTTCAGGACCCCTCAGATAATCTGAAGGAGAAAACAAGTGATGCTAACATTCTTACCTCAAAGTTTTAAGGCCAAGTTTAACAGAACACACTTGACATTTCAAGGGTGTGTGTAGAAAGCTGGCAAACTCCCCAGTCCCTCTGCATTTCAAAATCCCACCCGATCCTTTCCCTACCTCACTCCACAAAGGCCAAGTGATTACCATGTGCCAGGCACCACTTAAGAACCGGGGATACGAAGCAAAGTCATCCGAGTGTAATGCACACTACACTGAAAATAAGTGTAAAGTTGTGACTGTGAAAGCACTTTAATAAGGGAAGGGGCTGCAGCACCATGGAAGGGTGGCAGTGGGAGGGCAACAATTCCGTGGAAAGCTTCCCAGGGACTGATGGTGGTGCTGAATTATGAGGAAAGCACAGAGGTTAAGGAGGAGGATGGGAAATAGAAAAACCTGGCAGGAAAAGAACCGCACTTACAAAGGCCCTGGAGTAGGATGCTTAGAAACAAATGACATAAACACAAATTCCAGCTCTACAACTGATCTTAGTTAATACCTCTGTGCATCCACTTTTTTAATCTGTAGAAAAGGTATAGTAGTACTAACCTTATAGCATTGTGATGAGGATTAAGTGAGTTATTTAGATGATATCTCACTTTAGCTGGACAACCTAGGTAAGCATTTTTTCAAAATAAAAATAAACAAATTCCAAATTAAATGCCAGACATATGAGCGGGTCCCAGCATCAGGGAGACAGACTACAAAATGTAAGTTTCATGGTGCTGAAATACATTAAAGGGATGAAAGGCTTTCTGAAATAAGCCATAAAGACAGGCCATGAAAGCTCCATGTGCTGGGTGAGGAGGAAACTAGAGAGATGAGAAATAATGAAGAAATGACCACATACCCCTGACCCAAGTCAGTCTAGACATCAACATAGTAAGAAACAGTGGAGAAGAAAAAAAAAAAAAAAAGACAAAATGTTCCTTGTTCTCAAACAGCTTAACAACTTACAAGATCAACATAATACAACAAAGACTTGCAAGAAACATCAATAGCTATAATTTTGGTGATACTGACATTAATGTATCCACTGACAATGTCTACCAATATTAACATTGGCTTATGTATACTGTATGCCAATGTGTGGTCCTATTTCAAAATCCAAATTAAAGCTCCTGGGAACCAATGGTTTGCCATTAACACCAATCGCACTGAAATAATTGTCAACTAATCTTTCAAAATGCCTCACATGATTCAGGAAAATAATATCAACCCCATTATCGAGGTATTTACATAGACTTTTCACTCCCTCCAGACTTCCAGTGTTAGACATAGAAAGAAACATGTTGGAGATGCTGACTGACAAACGTTCACTCGAAGTACTCAATCATTCTACATAGATCTCTGGGCCCCTAACCCTCGGCGTGACAGCGGAAAATGGTTCATTAGACGTAGGATCAGTGTTCACATTATAAGCTCCATTATCCCCACTTTGGGGGCAGAACTAAACTTCAGGGAATCTAGGCTGCATCTAGAGAACTGAGACAAGAAAGTTCATCTCAAGAGGTAGAACTCATTTTAAAAAAAGATCTTGCCTTTTCATTTAATATCGGATTGCCTGGAAATTGTTCTTAAAGTTCTCAATATAATTACCATATTCATAAGAAAATGTTTCAAGAATTCTAATTTGCAGACTCTTAATTACAGATTAAGTTCTTGAGATTTTTTTGACAAATTGTATCTTCCATTTCAAAGTTAAGTAGGAATACAAAAGTAGGATATCCTTAAAAACTTAAGGATATCCTTCACAGAAGGATACAACATTCTCAGAAGACAGAAAAGGTGCACCAGTCAAGAACTTATACCAAAAAGGTCACACACAAAACGCTTTTTTGTGTGACTTTTTGTATGGACTACTTCACAAAATTCATCTTTATTATAAAAATTATCCTCTGAATCATTAAGATCGAGTGTGGGAGGGAAACAAAGTAATGGATAAAAAACAGCCGGAAATGTATTTATTTCGTACACAGACAAGAATAAAGTCCTAATGCTTTGTAGAAGAGGAAAATTACCACAGTTGTCACATTTGTCAAACAATAGAGAACTGTCTTTTCATCAACAAGACTAGCAAGCATAGACACACCATCTGGACTACATTAAGAGCCATCCAAGGGCAAAGCAAAAATACAAAAGCCTTTAACTGAAGTGCTTGTGGCTCAGAAAGCCTAAAGAGAATTAGGCAAACAAAGAATGTGAACTATGATTTTTACTAACTTGGATTAGACTAAATATGATTCAAATCTGCATATGTTGACCTGAAGCCTAAATGAACATAACAACGCAATTCAAAGTTATAAGAGGGCCTGATGGAAGTGATGAGTAGATAACAAGTCATGGTAGCCATGGCGACTAACTTCAAATCAGCAGGGAGGAGATCCCACCAGTCTGATAGAGAACCAGCCACCATTCACTGAAGGAGGAGATAAAAGGAAGCGAAGCTGGAAGGTGAGGGCTTCTGCTGAGGGAGGAGCAGAATATTCAGGAGTAAAGAAATAAATCTTCATATTAAATGATCAATATGACAGTAAAACTATTCATGCATGTGGAAAACCGTGCCCTCATACACTTGATCACAAAGCTGTGTGAGGCAGGCAGAGGCGCAGGCTCACGGCTCCCTGTTTAGTGGGAGCCGAGGATGGACCGCTGGGCGCGGCTGATGTAGGTACAAGACTCACTAAATACTACTGTACTGAAGGCAGGAAGAATATCTCATTTTAAGTAAATGCACTATTGAATTTTAAACATATATTAGTTATTAGACCATTAAGACACTAGTAAGACCTAATACAAAGTGTTCTCATCAAAGAATCTGGGCCCATATCTTAGCAATGACACCTACTGCCAAGGAAGCAAACCAGCATCAGCAACACTACACCCACACATACTGAACAAAAACAACAGGACCCAGGAGAGTCTAATTCACGGTAAAAAAAAATGCTACATAGAAGAAAAGGTTTTGCTGTCTAAAAAATAAGACTAGAATTAAAAAAAAAATAGAACAGGAAAGTTATACCAACTTCCCCCTTGCCATCATCAACATATAAGGTATCAATACATATTGTAGATATTCTGAAAATTCAAGGAAAAAGATGACAATGTATAATCATTGATCCACCTACATAAACTATAAAGAAATCTCTGTTTCTTTAAATACGGTTATTTATTTTCTATTGCTTTTTGACAATATTTGGGCAAATACAAATTATTGGTATTAAACCAAAGGAAGTTAATGCTAAATTGTGACATTAAGTCTCAAAACAATGCCATCTCTAAATTGTGAAAGCATTCAAAAAGACAAGCATAAAGAAGTGGAAAAACTTTTCCAGTTCAAAACTGCTTCTGTAAAAATATGAAGTTCTGTACAAGACAGTAGTAATTCCTAAAAGAATAAAGGTAAATGGCTCAGAATTTGATGAAAGTGTTCCTGCAGTGAACAATTCACTCTTTTTGCAGATTCCAGATGCTCAACATTCCTGATTCAGAATGGAAAAATTTACTGTTAGTCTAGAGAAATTTAATATCACCATTCTTGTCATATCCTTCATAGCTTCATTATTAGAACAAGTCTGGGGAAGCTATAAACCCATGTTAAATGCTAAAAAAGATGTTCACTTTGTTCAGTCAGATTAGATAGTGTAACTAACCAAAATATTTAGAAATCGTATAGAAAAAGACTCAAGAGAAAGAAAAACAAATAGATATTTATTTGGTATTTTTTTCTGAGGTTTGATATTTGCATTCTGTACAGTATGGCAGGCACAGGACCAAAACGTTTTACAACAACCAAGAGCTAATAAACACTAAAGAACATATATCAACGCCCAGAACAACATTATAAAATTTTATTATATTAATAAAATGGGATACATCAAGCTTTAAATTTTCCACTTTGTCAAAGGTAAAATAATCAGCACTATTCCGTGCCATTCATAACAGGCCTCAATTTTTCTCATTTCAAGTATGTTATATTTCCAAAAGTACCTATACTACTAAGACGCTTTAATGCAGCCCTGACAGAAGCATTCTCTTTGTTAAACTCTCCCTCAACTGCAAATAACTTGTTTAGCAAGCTGAGTTTTTAAATATGTAAAACAATTTAAATAATGTAATATTGTTGTTTGTTTATATCATTACCTTAAAGTCCATAAAATCAGGGGCAAGTTAACAGAAGACAAGAGCAGACACCTGTATATAACTTGCATTGTTTGAACTGACCTCTGAGATTTAAATGGGTTCCGATTTGCACTAAGCAAGCCTCAGCAGTCTTGGATGTGACATCTACCACCACAGCAAAGATGACAGTACTCTGATTCTCGGCAGCACTTATCCAAAAGATAAAGCCACAGCAAAATGAAAATTACTTCTAAAATTCGTAATAATTATGACCTATAGCTGTCTTTCAGAAAAACTGATTACATTTATAAAATCTACATTTAACCAGTTACAGGGCCCCCTCGTCTGGAATAGTCAGCAATAAAAGCTGAAGCACTATACTTGTTTTATTGCAGTTAATATTATGATAGGATTCATTTCCATTCATTTCAATATTTATTATACATTTAAAACACAGCAGAACATGTAGTTAGACCAAGCCAAATAGTGTATCTGGATTTTAGCTTACACTGCAAAGCAGCAACCTAAATCTTAACTCTCATCACACTACTGTAGCTTCCACTCAGTGTAGTAAGTGGTGGTAAGTAGTGGACAGACCAATAGGTATTAACCCTAACCAGGAAGATAAGTACTATCAACAAAAACTGAGTACGCAGCAGATAGCCTTTTGGTTGTAGAGAATGATGCTGTAGAGAGGTAGGTGTTTCTCATAGAACTACCATAACCAACAGAGAAAGAATGAGTGCTGAGTAGCTGACTTGTGCTTCCCTGTTTTGCAATGAAATGAATTTAAAAAAGCCTCATATATCGTTGACCCCTAGCAAACAGTAGCTGCCATCATCATCCTTTATCATCTCAGAGGCTTCTTAATTACTAATTAAAAGAAAATCTCTAGGCAGAGTTCAAGAGAGAACTGTCTTCAATGGCTTTCTTTTCAAGTACAAAAGCTCCTCAACTTGTAATGGGTTTGCATCCCAATACAGCATTTTCAACTTATTTCTGACTTATCCAAGTCAGAAATGCATGTGGTAAATCCAACCCACCAAACATCACCAAACCCAACCCACACACATCAGCTCAGTTGAGCTGAGCCTACCCTAAATGTGCACAGAACACTTACATTAGCCTACAGTTGGGGCAGTTATTTTGAATTTCAGCTCAAGAGTAATTGCCTTCCTCTTCTCACCAGCAGCAGGAGACACAGATGAGCATTTGGCAGACATGATGGCACGGGAAGATACAAAACACAGAATCCAAAAAACACGGCCCACATACAACACAGCAAACTGCAAGTACTCAGCTAAAGCAAGTAGCAATTGTTCGCCTTTGTAATCACTTGCCTGACTGGGAGCTGGGCTCCCAGCCACTGCCTGGCATCACAGGAGAGTCTCCAACCCCATATTGCCAGCCTGAAAAAGGATCAAAATCCAAAATTTGAAGTACGATATCTACAAAATGCATATTGCTTTTGTACCATTTTTACATAAAGTCCAAAAATCATAAGTCAAACCATCATAAGTCAGGGACCATCTGTGTTCCCCTGAAATATTCTTCATGTTATCCCCAAGAACAATCTATTACACATACATGACAATGCACCAGTTGCACTCTGAAGAAACTTCATGTTATCAAAAAAGTACTAATCACTCTTGTTTCAGTGCAGAAAAGATGCGGTAGGAGAGACAGCTCCCAGCTAATTGCTGTGGTATTCCATGCATGAATTTTTAATAATCAAGTAATCTAAGTTATAACGATATTTTATTTTAGCTAAAAATAACACATTGGTGGTTCTCAGCTGATAACCACAAACCTAAATGCTTCCTGGCCTTTCAGCCCACACAAGTCTTCGTTAAACAGCTTGCAATTTTGTTTGTAATAATATTTAAGGGGTTAAACCCACCCCCAAAAGACCTGCCAGCTAAATCTGTGAAAATGTAAGACAATATCTGGAAAGAAACCTAATATACACAAAGAATTGAAAAGGTAGCATTTCAAATCAGTTAAGAAGTGAGAAATTAAGAATGCGAAATCCCTGGATTACCATTTCAGGAAAAAATAAAATCAAACAAACTAGATCCTTACACAATGAAGCCAATCCCTAATCATCTCTTTACATCCAAATCGTGTTGTAAAAATTCAGTCTAAGCAACCTCTGCTGTTGTAAAAATACTTTCATGATGTTCACAATGGTGATTTTTCTACAACCTCACTTGTCAAGAAAAAGCAAAACAAACTATATACACTTTAGGCACGCTGTCTCATGTCTTAAAACACATTCAATTAAGCTTCCTGAACAGTATTCTAAAAATTTAGGAGGTTCAAGTGTGGTACATCAGAAAGAGGAGTTTAACATTTAATATGAGTTTTGGCAAATTAAATATTTAAAATTTTATCAAGATTTCAATAGATGGCCCTGGCTGGTATGGCTGAGTGGATTGAGTGCTGGCCTGCAAACCAAAGGGTCACTGGTTCAATTCCCAGTCAGGGCACATGCCTGGGTTGTGGGCCAGGTCCCCAGCAGGGGATGCGTAAAAGGCAGCCACACACCAATGTTTCTCTCCTTCCCTTCCCCTCTAAAAATAAATAAATAAATAAAACCTTTTTAAAAAGATTTCAATTCTATTTTGGTGCAATAGTTACTTAATCTTATCTACACTGAAACCAATGTCCTTGGGCTAATCTCCATTTTTACTGTAACTGCGGACTATTTATCACTTAAGTTGTCTTCCAAGGAAAAAAGGAGTCACATCTTTTGAACAACAAATTCCAAAAGCAATCTAAGCCCACTAAATGAGGTTCATATTACTGAAGAGAAAAGAATGATTTAACATTGAACAACATTACAGCAACAGGAATCTGAAATGCACCAAGACAATCCTCAATCCATACAAGTCACTCTGACTGTCACCAACTCCTTTTTAAGCCTGAGCCCCATGATTGTGCCTGGATTTTGAAAGCAGAAAATAAAATGTCTTCTGTGACAATGAAGGATATCACAATACAAAACCTAGCGGTGGGCTAAGTTTAGTCAGCATTACATATACACAAGCATATATGGGAAACTGAGCTATAAAAATATACTCCCGTTATAATTATTCTTTTGTTTTTAAAGATTTTATTTATTTATTTAGAGGGAGGAGATGGGAGGGAGAAAGGGGAAGAAACATTGATCTGAGGAACATCAACTGGTTGCTTCCCGCATGCACCCGAACCAGGGACACCAGGCCCACAACCCAGGCATGTGCCCTGACCAGGAATCAAACCAGCAACCTTTTGCTTTGTGAGACGAAGCCCAACCCACTGAGCCATGCTGGCCAGGTCCAATATAACTATTGTAATTTATTTCATAAGAACCCCCAAAAATATTCCTTGTAATTTAAATGTCACTTAATGTGACATGTTCTCCTGATTAAGAGAATGCTGGGGGAGTGAGTGCAACAGAGCACATTAATTCTTTAATATTACTATATTATTATTGAGATAAAGTTGACATACAACACATATATCATTGCATTAGTTGCAAGTGTACAATATAATGAGGTAGAAGATTAATTTTTATTTCTTAAGGTGCAGTTTGCTGACCATTACAGGGTCCAATGGTCTCTCTCATGGCCCACAGCCAGTTTCCATGGGCATTTACCACCATTAAAGTAAAACATCAGTAAGATTTTATTTATGCTCAAATTTACAACCAGATCATTATTTTGCAGAAATCTAGTGCCATCATTGTTACATAAGGCTGGTGAGTGCTGGGGAGATTATGTTTGTCAAAACTCTTCATTTACTGTCCATGCACTTGCTTATTACTTATTGTGTTTGGAAAATTAACACTTTACATAACTACACTTATATCAAGCCATATATTCAATTGACTAAAGTAGATCAAAGACTGAAAATCAGTTCATAGAAGCATAAAAATAGTGATGTAATAGTAGTACAAATATAGAGGTTCCAATCTTCAGCTCTTGATGACATGAGTCCCAAATGTTACAAGGGTACAAAAGAAAGTAAACATACTGATGATAAACTGAAAATGTGTAATATTAGCCCTCATTCCAACATCCCTACCCACCTAACAGACACCACTGCACTCTTGGATACCATAAGCATCGCTACAAAAATACAGACTTCCCCAGCGCCGACCAAAATAATGTTGAAGAACTGCCTCAGCCATAAGCACTGACAGCAATGAATGGGCCTCTGAAACAAGTCTGCCAGTTAACAACCAAAAAAACAAAAAAAAACATGTCTGACAATTCAGTGCACTTCAAAAAAAAAAAAAAACTGGAACAACCTTAAATTATAAACTGGAGAAGTTAAAGGCTTCAAATATCTCTGTAAAAGTGCCCTCTTTATTATTCGACTAGAAATGTAAAACAAAGTACTATTATAAAATATGTTAAGCAATATTATGCCAATAAGGAAAAATTCAGCAGGATCCATTCTTCAGGCAACCTAAGAATTAGCACAGATAAACGGATAAGCAAAAGGCAGTATCTTCATATAACAGAATATTATTCAATCAGGAAAGGGGATGTTCTGATACATGCAACAATATGGATGAACTCTGAAAACATTTTAAGCAGTGTACACAAGGCCAACTATTGTATGATTCCACTTACATGAAGTATATAAAATAGACTAAATCTAGAGACAGAAAGAAGAGGGGTGGTTGCCAGGGGGTAAGGGGCAGGTGAGTTATTGCTTAACACAAAAGGACAATGAAAATGTTTTGGAAATAAATACAAGTGATGTTTGTACATTTTGAATATAATTAATGCTGCTAAATTGTACACTTAAAATAGCTTAAATGACAAATTTTATATTATATGTATTTTACCTTAATTTTAAAACTTACCTACATAAGCATCATTAAACATTGCACTTCTTTTAGCTAAAACAAAAGTCACACTACTGCCATAAAGATAATGAAATAAGTCTCAAAATGAAAGAGAAATATTACATAATGAATGAAAATTATAAGCAAAACTCATACGAAATAAGTCTGTTGGGCCCTGGCTGGTGTGGCTCAGTAGACTGAACACAGTTCTGTGAACCAAAGGGTCGCTGGTTCGATTCCCAGTCAGGGCACATGCCTGGGTTGCAGGCCATGTCCCCAGTAGGCAAAAGGCAACCACGCATTGATGTTTCCTTCTCTCTCTTTCTCCCTCCCTTCCCCTCTCTAAACATAAATAAATAAACTCTTTAAAAGAAAGAAATGACTTTGTTGTATTCTTTGTCCCAGCAAAGACATAAATTTGTGGAAGAGTAACTGCTAGTCTATGTCTACAGATATTCCTTACCATTGCAGGAAACTACTGATATGACAAGCCAAGACACACTATGCACCTGTTGGAGCTTTTGTGAGAAAACGTCACTTAGCGATTTTTCCATTTATCTCTGAAAAAAACCATAATGCCTGGAGGGTACTTTTTTGCTTAGTCTATAAATATTTTGTGAGCTGTGACAAGGACAAGAGTAAGTGTATTGATTCAGTTTTTAAAATCCTAAGTCCTATGTACAAGAAAGTACACTACTCAAAAAAAAAAAAAAAAAAAAAAAAAAAAAAAAAAAAAAAAAAAAAAAAAAAAAAAAAAAAAAAGAGTTGTACCCAAATGCCAATTTCACGCACTGTTTTTTGATTGCACAGAACAATCAACCACATGCCTAATAATCTTAATTTATTGTGGAAGGGTACTGTGAAAATATGAATATGATTTCAAAGCTATAGAGTATATCTTTTGAGGGAACTATTTGAAGAAACAAGCAGCAAGTTCAAGATCGTGCTTTTCCACAATAAAATATACAAATTATCAAGGGGAAAAATGACTGCATTAGTCTTTTAAATGAAAGGTAAGAACAAAACATTTTCAGGACACTGACAATGTCAATAAAGCCCATACCTGTTATCTAAAATGGCTCCTTTAGTGGCGTATCTCCATGATATATATTCAATATCTTCAATAAGTTGAATCTATCACTTTAAGGATGAAAACATCATAATTTTGATCTTGGAAATAAGATTAAACTGGATTTCTTAACAAGACTGATCTATGGTACAAACAACTTGAACATTGGCTGGAACAGTCTTAAAAGAACTAAACAGAACTTTTTATAAAAAATATATACTTTGCCAAAATTTGAAACTTAATACAGAGATGTAAAGGAGATCAGATATAGCTCCAAAAGAATTATCAAAATGGAAAAGAGGTGAGAGTTACTCAGAGAACAGAATCAAAAGGGCAAACAGTATAAATACAGAAGACTGACATGAGAGATGACAGAGAAAGAAAATGTTTTACACATATTAACTGACACACAAGAAAGAGAAAAGAGAAAAAGAGAATGGATTAAAGGTAATTTCTGAAAAGATAACAATTGAAAATTTTCCAGAATTCATGAAGCACATGAATATACACTTTCAAAAAGCCAAAAGAATTCCAAGCAAGATACAAGAAGAAAAATCCTACCTAGACACATAACAGGGAACTGCATGCATCCAAAACAAAGCAAAAAAAAAAAAAAATCTTAGAAACAGAGAAAAAAGATATATTACTTCTAAAGAGAGAGCCTGACAGCTGACTCTTAAATAGCAACTTTAAAGATATCATTTCATCATCTTCTAGCTTTCAGTACACTTGAAAATAATGATGACCAGCCTAGCATTCTATGCTTAGTAAAAACACATTTCAAGATATAAAAAAAAAAAAAAACATATAATTCAACAGCAAAAAAACCGTAACAGTCCAATTAAAAATGGGTACAGGATCAATAGACACTTCTCCCAAAAAGACACACAAGTGGCCAACAGATACATGAAAAGACACTCAACTGCACCAGCTATTAGGGAAATGCAAATCAAAACCACAATGAGATACCACTTCACACCTGTTAGAATGGCTGTTATGAAGAAAACAAGTAGTAACAAGTGTCGGAGAGGTTGTGGAGAAGAATGAACCCTCATTCGCTGCTGGTGGGAATGTAAACTGGTGCAGCTACCATAGAAAACAGTATGAAATTTCCTCAAAAAATTAAGAATGGAGTTACCATATGACCCAGCAACCCCTCTTCTGTGTATCTACCCACAAAATTTGACAATATTTATTCATAAAGATGTGTGTACCCCTATGTTCACTGCAGCATTACGTACAATAACCAAGACATGGAAACAACTGAAGTGTCCTTCAGGAGAGGACTGGATAAAGAAGACGTGGCTCATACAGACAATGGAATGCTACTCAACCACAAGAAAACGAGAAACATGGCCATTTAAAACACAGATGAACCTGAGAGTTTCATGCTAAGCTAAATAAGTCAGACAGGAAAAGTTAGAAACCTTATGATCTCACTCATATGTCAGATATAAAACTGAAAGCAATAAATGCACAAACAAGACAATCAAAATCTCACAGACACAGACAACAGCATGGTGGTTACCAGAGGGAAAGCGGGGGTTGGGGAGAGCAGTAAAGGGTGAAGGGGTCAGATGTATGGTGACGGAAGGAGAGTTCATTTGGGGGGTGAACACACAATGCGACATACAGATGATGTAGTACAGAACTGAACACTTGCAACCTGTATCATTTTATTAACCAATGTCAGGCCGAGAAATTTAATTTTAAAAAACAAAAATAAGTGAAGACAAAAACATGTTCAGATATGGTAACAGAAATAGTTTGGTAACAGTTGATCTTCAACACAGGAAATTCTAAAGATGTTTACTTTAAGCGGATAAAAAATCATCCCGGGTGAAATGCCGAGTTGTAAGAGGGAGGGTAGAACAAATAAATGATAATATGTAAAAAACTCTAAATAAATACTGACAGTATAAAGCTGTAACAGTGATATCTTCAAGTTGGGGTGTTTTTTTTTAACAGACACTTATAATACATGACACAATGGTGCGTCAGCTGGGAGGGAAGTCTGAGGGTAAAGGTGTTCTAAAACCACTGACAAAGGTAGAGATTAAGACAGGATTTTCTAATAAAAAATTCATGCAGTAATTCCCAAGGTATTTACCGAAAGAACAAAAACAGAACATATAATTTCAAAACAATTAGAATAAAAAAACAAAATGATAAAAAGAAAAGCTTTAATCAATCAAAAAGAAGACACAAAAGAATATAAAAAGAAACTTAGAAGGGTCAGGACAAAGGAAAATTTTAGGGTCAGCACAAAATTTGATAACAGGTTTTAAATATTTTGAAAATCAGTCATTATACAGAATCACAGATAGACCGCAGGCTGACAACTTTTAGGGGGAGAGGGCTTATGGAGGGGAGAGAGCAAGCAAAAAAGAAAAGGATTCAAGAATATGGACAACAGTGTGGTGATTGAGGCAGAGAGGGGGTGGGTGAAGGTGGAAGAAGTTCTAAGAAGGATAAATGGTCATGGAAAAAATACAAAAAATAAAAATACTGATGACAGCCATTCTGACAGGTTTGAGGTGATATCTCATTGTGGTTTTGATGTGCATTTCTCTGATGATTAGTGACACTGAGCATCTTTTCATATGTCTAGTGGCCATCTGTATGTCCTCCTTGGAGAAGTGTTTACTCAGATCCTTTGTCCCATTTTTAATTGGGTTGTTTGTTTTTTCTGGTGTTGAGTTTTGTAAGTTCTTTATAAATTCTGGATATTAATCCCTTATCAGATATATCAACACATATGTTCTCCCATTCTGTGGGGTGCTTTTTATTTTGTTGATATTTTCATCTGTTATGTAAAATCTTTTTAGTTTGATATAGTCCCATTTGTTTATTTTTTTTCTTTTGTTTCCCTTGTCTGGGGAGATATATCTGATGAAATATTGCTATAAGCAATGTCTGAGTTTTGCTGCCTATTTTTTCCTACAATTTTTATGGTTTGGGGTCTAACACTTAAGTCTTTAATCTATTTTGAATTTATTCTTGTGTATGCTGTAAGAAGGTGGTCTGCTTTCATTTTTCTACACACATTTGGCCAATTTTCACAACACCATTTATTGAATAAACAAACAAGTGCTGGTGAGGATGTGGAGAAAGGGGAACACTTTTGCACTGTTGGTGTGAATACAGATTGGTGCAGCCACTGTGGAAAGCAGTATGGAGACACTCAAAAAATTAAAAATGGATCTGGCCTCTTGACCCAGCAATCCCACTTCTGGGAATATATCTGAAGGAACCCAAAACACTAATTTAAATGAACATAAGCATCCCTATGTTTACTGCAGCATTATTTACTATTGCCAAGATATAGAAGCAGCCCAAGAGTCCACCAATAGATGAGTGGATAAAACATCTATGGGACATTTACATAATGTAATACTACTCAGCCATAAAAAAGAATTTTAGGTTTTGCAGCAGTATGGATGGACCTGGAGAATGTTATGCTAAGTGAAATAATCCAGTGAAAGAAAGACAAATACCATATGATTTCACTCATATGTGAAATCTAAGGAACAGACTGAACTAACAGGGAAAATAGAGACAGACTCAGAGAACAAGATGGCAGCTAAGCAAGGGGGAAGTTAGGAGGTGGATAGATTGAGCAAAAAAGAAAGAAGACCCTTGCCCTGGCTGGTGTGGCTCAGCAGTTTGAGTACCTGACTGCAAACCAAAGGGTCACCGGTTCAATTCCCAGTCAGGGAACATGCCTAGGTTGCAGGCCAAGTCCCCAGTAGGGGGTGTGTGAAAGGCAACAACACACTGATGTTTCTCTCCCTCTCTTTTCTCCCTCCCTTACCCTGTAAGAATAAATAAACAAAATCTTTAAAAAGGAAAAAAGACAAAGGACCCATGGACATGGACAACAGTGTGATGACTACAGAAGGGAGGGGAGATAAGGGAACTAAATGGTTATTAAAAATACAATAGAATTTTTAAAAATAAAATGAAAATTAGTTTTTATATTGACTGTATTGCAAATGTTCCAATTTAAAGCAAATATTTTCAAAAAGCTTCAATTATAAGTAAGTCACCAGAGCCAAATCTAATACATTAGGAATACAGAAAAGTTAAAAGTTAAAGATAAAAAAGGATATATCATGCTAACATAAACAAAAAAAAAAAAGTAACATATTTGTTTCAAAGGCTTAATTCTCAAGCAAAATAACTAATCTGTATTTAGTAACAAATTCAAATATATGCAACAAAACTGACAGAACTACAAGATAAACCACTGTCATAAAGAGAAACATAAAAATACTTCTCTTGATAACTGAGAATAATAAAAAATGAATAAAAATACAGAATATATGAATAACTTAATTAAAAAGCTACCCATAATTGGCCTATATAGAAAGCTATACTCAATGACTACAAAATATAGCTTCTTTTTAAACATGCACAGTACTTACTGAAATTGACCATAAAGGTGAACATAAGGTATAAATATATTTCAAAAAGACTGAAATAATTATGTTTTCTGACCAAAGTAATTAAGGTAGAAATCAATAACAAAAAGTTAAAAATATTCTTATTTGGATATTAAAAAATTATAAATAAGCAATGACAAATAATTCTAAGTAAAACAAAAACTTAGTAAAGTTAGCAAATAGTTTTAATTTATGGCATGAAATAAAACTGGCACCTAGGGAGAAACAGTCTTCAATGTGAACATTAGGAAAAGAGGGAGGTTGAAAATTCATGAACAAATTTTCATAATTACTAGGAGAACATTAAAAATCAATGAAATACAAGCAATTAAACAACAGAGAAAATTACTAAAGCCAAAACAGTTTTGTATCTAAAAAGATGAATAAAACTGACAAAACTCTAGCCATATTAAGCAAAGTGGAAAAGAGAACAAACATTATCAACAGCAGGACTAAGGAAGAAAATATGAACATAGAAAACTGTACACATAGAAGATAGTATTGTGAGCAAAAGTTTTCCAAAGCAAATTTTAAAATTTTAGTGAAACAGATCAAATGTTAGAAAAATATAAATCACCAATATGGCTCAAGAAGAAATAGAAACCCTGAATAGTCTTATAAACTTTAAAATAAAATTAGTCACCAAAATTCTTATCAAAAAGAAAATTTCCAGGCCAAAGCAGCCTAACAGTTCAAACTAGCCTCACATGAAAACTAATTTCAATTTTTCACAAACTTTTCCACAGAACACTCAAGACTCCTCCCAACATACTACATAAGCCCAACATGACTTTGTGAAAATCTTATAAGTGAAAATGAGAAAGGAAAATTACAGGCATTCGCTCATAAATATAGATATTAAAATTATAAATAAAAATGAGCAAACCAAACCCAGCAGATTATATTAAAAGGACAATAAATTATGACCAAATTTGTTTTACCCATAAAATGTAACTTGGCTTAACATTGTAAAAAAATGAAATTTTGCTATTTTGAGATTAACAGGAAACAAACTATATGACCATTATAATAAATAAATAAAAAGTACTTGACAAAATTCAATGACTAGTCATAAAAGGAAAATTGCTGAATCTCATAAAGGGTATATGTGGAGGAAAAAAATAAAACTAGAGCAAGGATGACAAAGAAGAAAAATGGGAATGATTCCTTTTGAGATACAGAACTAAAAACAAGGATGTCAACTCTCACCACAGAGAGTCCGCATTGTAACGAAGGTCCCGGGCGGCAGCACTGCAAGCACAGGGGACGGACAGTCTGTACAATGTCATGGTGAGACAACCGGCTATCCTTGAGGGGAAAATTGATTTGGAGACCTACCTCCCACCTTACACAGAAGCCTATTCTAGAGTATCAAGATCAAACTGTAAAAGGAAAAATAAGTAACTTCATGGCCATATGTCAAAGATTTCTTTAATTAAACACAGAAATCTGTAACCATGAAGGTGCTCAACTAAACTGAAATGTGTGACTTCTGCACATAGAACAGGGGAGGACAACACATGGAACAAGATGACCAGTGGCACAGAACAAGAGAAGGCAGTTGTCACACATATAACAAAACTGACAAAGGACTATAAGACAATGCAATGGAAAAATAAAAGATTTAATCCCTACATTATAAAACAGGAAATCTAAGTAGCCAAAATAAAAAGGTGCTCTACCTCATTAATAAACAAGAATGCAAATTAAAACTGCAAAGAACTATCACTACACATCCACCACAATGAGTGGCCAAAACTTACAACCTGACAGTAACAAACGATGATGAGGTTATGGAGCCAACAAGATCTCTTCCACACTATAGAAAGCATTGAAAATTAGAACAAATACTACAGAAATGCATGCTTATGTGCAGCAAGACACAGGGAAAAGACTGTTCTTAACAAAACTCTGCATAACTACCAAAAAACTGAAAGCATTCCAAATATCCATCAAGAGTAGAATGTGACACAACAATGAGAACTGAACAAACCACAGCTAAACACAGCATGAGCCATCATACGATACTGAGTTTTGTTTTGCTTTGTTTTTTTAAGGCACAAAAAGAATACATAAAGGCTGGTGGTATTTGGGGGCTGTCATTAAAAATGAAGATAAATTTAATGGGCTTAGTGGGAAGAGAGTCATGTAGTGGAATGCAGTTACATAGCTCATTATTGTAGTTCCAAAAGGAACTGTTAAAAACAAACAAGCCCACACTGATGCGGGTGTATCAAAGATGCCAAATGAAAGAGCTCCAGTGGTCACAGTGGAATGACATGAGAAACGAAATAAAGTAGCACTGGCTCACAACCCACAGTAGGAATAAACATCCAGGAGCCCATACAGATATGAATAAATGAGTGAGTAAATTAATAACTAGAAGAGAATAAACAAAGAATGCCAAATAACAATCAGATACTTCACCCTAAAGGAGGGGGAGTAGAACACACTACTCTGTTAGTGTGGGCACACTCAGAGTATGGAAAGGGTGCGAAAAGACAATAGCTTTACAGTACAGAATCCTGACAAACACTACTTCAGCCAGCTCATACACATCAACAGTCATAAATCAAGTTGATAGCATACACACTTAATATGGTACGACAATGGCACTTTTTTATTGCATATTATTGATTATGCTATAACACTTGTCCCAATTTTTCCCTCTTTGCACCTCTGCACCCAGCAAACCACATTCCCTCAGAAAATCCCCCCACCATTGCTCCTGTTCATGGGTCACGTGCCTAAGTTCTTTGGCTGCTCCATTTCTCACTATAACTTACATCCCTGTGACTATTCTGTAACTACCTATTTGTACTTCTTAATCCTGCAAACCCTCTCCCATCTAGCAACAATCAAAACACTCTTCTATATCCATGATTCTGTCTCCATTCTTCTTGTTTGCTTAGTTTGTTTAGTTTCAATTTTTGATAGATATGTATTTTTGCCATTTTATAGTTCACAGTTTTGATCTTCTTTTACTTATAAGTCCCTTTAACATATCATATAATAATGGTTTAGTGATGATGAACTCCTTTAGTTTTTTCTCGTCTGGGAGGCTTTTTATCTGCCCTTCAATTCTAAGTGATAAACTTGCTGGGTAGAACAATCTTGGCTGTAGGTCCCTCCTTCTCATGACTTTGAATATTTCTTGCCAATCCCTTCTAGCCTGAAAAGTTTCTTGAGAAGTCAGCTGACCATCTTATGGGAACGCCCCTCTAGGTAACTAAATGCTTTTCCCTTGCTGCATTTAAGGTTCTCTCTTTAACTTTTGGCATTTTGATTACGATGAGTTTTGGAGGGGGCCTCTTTGTACCCATCTTGTTAGGGACTCAGTGTGCTTTCTGAACTTGCATGTCTATTTCCTTCACCAAATTAGGGAAGTTTTCTTTCATTACTTTCTCAAATCGATTTCCAATTTCTTGCTCTTTCTCTTCTCCTTCTGGTATCCCTATGATGAGAATGCTGGAATGCTTGAAGTTGTCCCAGAGGCTGCTTACATTACTCTCGTTTTTTACAATTCTTTTTTCTTCTTCCTGTTCTGATTGGTTGTTTTTTGCTTCCTTATGTCTCAAATCATTAATTTGATCCTTGGTTTAATCCACTCTACTGTTGTTTCCCTATAAACTGTTCTTTATTTTAATTAGTGTATCCTTTGTTTCTGACTGGGTATTTTTTTATGCTGCTGAGGTCCTCACTGAGTTCCTTCAGCATCCTCACAGACAGTGTTTTGAACTCTGCATATAATAGATTCCCTATCTCCATTTTGTTTAGGTCTTTTTCTGGAGTTTTGATCTATTCTTTCACTTGGGCCATGTTTCTTTCACTCCTCATTTTGGCAGCCTCCATGTGTTTGTTTCTATGTATTAGGTAGAGCTGCTCTGACTCCATGTCTTGGTAATGTGACCTAATGTAGTAGGTGTCCTGGAGGGTCCAGTAGCACAGCCTCCCATATCACCCACCCAAGCTGGATATTGGAGCTATACCCTTTGTGTGGGCTGAGTACACCTTCCTATTGTAATTGAGACTTGATTGCTGTTGGCAGATCAATGGGAGGGATTATTACTCAGGTCAATCAACTGCAAGGATTGGCTGTGACCACTCACCACGGAACTCCGCCCTCTATGGAGAATCAGCTCTGTGGGGGAAGGATGGTGGTGCTTCAACATAGTCTGTAGCTGTACACTGGGTGCACTGGCTCTGGGGTTTCCTGAGTGGTGTAGGCCAAAGTCAGCCACAACCTGCATTTTGCCTGGACCCCCTGCCTGGGCTATAAAGCAATCTAAGATGTCTGTTACTTGTGCTGGACTTGGAGATTCCCAGCCAAAGTCAAGCTGTGAATCTAGGCTGGCTGCTGCTAGTGCCAGGCCTATGACCACTTAGTAAGAGGTACAGGGGGCTGGAGACTCACTGAAGCCAGCTGTTGCATGTTTGAGAGGATTTAGGAAGTTGGGAAGCATGAACCAAGACCAGCCATTCATATGGAAAAGCAGCTTGGGTAGAGTCTGTGGGGATCTCCAGGGCAGTGCAAACAGTGTCAGCCAGGTTGATAGAGTCGGATATGGCACCATCCTGCCAGCTATGTGGCTCTCTGGGGGGAAGGTCTCAGAAAAGGGACAAGAACCTCTGCCCACCCTTCTGTCTTCCAGCTCTTACCTTGATGCCCAGCACTTCACTTTCTCCCTGTACACAACTGGGGCCTTTTAATCTGCTACCCCATTACTGGAGGTCAGAGGGAGCTGAGTCTAAATTCATGTGTGAGTTCTTTAAGAGGAACTGCTAGGGACTCCAGAAGCTTCTGCCACCTACTCAATCCCCACTGGTTTTTGCAGCCAGAAGTTATGAAGACTTATCTCCTAATACTAGAACCCTGGCTGGGGGGGCCTGGTGTGGGGCTGGGACTCTTTGTTCCTCAGATATCCCTCCAAAATTTTTATCCACCACACACAGGTGTGGGACCAGCCTGTTCTGCATCTCCGCCCCTCCTACCAGTCTGGATGGATGTGTTTTGTATTTTTTTAATTCTGTAGTTGTACACTTCCATTCATCTTGGTTTCTGATGGTTGTGAGTGATGGTTGTTCTATATTTTAGTTGTAATTTTGATGTAGTTGTGCCAGGAACCATGTTTACCTAGGACACCATCTTTACAGAAAGTTGGCAATAGTACTTTACATCAGACAAATTCCAATAGAGGGAAATTCTACAACGCACCTGACCAGGACTCCTGGAAACTATCAAAGCCATCAAAAACAAGGGAAATTTGAGAAACCTCCACAGCCAACAAGAACCTAATGTACGATGACAACTAAATGTAATATGAGATCCTAGAACAGAAAAAAAGGTATTAGGGAAAACTAAGAAAACCTGAATAAAGTACAGATTTTAGTTGACAACAATGTATCAATATTGATTCATTAATTGAAATAAGTATAACAAACTAATTATGATGTTAACAATCAGGGAAAGAGGATGTAAGGTATACTGGAACTCTCTGTACTTCTCCATAATCTTTCTGTAAGTCTGAAATTACTCAAAAATAAAGTCCATTAATTTTTTTAAAATAAGATCAACATATCACAAGAGCCAAGAAAGAACACCCAGAACATATGCACTGCTGATGTATGAAAGAGGGAATATTACAAATTTATGTTGAAAAGAGAGCCTTTTGAACAAGTGGTGCTGGGACTACTGGCTATTCATTTGGGTAACTACAGTACTGCCTCACTTCACATACAAACTACAGTTGGCCTAAAATTCCAAATGTGAAAATCCAAATTTTTAAAATCATTAGAAGAAAAACCTCAGTGAATATCTTCATGAAAAGAATGGTCATCCTCAGCAAAAGAAAAAAAAAAAAAACATTAACCACCGTACAGAAAAGGTTTTCTCTACATGAAAGTTTCAACTTCTACAAAAGAAATTATACTATTCTATTTAAGAAAGAAAAAAAGGCCCTGGCCAGAGTGGCTTAGCTGGTTGAAGCATTGTCCCATAAAATGAGAAGTCGGGGGTTCATTTCCTGATCGGGACATGTGCCTGTGTTGAGGGTTTGGTCCCCAGTCAGAGTGCATGTGAAAGCCACACTGATCGATGCTTCTTGCATCTCTCTCTCTCTCTCTCTCTCTCTCTTTCTCTCCCCCTCTCTCCTCATTGCCTTCCTCTCTCTCTAAAAATCAACAAGCATGTTCTCAGGCAAGGATAATGAAAACAATAATAATAAAGAAAAAAGGACAAATGATTGGCCATAAGTAATGGTATACAAACTAAAATGACCCAAAGGATTAATATATAAAATGCAAATAGGGAAATTCTGCAAACAAATAAAATGATAAAGCAACAGAAAAATGCGGAGAGGATATAAATAGACAATTCACAGAGAAATAAGTGGCCTTTAAATAGATGGAAATATGACCAATGTCAGTAGAAATGCACATTTAACACTTAAGACACCATGTTTTCCCCTACAGATTGGTACAAAAAATATATAAAAACTGACAGTATTGAATATTGGCAAGAATGTAAGAGAAAGGTTCTTTAATGCAGTGCCAATGGATTAAGTGGTTTATCGACTCTGAAAAACAATTTGACAATATCATTAAATGTGCATATCTTTTCTCCCAAAATATTACAAAAGGATCAAAACCAGGGCTTTCGCTAACAGTAGTCTGGTCCCCTACACTGTAACACCATGGAAAACAACACATTAGCTCACAGAAACGAGGCAGATACACAGACGTGTAGAGACAAACACATCCATACATACACACTGCTCCCGTGAAATACCTTCTGAAGACACATGACTCGGTATAGAAAGTTACAACACAATGCGTACAGTATGATTTTAAAATTTTAAAAGGCATAAAACAGCACACTTATGTACATATTCATCTAAGTGTCCAATGTACAGAAAACTCTTGAAGGAGGCCCCTCAAACTGAGACAGAAAATGAGACTAGGGGAAGGGTGGTAGTAAGAGTTCCATCCTTTCTTATCTGGGCATCTTTGACAATGAGAATGATTTTACGTATTACTTGTGTAATTAAAAATTGCTTTACTTCATGAAGTAAGCAGAAAGAAGAAGAAGTAGGAAAAGGTCGACACTGAGAGTATCTTCCCACAGGAGAAGCGGGCACTCTGTCAGCGGGTGCCCTTCTGCTGCAGCCTCATCTGCCCGGGAGTCAGCTTCCTATCGCTGGTCCCCTGGAGACCTGGTAATGGAACGGCAGCAGCAACACTGCTAAGCAACACTGCTTACAGTATACATGACCCCTGACTGCTAAACAGCATCTGGTCTGCAAGACACTACAAGAAAACCATTAACATCTGATGCGTGCACTGTACTGTGGAGCTTCCCTAAATGCAGTGACTCTTGGAATAGGCATGTCTTCTCTGTCTGACTCAAACCTTGCTGGGACATAGGGTCAGAAATATCACAAAGCCAAGGGTGAGTCACATAGGCATTTGAGATTTGCACCACGTGGGCCAGGTCTGTGTGGAAAATTCTAAACAGCCTATGCTATTTTTCATGACTGACAAACTAAACTGCCTTATAAACTATAAATGCTCCATTTTAATCATTCCGAGTTAGAGGTAAGCAATGCTATTTTGTGTTCAATTAAACTAAGGCATTTTTGATGAATACCAAGGCATAAAACTTAAGTTCATTACACAATTGTAGTAAATTTATGATTCAAATAAATTTTATCTATAATTTCCCAAACCACTATGGAAAGTTAAATCATTCATTTTATATAGTACAACACAATGTGGGACTACATAAAAAAAATTTCCAAAGAACCTGGCTTCCAAGTTATATCTTAAGAAAAAAGATTTTTATGTAACTTAAAAATCAAAATCACCCCCGCAAAAACAATAACTAAACCTCAGCGTAAATCACAGTAGAAAAAAAAAATCATTCTTGATGGATAAAGATGAGGCAAAACTTGCCAAAATAGAAGTGCAAATATGCTTTAAATAGCAACAAATGATATTGCAAACATTGCAGATGAAAATGCGAATGTAACATAATACAACACAAAGTCAAATCTGTGACTCAGCTTTACAAATACCATGGTGCCAGTAACTGTCCAGCATGAGACAGTATTTCATCTGGTTTTAGAATGCTATTAACAGAACCAAATTCAGGATGGTAAGTGCAACACACAGAACTTTCTTTGTAGTCACACTCTATTCAACCACTGCTTTTGTTTTTTCTTTTTGTTACAAAATCATATTTATCGTGGAGAGTACAGAAAAATTAACGTAAGTTTAAAAACTGGGTTACCCACAGTCCTATAATCTAGGACAATGACAGTTAACATTTGGTAAGTATCCTTCCAGTTCTTTTTTTTTTTAGATTTTCTTTTTTTGTTGTATTTTTTTCCATTACCATTTATGCCCCCATGCTCTCTTCCACCCCCACCCACCTCCTCACGCCACGCCCCCCCACAACCACCCCACACTTTTTAGGGGTCTTTACAATACACGGCATAGCTCATCATCAACCCACTCAACATTCTGTTTTAATAGTTCTAGGAAGGGTTCAGAAATCCGCACTTTGTAGGAGAGCTGATTCTGGGGAATCCCAGCATACTTCAAGGGGGAACAGACCACCCCACCCCTTCCTGAGTCAGGTCAGAAGGAGGGGATTTCACAATACTTATAAGCACATGTTTTTTCCCTTTTGGGGGATCTTTATTCTAAGTATCACTAAATCTTGCAACTGATAATAATAAAGTGAAATACTGTAATAGAAAAATAAAAAAATAAAAATAAAAAATAAAGTGAAATATGTCTGTTTTAATTGAATCCCTTAACAACATACTTCACCGTCAGAATAGTTTTTACCTCTCACCCCAGAAAGAAAGAAAATGCAAGAATGGGGTAGTGATAATGTTTTATTTCTTAAAGAAAAAAGTGGGAAATCTGAAGTAAGTATGGCAAAAAACTCGTATCTGTTATTAAATCTGAGTGAAGGTTAATATGAATATCACCACACAGTAGTTCCCCTCCATCTGTGGTTTCACTTTCTGTGGTGAACCATGGTCCAAAAATACTGAATGGAAAATTCCAGAAATAATTCATTAGTGGTAAAGTGCCCACTATTCTGAGTATTGTGATGACACCTCGAGCCACCCCTCTCTGCCCTGCCCCGAATGTGAATCATCCCTTTCCCAGCGTCCACACGCTGCACCCTCTCCCCGCCGGTTGGTCACTTAACAGTCCCCTCAGTCATCAGACCAACTGTCACGGCCTCACGGTGCTTGTGTCCAAGTGACCCTTATGCTACTTAATAATGCCACAGGCACATAACTTTTGTTACCATGTGTTGTTCTATTTTATTAGTGGTAGTTGTTGTCTATCTCTTACTAAGCCTAATTTATGCATTAAACTTTATCATAGGGATGTAGCTTGGGGAAAAACAGTACCTATACGGTTTTGTCTGCAGTTTTGGGCATCCACTGGGGGTCTTGGACTGTATCCTCCACAGATAAGGGGAGACTACTTTGTTTCCCACCCTTTTCTGTATGTTTAAAACACTTAAAAAGAAATGTAAATAAATAAATAAATAAATAAATGTTATTCAAAAAGATGGTGCAAGAGGATCAGCGTAAGCTGCTACTACCTGGAAACAGCAGTCAGTGCCCTTTAGTAAATTTGACCTTGGGAGGATACATTGATTCTATGCTCCTTGTCTTGGTAGCAGAACAACAAGCATGACCGGTTTGCACTTGCTTAAAGCAATGCTGTTTTTCACTGTGAACAAGAAGATTTAAGTAAGGATGGAAGGAAAGCGCCCCTCCCCTCTCAGGTTCACATACCTGTGTCGCTACTGGAGCCTGTTGACAAAGCTGGCATGATGCAGCTTGCAGGCTGGACTCCACGCTCCAAACAAATGCTCTCGGCTCAGAAAGCCACAGGGAATTCGAGCTCAACGGCCTGCAGCCACGCTGTCTACCAAGATTTATATATATTGCACAGGCCGTTTCTACAAAGAAAAAAAAAAAAAAACAGTGTAAAACAATAACAAAAAGAAAGATTACTCAACTGCAACATTCTGTAACTAATTTGTATTCCAACATACTACCAGAGAGACCACAATTCTTCAGGATTTTTTCTGCATGCTACATACAAATATTAAGTGTGAGAGTTTTTCATTCTGATGTGAAATTTCTAATTAAAAATATAAAAGTTCTTCATGGATATACTGAAGCTTCCTTAAAGGAATTTTACTGTTAATTTGAGGACTGATGAATGCATAGATGGAAAACTTAAAGATGCTTTTTGTAAACTGATGCCGTTCAAAAATTCCTTCCCGCTGTTAATCATAATTCTAAGCTAAATTTCTAATATAGAACAGAAACTATAAATTGTCAACAACTTATAACTACTTGTTATTTTTAAAAAGAGCTCATCCTAATATGATAACTGCAAAGTTCTCTACCTGAAAACTGCAAGTAACCTTTGCAACACGAGTAGAATTGAAGCAAGATATTATATAGATTTACAGAGGTGCTAATAATCTAAAGTAAACCTAACAATCAAAACTAATATTCAAAAGTAATTCTTTTAGTAAAAACTAAGCTTCAATGCATCTTGGAAAATATCGATATTTTTCAATAATTATTCTAACTAATGTTTATCCCAAAATAAATAATAAAGGAGCCACTACGTAGTAGCTAAGAGCAATTGCTCTAGAATTTGGCCTAATCTCTAATCCTGTTTACTCTGTGATCTGGGACAGTAATTTAATCTTATTAGGCCTTAAACTCCTAGTATGCAGATGAAGATAACAGCAATTTAAAACTGTTTGATAATTAAATATTATAAGATGTACAACACAATACCTGACAAGCAAACAATAAGGGCTGGCTATTACAACCACAGGAGTTAATGCAGGTAATGAGATTACAAAGTGTAAACATAAAAGGAAGTAGCAAGATTAAAATCTACGTTGTCCTGACACCTAGAAGGAGACCATGTGGTTTAACTTTAGACCACTGCTGCCTAATAACGGAAAATACACTGCATTTGCATTTTTTAGAAATCAAAAAAGAGCCAAACAATGTGTTTAAGTTCCTTTTTAATGCATTTTCCCCAGTTCTCTATGAAACAAATTCAATAATTTAAAAGCATATTTTAACACGTATTAACAGAAAAAACAGACATTGTAAACACCCGAAAAACTGCCTCACTTCGATTCTAAAGCCTTTAAATTGATGATTTGTATTACAGAATAATAAATGAGCTTGCCAAATCTCACTGGAAAAGGTCCAAACTGTAAAATTCTATTAGAGCCTTCCAAATTAGCTTTTTAATTGTCAAAGTGAATGTTCATAGGAAAAAAATTCCCATCAAATACACTACCTTAGACCAGACTATCTAGTACAATGTCTTGAATTTTGTTTTCTATTATTACAAAAGATGACAGAGTTAAAATATGCCTCTAAATCCATATGGAGAGGAGTGTTAATTAAAATGAGGGCAGTAACTTTAAATACCAAATAAAAATATAAATCACTAACTTAGAAATGAAAAAAATGAGAGGAAAAGACATAGCAAAGTTTAATTAATGGCCATTTCTGAAGCTGTTTTCTCCAATAATTTTAAAAGGCAACCCTACTTTTATAAATTATTCTAACAATCTGGATTAAGAGTCAACTACATAGCTGTTTTCTCCAATAATTTTAAAAGGCAACCCTGCTTTTATAAATTATTCTAACAATCTGGATTAAAAGTGTTCCTACAGAAAACCGTTCCTAAATTTAAACACAAAGAAAGTAAAAAACAGACCATAAATAATTTTAAAAATGCATTCAATTAGTAAATTTTTGTTTTGCTGCTAAGAAAAAAGGAGAAGAAGGTTAGAATTTGTCAAGTGTATGCACGCACATTTCTACCATTAGGGTCGTGTGTGTGTGTGTGTGTGTGTGTGTGTGTGTACGTGGGCAGGTGATTATTATGTGTGTCTGCCTGTAAGCTCTTTATGCCATAGCTTCAAATTTGCAGGGTGTAGATTGCCTAACTACAGAAATACATACACCATGGAAATTCATTTCTTCATCTTTTAAAAACATACAATGTTTCACTTTTATAAGCCACAAACACCATATACTAAGCAAATTTATGCTTATATCAAACATTCTATTAATACTAAGACAATCTTACATTCTATATCAAAACATCCTTTGGAGTTGATATTGCTACTGTACATATATCCCATATATGTACAGCCTTAGCATTTTTTAAAATTTCATAATGAACACTCAAGGTTAAATTTTTCCAAAGTCATATATTTAAGAAATATAGGCTATAATGTAATCATCTTCTCAGAACATATATAAGTATAATAAAAAATAAATGGTTTGATATAATCCCTACCACTAAAATGTTCAAGATTTTGTAAAACAGAGCAGAGTTGCTGGGTTTAAGTTTCAAATTGAGCTAAATTATTGTAGTAATCATGGGGTTTTGGGCTAAATTTATTGAAAATGCATTGGAATTTGTCAGAACCCAGCCATAATTATCACTGACTGTTGTATGGAATCGATTTTCTACAACGCAAAAATACCAGCTGTTACAGTATGTCCTGAGAGGGATTACCGAATATTCTTAAATTGAAGTTCAATCCATCTTTCCATAAAAAAGAGAGAGCCAGGAACATAACAGCGGTATCAAGTGCACCTGAAGCATTTACAATACCCAACAGAACTATTACAACCCTCCTTTAAAAAGGCTTATTTTTGAAATTTCATTATTCCAGTTGTACCTTGCTTCTATATATCACACTGTATCAGGTTCTTCTGGCACCTATCATGTGGAAACAGTGAAATATGTGAAGGTCTACGAGCTTACAATGTCCGATTTCCAGCAGCCCTGGGTAACCCTTAGGGCTCCTGTGGCATTCATGACACCTAGCGGTCAATTGCAGGAGTGCAAGTGTTTGTAACAAAGTTTTCTGCTTGCAGTAAAGCAAATACTGTCTTAATTGTGCCTAGTGAAATAGTCATCAGCAAAGAAAAAAATGCAGACACATACTATTAAAGAAACACACCCTCTGCCTGACTGTCCCCTCTCCTGGCAATACTCACTACACGACAGTACTTCATTTCTGACACCAGAAATTGCTTGATGGTTTTCACACATCAAGCAATTCTATGTCATCAGCAACCATCCTACAATTCAACCCAATTTTTAAATATATTTATTTTTTATTGTTTTTCAAGTACAGTTGTTTCCATTTTCCCCATCCCCCATTGCCCCACCCACCCCCACCTCCCACCCTCAATCCTACCCTCCTTTGGCTTTGTTGGGTACTTTAAACATGTCCCTTGCCTACCCTTCCCCTTCTTTCCCCCATTATCCTCCCCTTCCCTCCCCTCCGGTTATCATCAGTCTTTTCTTTATTCCAATGTCTCTGTTTATATTTTGCTTACTTGTTTGTTTTGTTGATCAAGTCAATTTTGACACTTTCTACCTGGAGATAGCATCAGATTTCACAGGTTAAAGACTCAGTCCTACAAGACTACCCTCCCCCTTTAGATGTCCATCAAAAGTCCAGGTGTCACCTGTGCTTCTAATCAATTACCTATAAATCAGAGGTTCTGAAACCCCATCCTTGGGCTTGATTAACTTGCTACAACCATTCAAAGAACTCAGGAAAACATTCACTTCCTAGTTTGCCATTTTATTATAAAAGGACACACTCAGGCACAACCAGTGCTGAAGAGATACATAGGGCAAGGTATGTGGGAAGGGACTTTATGAATCTGGTCCCTTTGCATCATTGGCCATTGGCAACTTATTCAACCTACAGCCACTCTCAACTGGGAGTGGGGCTGAAAGTTTCAAACCTCTTATCTAGGTTGATGCCCTGGCAACCAGCCTGCATCCTCAGAGGCTTTCTAAAAGTCACCTCATTAACATAAACTAAGGTGTGGTTGAACAAGCCACCTTTATCACTCTTACCACTTAGGATATTCCAATGGTTTTAGGAGCTCTGTGCCAAAAAACTGAGGAAGAATAAATATATTTCTTTTAAATAATATTACACACACCTAATTCAGATGAACAAGGAGTCAAGTACTGGACCCCATTTCCAAACACATTTCCTCTCGAGTTGGGGAGACTATTCAAGAATATGAAAACTTTTAATTAACTGTCATCATAAATATTTAATAATTATATTAACATCCTATCGTCTTAAGACATCATAACTATACCCAGTAATCCAACTGTAGATTAGTTCACCAGACACAAATGCTCTAAACTTCAGTTAATTTTCAAAATGCAATAGAGGCCCTAGTTGGGTGGCTCAGCTGGTTGGAGCGCTGTCCCATACCACAGAAAGCTGCCAGTTTGATACCCGGTCCTAGGTTGTGGATTCCATCCCTGGTCAAGGCGTGTATGGGAGACATAACGTAAAAGTCTTCCCCTCTCTCTCCTTTCTTTTCTCTCCACAATCAATAAGCATATCATCAGGTGAGAATTTTTTTAATGCAACAGAGCAAAGAAATAACATAAACGAAAATAAACTCTTTTACAAATCTAATACCAGATATTTTTAAGCTCAATTTTTAAAATCTAGTTGAAGATTTTTTTAAAGCTGAAAGACTGATTATGTTAGCAAATGCATGAAGCAAACTGGTATCTGTTAACATTATTCAAACCTTCATAAATGATAACTGTAGGAAAATAAAAGAGGCAATATATAGCTAAGTGGTATAAATCTGCTTATATGAGGTCTGTCCAGAAAGTATCCAGCCATGTGCTATGAAAAAAGGACATTTACTAAAAAAGCTACAAGAACCACTGTACATAGGACAATGATGCCTCAGTCACCTTCAAAGGAGCCACCTTGGGGCCTCACACAGTTCTCCCAATAGCTATCAGCTGCCCCTTTACATTTTCCTGAATCTCATCGACAGTCTGAAATCTCTTCCCTTTCAAAGGTGATTTTAGTTTTGGAAAAAGCCAGAAGTCCCAGGGTGCCAAATCTGGGCTGTTAAGGGGGGCTAAGTCACCCGGGTGGTTTGATGTTTTTGCAAAAAAACCTGCACAACACATAATGCATGAGCAGGCACGTTGTTGTGATGAAGCTGCCAAACACCAGTTGCCCAAAGCTGCAGCCTCTGAATCATCCAAATAGTTTCCACAGAGGAATGTTCAAGCTTAATGCAAAATCTGATGCAGATTCATTGCTCTAATGGCTCAGTCATTCTGAATGTGATGGCCACACAGGACACATGCTCACTCAATGGCATCTACCACCCCCACTGACTAGTACAGTGAAGCCGTCATTGTTCACACATGTGCATTGCAGTCCACTCTCCTTGGCTGCCAGGTTACCTCAATGTCACACAAACTGTTCTCGTTATGTAAACAATGGTTGGACTTTTTCTAGACAGATCCTCATATAAAAAGGTATTTCTACCAGCAATTCTCAAAGAGTGGTCTGTAGACCCTTATGGACTCCAAAACCCTCTCAGAGGGATCTGTGAGGTGACATTATTTTCATTAAAATACTTTTTAATATCTTAATAGCATATGAGTACATTAATTGTGACTATTAATATATTGACAGTATTTTAATATTTTTAACTTTTTAATAAAAATGAAATATCATTTGCCTTTGGCACTGTGTCTACATTTGCACCAATGATAAAAAGCTATGGTGGGCAAAACCACTGGTGCCAAAATGAAATTATTGCTCTTTGTATCCTTTACTACCAAGCATACTCATTTTAAAAAGAGAAAAAAAGTTCACATTAGAATGTTCTTAATGAAGCAGTAAAAGTTATTAATAAACTGACTTTTTTATTACAAGTTGCCAACAGCACTTTCTTTCCAACATCTTGTCCTGCAGCCTCCTTGCTCTTTTTGCCTGGCGCCCAAGAGCTAGTCAGCGGCACAGGCCTTGCAAAAACTGGAGAACGTCTTAAAGCTGTCCTCCTCTGCAATGACTCTGGTTTGCTCCTCCTTGTAGACATTGCAAATGGGCATGACTAGTCCTGCCAGTTGTGCGGCCAACCTGAATTCTTCAGCAGTACTGTATCCCTTCCCTTCTTGGGGGCTGGGGACTGCTGGGGAAGAGTAGGAGCTTGGAGCAGGACTCCTTCAGCCTCTGCATGTGGGCCACCAGGGACCCCATGGAGTTGTTCCACCTCCTCGGATCCACAAGATCCCAACAGTCTAAGCCACCTTTTTGTGGATGCCAGCCACCCTTAATTCCTCTGAGATTATGCCCCTCCGAGCTTGCACTATGGTGTGTGGCCTCTCACTACATGGGGCATCTCGGTACAAGCAGAAGGGCATGCTGGGTCAGACAGGCCCAGATGGGCCTGCAAGGTGCTTTGGCTTTCCAGGGCTTGGGTCTGCAGATCCTCTGCACCAGCTGGGTAAACCACGGAGCGACGCTTGCTGCTAGTTCTTGTGGAAATGGGGCTTTAAGATCTTGCCACTTGGGTGAGATACTATGTCTGCTGTCTTCCGGCCTATCCAGAAAGATGAACTGAACCTTGAGGAGCGACTTTCAACTGGCATGCCATAGATTTTTATTATATTTTTTCCATTATAATTTATCACCCCATACTTTCTTCCACCTCCACGCATCACCCCATTTCCCAACACCCCACCCCATGCCATCACCACACTGTATCCGTTTCCATGAGTTATATCTTTTTCATTTTTGCTCCATCCCTACACCCCCCACCAGTGTCCCCAAAAGCTGACAGCCTGCTCTCTGAGTCTATTTCTATTTTGTTTATAAATTCAGCTTGTACAGTAGATTCCAATTATTAGTGAAATCATGTGGATTTGTCTTTCTCTGGCTTATTACATTTAGCATAAAGTCCTCCGGGTCCACCCATGCTGTAACAAGGGGTAAATTATTTTTTCTTTTTCTTTTCTTTTCTTTTTTTTTTCTTTCTTTTTTTTTTTTTTACAGCTGAGTAGTATTCCATTGTATAGATGTACCATAGCTATTTCATCGACACAACTACTGATGGTCACTTGGGCTGCTTTCAAATTTTGAGTATTGTAAATAACACTGCAATAAACATAGAGGTGCATATATTCTTTCAAATTAATGTTTCAGGTTTCTTCCAATAAATTCCCAAGAAGGAGAATTGCTTCATGATGAGGCAGTTTCATTTCTAATTTTTTCAGGAAACACCACACTGCTTTCTAAGGTGGATGTACCCATCTGCATTCCCATCAACAGCGCATGACGGTTCCACTTTCTCCACATCCTTGCCAGCACTTGTTGTTTGTTGATTTAGTGATGATAGCCATTCTGATGGATGTCAGGTGATATCTGTTTTCGTTTGCATTTTCTGATAATTAGTGACACTGAGCATCTTTTCATGTCTATTGACCACCTGTATGTCCTCTTTGGAGAAGTGTCTAATCAGATCCTTTGCCCATTTTTAACTGGATCATTTGATTTTGGGAGGGAGGTATTAAATTTTAAAACTTCATTATAAAGTTTGAGTATTAATGCCTTATCAGACAGATCGGCAAATAAGTTCTCCCACTCAGTGAGTTGCCTTATCATTTGTTGATGATTTCCTTTGCTGTGCAAAAACTTTTTAGTCTGATTTAGTCTCACAGTTTATTTTTTCATGTTTCTCTTGCCTGCAGAGATATGTCAGACATAATGTGGCTATAAGAAATATCCAAGATTTTACCGTCTATGTTTTCTTCTACAGTAATGGCTTTGAGTCAAAAACATTTAAGTCGTTAAACCATTTTGAGTTTATTCTGGCATGTGGTGTAAGAAGGAGGTCTGGTTTTATTTTTTTGCACATATCCATCCAATTTTCCCAACACCATTTATAGAGTAACCTATCTTTAGCCCATTGTATGTTTTAGTCTCCTGTCAAATATTAATTGACTATAAAGGTGTAGGTTTATTTCTGGGCTCTCTATTCTCTTCAATTGATCTACATGTCTGTTTTTATGCCAGTACCATGCTGTTCCAATTACTATGGTAGTGAAGTACAGTTTGATATTAGGTAGTGCGATTCCTCCAACTTTGTTCTTCTTTCTCAACATCACTGTTGGTATCCAGAGTCTTCTGTGGTTCCACATAAATTTTTGGAATATTTGTTCTAGTTCTGTGAAATTGGTATCCGGATATGAATTTCATTGAATCTGCAGATTGCTTGGGGTTGTATGGATATCTTAATGAAATTAATTATTCCTATCTATTAAAATGGCATATACTTCTACTTATCTGTATCTTCTTCAGTTTCTTTCTTCAGCGTCTTATAAATTTCCAAGTTCAGTTTTTTTACATTCTTGATTAAGTTTATTCCTAGGTATTCTATTCTTTTTGAAGCAATTGTGAATGGGATTGCTTCCTTAATTTCCCTTTCTCATAGTTCATTATTGTTGTATAAAAATGAACTGATTTCTGGATAAAAATGCAGTTTTTTATCCTGCTACTTTACTGAATTCATGTATCAGTTCTAGTAGTTTTTAAGTGGAATCTTTAGGGTTCCCTACATACAGTATCATGTTATCCACAAATAATAGTTTTACTTCTTCCTTTCAAATTTGGAAGCTTTTTATTTCTTCTTCTTGTCTGACTGCTGTGGCTAGGACTTCCAGTACTGTGTTGAATAAGAGAAGTGAAAGTGGACATCCCTGTCTTCTTCCCAATCATAAGGGGAACCCTTGTAGTTTTTGCCTATTGAGTATAACATTGGCTGTGGGTTTGTCATATATGGCTTTTATTACATTAATGAATGTTCCCTTTATTCCCACTTTGCTGAACATTTTTATCATAAATGAGTGCTGGATTTTATCAAATGCTTTTTCTGCATCTACTGATACAATCATAAGTTTTTTATCCTTCAATTTTGTTTATGTGGTGTATCACGTTTATTGATTTTCAGATATTGCACCAACCTTGTGTCCCCAGAATGAATCCCACTTGATCATAGAGTGTGATCTTTTCTACATATCGCTGCATTCAGTTTCCTAAGATTTTGTTGAGGATGTTAGCATCTATATTCATCAGGGATAGATACTGGCCTGTAACTTTTCTTTGTAGTGTCTTAATCAAGTTTTGGAATTAGGATAATGTTTTGTAAAAGGAGCACGGGAATCTTCCTTCCTCTTCGGGAATCTTCCTTCCTCTTGGATATTTTGAAATAGTTGGACAAGGAGAAGTGTCAGATCTTCTCTGAACGTGGTAAAATTCACCTGTAAAGCCATCAGATCCAGAGGTTTTGTTTGTTGGGAGTTTTTTGGTTACTGCTTCAATTTCACTGGTTTAATTGTTCTGATTCTTCCTGATTTAGTTTTGTATGTTTCTAGTTTATCCATCTCATCCAGATTGTCCAAGTTGTTGGCTTACAGTTGTTCATATTTTCTTGCAATCCTTTGTATTTGTTTGATATCAGTTATTACTTCTCTTTCATTCCTGATTTCACTTATTTAGGTCCTCTTTCTCTTTTTCTGAATGAGTCTGGTTAATCAAGATTTGTCAATCTTTTTTATCTTTCCAAAGATAAGTGCTTGATTTATTATTTGTATTTTTTTAGATTATTCCATTTATTTCTGCTCTGATTTTTATAATTTCCTTCTTTCTACAAACTTTGGGCTTTCTTTATTGTTCTTTTAGTGTAAAGTTAGAGTGTGTGTGTGTGTGTTTTTTCTTGTTTCTTTACATAGGCTTGTAATGCTATGAACTTCCCTCTTAAGACTGCTTTTCCTGTGTCCCACAGAGTTTGGGTTGTTGTGTTCTCATTTTCATTGGTTTCAAGGTATCTTAATTTCCTCTTTGATCTTATTGTTAACCCATTCATTGTTTAGTAATGTTATTTATCTTCCACATTTTTGTGTGGTTTTTAGTTTTCTTCTTGTTATTGATTTCTTATTGGTCAGAGAAGATGCTTGATATGATTTTAATCTTCTTAAACTTTTTGAAGCTTGTTTTGTTTCCTAATATGTGGTTATTCTAGATATGTGGTTATTCTAGAAAATGTACCATGTGTACTAAGAAAGATGTTTTCATTCCTTTACGTTTAGTCTGTATCTCTTGATCTGAATTGGGTCTCTTGAAGACACCACACACACACACACACACACACACACCTACCTTGTTTTCATATCTATTCAGCTATCCCATGTCTTTTCATTGGGGCATTTAAGCCATTTATGTTTAAAGTAATTATTGATATATAGGTATTAAAGCAGGCCCTTTAACATTCTTGTAATACTGGTTTAGTGGTACCAAACTCCTTCACCTTTTTCTTGTCTAGAAAGCTCTTTATATCTACTCCAGTTCTAAATGATAGCTTTGTTGGGTAAGAGGAGTCTTGGTTGTAGGTCCTTGCTTTTCATCACTTCGAATATGTCTTGCCAATCCCTTCTGGCCTGAAATGTTTTTGTTGAGAAATCAGATGACAGTATCACTGGTGGCCCCTTGTAGCTAACTAACTGCCTTTTTCTTCATGTTTTTAAGATTCTCTCCTTGTCTTTAAGTTTTGCCATTTTAATTATGTTGTGTCTCGGTGTGGACCTCTTTGGGTTCATCTTGTTTGGGACTCTCTGTGCTTCCTCAACCTGTGTGTCTATTTTCTTCACTAGGTTAGGGAAGTTTTCAGTCATTATTTCTTCAAATAATTTCTTGATCACCTGCTCCCTCTCTTCTCCTTCTGGTACCCCTATGATGAGCATGCTGTTACTCTTCATGTTGTCCCAAAGGCCCCTGAAACTACCCTCATTTCTCTTAATTCTTTTTTCCTTTTTGCTGTTCTGATTGGGTATTTTTTTCTACCTTGTCTTCCAAATCATTGATTTGATCCTCTACTTCATCTAACCTACTTTTTATTTCTTCCAGTGTGTTATTTATTTCAGATATTGCATTCTTTATACATGACTGGTCCTTTTTTATGGTTTCTATGTCCTTTTTCATGGTGTTCAGCATCTCTATAACCATTACTTTGAACTCAATATTTGATCAATTGCTTGCCTCCATTTCATTGAGCTCTTCCTCTGGAGATTTCTCTTGTTCTTCTTGGGGCCTGTTTCTTTTGTCTTTCCACTCTGGCTGCCTCTTTGTGTTTGTTAGTACGTATTAGGTAAATCGCAAAGACTGGTTCAGCCCTATGTCAGATGCTGCCTGTGACTGGCTCTAGGCAACCTGTTTGGAGTTATCAGCAATCCACAGCTTGTGGTTCCCTCTGCTGAGCCTGAGTGCATGTGGAAAGGGCCAAGCTGAGCACCTCAACCGGCTTTTACCAGTCCTGGTCCCAGATGCAGGTCAGCAAAAGTCTCAAAGCACCCAGATATCCACCTCCACTAGTAGGCTGCCTGCTAGGCTTAGTTACTGAAAGAGCCTCTGGCTGTACACCTCAGCAGGGCTGAAGCTCCAGACAATGGGGCCAAAGGGACTCCTGTGGGTGGGGCTACTGATTGGCCCCAGGCTGATGCCACTTGAAATGGAGTGCTCTGCCAGAGAAAGAGGCTTCTGCTCTGTGGGGAATGATTCAGCACAGGTTTCTGGGCTACTGACCCTTCAGCTGGCTAACCACAGCCACCACCCCAGAGTCTCCTCATGCAGCTCTAGTCTGCTCTGCCCTCCCTCCAACAGAGCCCAGGGTGGGTGGATGCCAACAAATTATTTTACATTAACCCTTTAAGAGGGTGGCTACACCTCTAGTTGTCTCTCCCTGGCAGACAGGAACCCCACTGCTTTTCACATCCAGATGCTATGTGGGTGCCTTTCCCAGGTGTGGTGCTCTAGGCTGGGGAGCCTGGCTTGGGGTTTAGAACCCACACTTCTCAGTGGGAACCCTCCACAGTTGAGCTCTGTCTCCAGGACTCTAGCTGCTGCCTGTTAGAGAGCGCCGCCAGCCCCCTCGCTCCTCCACACTTCCTACCAGTCTCAATATGTCTTCTTCTCTAAGTCCTTGGTTATAAGGCTTCTCTCCAGCTAGTCTTCGGTTGGTTATTCAGGATGACTTTTCTATAATTTAGTTGCAATTCCAGTTTGGTGCTGGAAGGAGATTAGTGTAGCTCCATCCACCATCTTGGGTCCTCATAAGAATATTTAAAACACACAGTACCTGACTATTTGGTCAGGTCACTGACCTCTTTGCCTTAAGTTGTTAAATAAGAAAATGACAACAGCCAACACAGCAATAGCTGTCCAGTGTTAATGAATAAAAATTATACCTATTTTTTGTCAGATTGGCAAAAAATATATATTGGTGTGCCGCAGAATTTTAATCATCAGTTTATGTGCGCCATGTGATGAAGTTGAGAATTGCTGCCCCCAAGTGCCTGTCTGTGGAATGCTGTGTGATGAAACGGGCAGTGCAGAGGAAGGAGATGCTGCCGCTGTGAACGAAATCATGGTGGTCTCCAAGAAAAGCACCTGTGGGAGGGTCTTTGTAAACTCGACCAGTCATTTTCTTCATGGAACACCATTTTTTATACTTGAAACCAACAACCAAAAGACACATTATTCAGCCTATTCGGATTAATCAGGCTTGAGAATTTGGAAAACGTTTTCTTGAAACTGAATGAAGAGTCTGAGACTTCAAAGTAAACTGATGATATGTGTTGCTAACGATGAAACACAAGCTTTCAAGCAAAAGAGAGAATTTCATAAAACAGGCATCCGCAGGCTCCCCTTGCTTTTGCAAGGTACCGTATCAACCGAGAAATGCAAACACGCTGGAACCCAGTTCCCACTCTGCATAGGTTCCACTGGTCTCCCAAAGGCTCTTCTGAGATCAGTGGTGATATTAATAAATGCAATTCTTGTTATATTGTGTCACCTTCAGTTAGTGTACCAGTATTTCAAAATGATCAGTGCATATCGGAAAATCATGCATAAATAAAAGATTTGTTCAATATATAAAATAAATCGTTTTTAAAGCTCCAATATAATAAATTTACTGATATTCAGGGTGGGGCAAAAGTAGGCTTATAGTTGTTCATGTGGGAAATAATACAATACATTAATAAATAACACAACAATACATTGTTTTGTATACTCACAGCTGTAAACCTACTTTTGCCCCACTCTGCATTTCCAGATTCCACATTGTAACTCCCTCTAGGAAACAATCACACAAGTTTTGGTATTGTATCAAAAAAAAATACCCACAATTAACTGAACAGGCCATTACAACATGCCTCCCTTTTCTAACTACAGATCTGTCTGAGGCTGGATTTCTTCATTTCCTTCAACCAAAACAGATAGCAACAAACTGAAAGTATACACCAATATGAGAATATGACTGTTTTCAATTATGCCAGGCATCAGAGAAATTCCCAAGTAAATGATAAGTTTGTTTTTGAGAACAAAGTTATTTTTCATAAAAGTGTACTTATGTTAACATGTCACAAGCTTAATGTTAATTTTAAAGAACTGAACTAAGTTTTATATTTGCAGTTGTAATTTCCAATATCAATATAATCCACATAAACCACATTTTTGTTTGGATCCTCAGTAATTTTTAAGAGTGCAAAAAGTTGAGAATTGCTATTCTATGCCAGGGTGGGCAAACATTTTTTTGCAAAAGGCAGATAGTAAACATTTTAGGCTTTGTGGTTCACATAATCTCTGTCTCAACAGAGACAATACACAAAAGGATATGACTGTGTTCTCCTAATACTTTATTTCCAGGAACAGGTAGAGGACCAGGTGTTCTCACCATTGTTCTACACCATTATACCTTACCTGCTAGAGGCTTATGGGTCTAAAAGTAATATATTTTCCAGTAACATTTGTACTAGTTGTTATTCAAATATTCAAAGAAAGTTTAAATTTTTTCAATTTTTTATTATGCAGAAATATATGCAAAATGATACATAATTTTAAACTATGTAGTACCCAATCATAAACAAAATCCCATTTCAATTTCATCTAGCCCAAGAACCTTAGAATCTGTCACTAAGCATAGAAAATTAAAAATCAGTTTTATACCTGGCAACATTTTAGGGCACTCGTGTTAAGAAAATATGCTTTATACAACCAAACACTAAAAAGAATCCTAGATTTTAAAAAAGAAAAGGGGGCAATCATGTGTGATGCAAACATCCCACATTTTATAAACTCAGCAGGGCTCAATTATTATATAACATAAAACTCACAGACGACCTTTCCACAAATGGAAAAATACCAAAGCAATGAAAAAGAATCCATTGAAAGAATCCTGTAAAACTTAAAAAAAAAAAAAAAAAAAGACTTAAAAGAGCAAACAAGAGAAATGCTGCTTTGTAATCCCCAGGTTAAGACACGCAGGCTTTAAGGTTGCTAGGAAAGTCTACAAGGAGCCCTAGCCCACTCACCCAAGTAACCGTGACATGAGTTCATTAGGTCCTTTCCCTGGGCAGCACTCTGAGTGGGAAGATACACACAGTCACTCTCACAGTCACTCGGTCACTCAATTGTCCCTTGTCTGGGAGCACAGATGTCATGAATGAACTGGCACGCACCAGCAACAACCTCCTTCCAGACTACGTGAACCATCTACAACAGTCAGTGCACGGGGAACCAGGGCTTTTTCTCAGGCTGCCCTCAAGCAAAGCCAGCAGCCTGTGCTAGTGCCGGGCACCTCCCCCACCTCCTCACGGTGGGATACTTCTTCTCTGATCATGACCTCTTTTTCATTATATTTTTACCACCCACTACTAAAGAGTCTTGGATAGTCTTCAAGGTTATACCATTCACCATCAATGACCCACTTCCCCCCGCGCCCCGTATTCTAACTCTTTCCTTGAATTATTGGGGGCAGGGGAAAATAACTTCTTCATTACATTTTCCTTGACTAATTCTGAATTCTAGATCCATCCCAGCACTCCACCAGCATTCCCTCAAGTCCTCTCTATTGGAAAAACCAATTTTGTAATCATTTTTGATAATTAAGATATATCAATGTAATTTTGAATTTTTGTTGGGCTTACACCCCCCACTAGATTTCCCTTAGGGTGAAACCCATATCATCATATGTCCCTAAAAATGACACAATGGCCTCTGTTCAGAAGTACTTCTACATGACTAACTCCAGCCTTCCAAGAGCTCCCTTTCCCTCTGAGGTCAGAGCAACCTCATTACTTACAGGGAGACAGCCCTGGCTAATGAAAAAAGCACACACTTGGAAACGAGACAGACCGGCTCTGCCTTACTGACCTCATGATTTTAGCCAGGCTATTTAATGAAATGAGGTTAACTGCAATGACATAAGTAAAACACCTAACCTAGAGTAGCCAATCAACACATGACAGCTTTTATTAACACTTTTCAACCTCATTTTCATCACTCTCTTTTTCTTACTTCCTCCAATTTGCATATTTTTAAGAGGTCCTGTATTGAAAAGAAAAGAGTCTTTTATGGGAGACAGACCAGTCTCTTAATTTTACCACTTACTGCAGGCACAACTTACAAGGTATGAGACCTTGGAAAACCAAACAAAATAATGTTTATTTATATGTATGATGTTATTATATATTTATAATATATGTATATGTAATTAAGGAAAGATAACATTGAGTGAACACAATTTCCAAGACTCAAGATGCATTGTTTCATTTAATTCTCAAGATGATCCTATAATATAATCACTACTATCACCATCTTACAGGTGAGCAATCTGAATTTTAAGCAACTTGCCCTGAGCCCACAGTTTGAAGGGATTCTAATGTCAGCAAGTAAGAACCTAATGCCTACACAATGTTACCTTTTAACCCAGTTTTCTCAGGTATCAAAAGGACATAATATCTAGACTCACTCACTTCTCGTGATGGCTACATGAAACAACATACTTAAGGCACTGGAAACACACCAGATGCTCAAATATTAGCTCCCTCCTTCTCACAACACTTTCCCCCCAATGTCCTTGTCTTATCTTACCCCGTTTGTTCACAAATAAGAAAACTGCCCATTTCATGTCCACATCCTCTAGCTCGCACCTTAATCGTGTGCTTTCTCGGAAAGACCCAAAACCTCAGGCAGATTTGGAAAACAATTTCTCAGCTTTCAACCCATTTATTTGTTTGTTTATTTTTGAACACTTTAGATCACATCCACAAAATCCATACCCTGCAAGAGATAGTTCCAAAACCTATGCTCACATCTTGCCACATGGCCAAGGATTGTTCCCCTATGTTCTATGCAGTTATAGTAAATTATGGAATATGTCAGAAGCTCAAGAACATAATTCAGAGTCTACTGAATCTTTCTTATGAACAAAATGTCACCACAGAATTAACCTCAAATCATAGTAATTCCAAAATGTCAGGAGAAGCCTGAAAGTAAATCAGCCAATGAAGCAAGTCTTATTAAAATTATGTTTCACTGTCTATCCAAATTAGCATGCATAAAGATAAAATATTTATTAAAGAGCTAAATTTAACATTAAATTATAACAGAGTTACCAGAAGTATACCCCTTTAGCAATAAAGCCTCTAACAGAATAAAAATAAATCCAAAAAGAAGGAAAACTGAAAATCCACAAACATATGAAAATTAAGCAATATACAACCAATGAGCCAAAGAGGAAATCAATGAAAATGAAAAAAACATATCAAATGTTATGGGATGCAGTAAAGCATTGCTAAGAGGAAGTTCACAGCTGTGAACACTTACATTAAAAAAGAAGAAAAATCTAAAATCAATAACTGAACTTTATGACACAAGGAACTAAAACAGAACAAAGTTAAAAGAGGAAGGAAATAATAAAGATTGCAGCAGAAATAAATGCAATAGAGAAGAAAAAATAATAAAACTTAAAACTGGGTTTTTTTTTCCAAAGATAAAAAAAACTGACATCCTTAGCTAGACTAAGAAAAGAGAGAAAACTCAAATAACTGAAATCAGAAATGAAAAGAGAGACATTACAACTGACACCACAGAACTAATGAGGATCACAACAGACTACCAAAAAGGGGACACCAACAAGTTGGATAACCTAGAAGAAATGAAAAAATTTTTAGAAACATATGACCTACCAAGACTGAATTGCAACAAAATTTAAAACTCTATGAAGACCTATAACAAATAAGGAGATAGAAACAATCATCAAAAAATTCCCAATAAAGAAATGTCCAGGACCAGATGACTTCACTGGAGAATTCTACTATTAAAGCATTAACATCAATCTCCTTAAATTCTTCCGCAAAATTTACAAGGTGGGAACACTGCCCAGCTCCATCTATGAGGCTAGCATTACCCTGAAACCAAAGCCAAACAGAAACACTAGAAGAAAACTACAGACCAACATCCCTGATAAATTGTAATTTGAAATCCTCAAAAAATTCTATCCAAAAAAAAAAAAAAAAAAAACCCTCAACAGTACATTAAAAGGATTTAGATACAATTACCAAGTAGGATTTATCCTTGGAATGCAAGTAAGAGTCAACATATGAAAACCAACCCATGTGCTCCACCAGATCAACAGAATGAAGAACACAACCATGTGATCATCTCAATTCACACAGAAAAAGCATGTGACTAAATTTAACACCTTCCACGATTAAACACTCAATAAACTAGGAATAGAAGGAAACTACCTCAGCATAATAAAGGCCACATATGAAAAGCCCACAGCTAACATATTCAATATTAAAAGATCGAAAAGATCGAAGGTGAGGAACAAAGCAATGATGCCCGCTCTCACCATTTCTATCCAACATAGTGAACGTTGCAGCCAACGCAATTAGACAGCAAAAAGAAATAAAAGACATGCAAAGTAGGAAGGAAGAAGTAAAAGTATCTCTATTCACAGATGACATCACATGATCTTATATGCAGAAAACCTTAGAGTCCACAAAAAAAAATTATTGGAATTTCTAAACAAATTCAACAAAATTGCAGGATACAAAATCCATTGAGTTTCCATACACAAACAGCAAGCAATTCAAAAAAAGAAATTAAGAGAACAATCACATTCACAGTAGCACCTAAAAGCATGAGATATTTAGGAATAAACTCAACCAAGAAGGCTGAAAGAACTCCATACTGAAAAACTACAAGACATCACTGAATGAAATTAGCACAATGGAAAGACATCCTGTGTTCACAGACCAGGAGATTTAAAATTTTGAAAATATCCATATTGCCCAAAGCAATCTACAGATTCAATGAAATCCTTGTCAAAAAAAATCCCAATGACATTTTTTGCAAAAATAGAAAAACTATGCTACAATTCATGGGGAATCTCAAGGGACCCTGAAAATCCAAAACAACCTTGAAAAAGAAGAAAAAAGTTGGAAGCCTCACACTTCCTAATTCCAAAATATACTGCAAAGCTACAGTAATCAAAACAGACTGGTACTGGCATAAAGACAAATGTACAGGCCAATAAAATAGAATAGTGAGCCTGGGGCAGGTGGGTGGGGAGAACCCTCACACTGTTGAATGATCTTCAACAAACTCAATGGGGAAAGAACAGTCTTTAACAAATGGTGTTAAAAAAAACTAGATATCCATAAGCAAAAGAACTATGTTGGACCTATAAGATACACCATGCCCAAAAATTAACACAAAATACATTAAATCCTAAATGTAATACCTACTCCTAAAAGACAACATAAGGGAAAAATTTCATGACTTTGAATTTGGTCATAATATCTTGGATAAGACACCAAAAGCACAAAAAAACAAAAGTAAAAATAGACAAATGGGACTATATAAAACTTTAAAAATTTCTGCAAAACAAAGAAAAAATCAAGAGTGAAAAGAGGACCTACAGAACGTGATATTTACAAATCATATCTTAGAAGGGTTAATATCCAGAATGAGTCCCTCAACTCAACAACAACAACAACAACAAAAAGAAAAGAAAAGAAAGAAAAATGAGCTGAGAACCTCAGGAGACATTTTTCCAAAAAGCACATGCCAACAAGCATATGAAAACATGTTCAACATCTTTAACTATTAGAAAAAGTACAAATCAAAATGGGCCATCACCTCACCCACTTGTTTATTAGGTACAGAGAGTTTCAGTTTTTCAGTTCTGGAGAGCTGTTACGTGATAATGTGAATATATTTAAGACTACTGAGCTGTCACTAAAAAGGGTTAATATGGTGAATTTTATATTATGTGCTTTTACCACAATTATTTTATAAAATGAGTGCAACACCTGAAGACAACAGAAGAAAGGAAATTACTATAAACTATTAGCCAGAATAGTTGCCCAATAGCCTGAGATTATTATCAAAGATGGGAAATCTTAATTCTAGCAAGAAGCAAAGTGATTTAAGCAACAGTTACAAATACAAGCCAGCCTTTAGAGTAGGGTGTGTAGAGCTGTCTTGGAATTCAAATTTGAAGCACATAAATCACTGCTGTACTTAGAAGCACAAATAAACACTTTGTCAGAGGGGAGGTACTAACACCACCAGCCAATTATGCTATACCTTTGGGGTATAAGAAATGGTTTTAACCATCACTGCCAATTATGAATGACAACCCAATTGCCATACCAAAGAATATAATGCAGTGAACTTAACAACACTCATTTTTGTTTTGGAAATTTTTCTGTGTGTGTTTAGACAATGTTATTACCCAAAAAATGTTTCTGTTGTTGCAACTGTTTCCTACTGAAGCACAACCCCGCCCATTTTGATTGATACGCTGATCATTTGAAAAACTCAACAGTCTCATTTTTAAATAATGTAAATCATTTACTCTAAGTATATACATTGTTATTTACTGGGTACTAATTGGTATTGCATGATTCAGCACAACAGTTCCTAAAAATGTAGCTTACTAACAACATCTGCAATGAATCTGGATATTTATAAACATGGCTTCATGTGTTTGCTGACTAGATAACAGAAATCATGCAACTTGTCCGGTTTTGTCAGTTTCTAGGACCCTACAACATAGCTATCAAAAAATAAGCTTACTAAAAATCAGTTCTTCTTGTGTCATATTAATTATGTCATAATGCCAAAGTCAAGGTATTTTCTCATTAAGGACAGCACTAAAGAGGTAAACTAAATGCAATACACAATAGTTGTTGGTGCATATTTACATGTTTATTGTTTTAATTTTTACCTATTGATTTTAGAGCAAGAGAAACATCAATTTGTTGCTCCACCTATTTATGCATTCATTGGTTGATTCTTGCATGTGCTCTGACTGGAGATCGAACCCACAACCTTGATGTACAGAGACAATGCTCTAACTGATCTATGTGGCCATAGGTATTTTTTTTTAAGCTATCATAGCAATAATAGAAATATGTAATCTAAAAGCACTGTTCACTTATAATACAAGCAAGTGTATACCGAGTTAGATTTTCGGCCACGGCAGCCTGTCCATACATTCTTAAAGGAAATCCTCACTTTCTGGCATGGGAGCGTAAGTTCATGCTGCCCAGATTTGAACATACTCTTCTGCTTTAGGGATTTCCAAAGCTGAAATCAAAAGAGAACATGCTCTTTAAAGAGCAATTCAAAACCCTAATATCATATTACACACAAAATAGTGAATCCTATATTAACTAAAAGAAAACCTGTCCTGTATTGGCCCTTCATGTATTAAATAGTAAAGAATCTCATATTTGAAGTTGGTTATACCCAAGAGTAACTTAAGAGCATTTCATTCTTCAGATACCTTTAAATGTTAATTTCTTCAACTATGTCAACACTTAAATCTCATTAGTATTTATTGCTAGACTCTACTGCCTATACTCTGAAATTTTTAATTTGGATATTGTAGCTCTGAGGATTGTTTTCCTTTCCAAAGTGAAACAAATGAATGGAAAAGGGAAAGTTAACATTTCCAAGGTTGCATATGAAGATGGAACAAAAATTAAGTTGCTAAGGAAAGTAACATGCCAGTCATTGTTCAAAAACCATGAGAAATGTTTACACAAAAGAGCACTTCACAGAACTGCACAAAGCCTTGCAGTGCACATAGGGACGCATGGTCTTATACTAACACTCTCTGGAAAGACACAATGTGATAAGGAGAGACTTTATAATTTATGTCAGGAAATGTTGGGTTAGAGAAGGAATCAGACTGAAAAAAAAAAACAACAGTGTATGCAGGAACAGAAAAAAAATAGTAAAGGCCATATGGAAACCAGCTATAAATCACTTCCTAAGCACACGTTCCTGAGAGGAGACAGGCCCACACAAGAAATGGCCAGTGACGCAACCTCTGCGCCTAGCAACACAGCTACGGTGGTTCAGGTCTCACAGGTCTTCCCACAAATGGCGTCTCAGTGGAGTCCCGTGGCCTCCCTTTCCAAAATCTCCATACACACACCCCCTCCTCATTGAATGTTTCTCCTTAGTGCTTATCACAATCAAATATGCTGCGCATATTCACTGATCTTGTGTACGGTCTTCCCTACTCGAATATAAAGCACACGAGCAGGGACTTTTGCTTGGGTTGCTCACTGCTGAATTCCCAGAGTCTTAGAAGAGTGTCTGCCATAGTAACAAATGGCTCCGTAAGTACTTGTTGAACCAACGCTGAAATCTCTACCAAGTTTAGCTATGGTAATATTATCTTCCCAAAGGAGGAAGAGTCACTAATCTCACTAACCACAGTGGAAAATACTTACCAGACCAAAGGTATAGAAGGCAAATTCCCTACTAATTAAAGATATTAAATGGTCCACATTGGCACCCAGTGCCCTCAGGCATTCCCAGCTCCCCGCTCTCCCCACCACTGCCTCCCATCCCCATGGGAAGCAGAGCATACTAGTGGCAGTTGGCTTGCCTGCTGCGCACTCTCCCTCACCCATGGGCTGGATTATGCTGGTGCTGCTTGCAGAGAGGCTTTCTCACACAAACTTCCACCGATCTGGGCCGTCGGTGTAATCCAAGGGCCCTTCCTCCTTCAGGGAGAAGGCTGGCCAGCTCCTCTACAATCCCATCTCTCCTCCTGTGGAGAAGACTGGCATGGGCCATTGCCTCAGCCAAGAACATTATTCTCTTCAACCACTGTGTGTATTTGACTTTTTTCTGATTACAAATGTTTTCTAAGTTTTTCAATTTTTTATTTAAAATTTAATAGCATTTACCATATATCCATCTCCTGAAAGTCTCAGAAAAAGAGGAGAAAAATACTACACAACCACAAATTACTAACAGTAAACCAAGACTTTGTACCAATGTATATTCCCTTACTGGCCGCAAAAGAACCCAGCATCTTTACCCCCTAATCCTAACTGTCCTGATTTTTGAAAAATTTTATTGTTCAAGTAGTTTTTTGCCTTTTCCTCCCATCTCTCCCCTGCAACCCCAGCCATCCCCACTAATTTTTTTTGTATCTCTCTGAATACCTCACCCCTGATGCCCTTATTTTGCAGAGATGCTTGCTGAAGTAATTAGAGGCCTTAGAGTAGTGGTATCTGCAACTTCCTCTAAAATACTTCACAGATAGGTAGATAGGTAGGTGGATACATAGTAGGTAGGTAGCACACATGGCAAAGTGTTACCAATTGTTGGATCTAAGGTGGGCATATGGGCATTCATTGCACAGTTCTATTTTTACATATATTTAAAATTTTTGTGATAAATTTTTGGAAAAGAACTTCCATATCTCCCAGCCTCTCCTACCTCAGAGTTATGTGTCTCTCTGGGGTCCTAATCAGCCCACTTAGCCAATGCAGTGACTCTCAAAATGGTCTGTCCCCACCTCCAACCTCACCTGCACACAGCTGCCAGCATCTTCTTTCTGAGCTACTCAAATGACTGCATTGCTACTTTAAGTGAAGCTATGAGATGACTCAACAGGACTTTCATGATACAGTGAAAATTCCTTAAAATCACACATGTCATCCCACCCTCTCCAATGTCTTTCATCACACACACACACACACACACACACACACAATCACATCGGCACCCTCCCTCCAATTTTCTATGAAACTACCTGCAGATCCCTGAACACTTCCTGTCACTTCATGCTTCTGTGTATGTGCTCCCTCCAGTCCCTCCGCCTGCTTCAAATGTGGGTTTAACCACATGTCTGTCATCACACTGCCCAATGAGGAGCAAGTAAGCAAAAAGGACCATCATATGAGCAACAAGAAAGTCTCAATTATGCATTGATACATTCTCTTCTTCATACCTGGATATTACTATTCAGCAATTCCTTTCCATATCAGCAGAGGGTGCCATAATTTCATTTTTAAAAAAAGAAAATTAAAGTCAAGCCAACAAAAGCAAATTTCAACTTCAGATGGATGTGTTAAAGCCATAGAATAACTTTTCCCAGTTTTGAGATATAACTGATATCTATCTCAGTATATATAAGTTTAAAGTGTGTAGTGAGTAATGGTTTGACTTACATATATTGTGAAATGATTACCGCTATAAATTTAGTTAGCATCCATCTTCTTATATAGACACAAAAAGAGAAAGCAAAAACGGAAAATAAAATGTACAGAGCTAACTGTAGTCATCACGCTACACATTAGAATCCCAGCGCTTAGGAACCCTTTAACTGGAAGCTTGTACCTTTTAGCTTTCCCCTTCCTCTACCTCCCCGCTTCTGGTAACCACATATCTAATTTCTTTTTCTGTGAGTTTGGGCTTTTTAAATATGTATATTTATGTGTGTGTGTGTGTGTATTTCTAATAAATAAGGAATTTCAAAATGAAAATAAACACCCATTATCAACAAAAATTTTTATTTTGTTTTACTTAATGCAATTTATTGTAGTCAATCCATGGGCTGTTATTTGGAACACCTGCCAGAAAAACATTTTCAGCTAGGCGTGTTTAAGCTAAGAGAACATGCCAAATACCCACCACAGGGGAGAAAAACACAAACCGAAGGAGTCAGACGGAAGGTAACACACGCTGCACACACAACCGCGGGAACGAAGGCTAAAGAGCCCAAACAGGTGCATCGCGCTCGGTCCTGCCGTTTGAGCCTCTATTACTGGCCCTCTACTTATCTCCTTTATGATTTACATATTTTCTGTTTATAAATTAAATTCCTGACTTGTGTGCACGTGCTGCTGAAGTGGGTGATGGTCTTACTTCCCCTTTACAAATAAAGAGGTTTCAGAGGGCGCCTTCCTCCACTGAGAGTGGGAAAGTGAGTGTCCTCCTCGGAGCCCGTGGTTCCTGTACCCGCTTCCTGGGACCATCAAGGCTAATTTAAAAAAGAAACCACACAACCATACACCTTAGATTCTGGATGTGATTATATCGTTTGAACGAACCATTTAACTTGTAGGAATTTACCCTAAAAAAATCACCACACGGGTCTGCAACAATGGATCAATCAATGTAAATAAAACACCCTGGAAAACGGCTGAAGTTTTTAGTGGCAGTGTCTTCACCTCAGAGTCACTGCTCCGTTCGCAGCCACGGGACCAATACAGAAGTGACTGCAACGCGCAGCTATTTTGCCTTCCACGTGTCTGCACAAATACATGTGGTCTCCTATCCCCACCACCTCTTTACTAAAACTTTTACTATTTATTTCACTTTTTGGCCTTCTGGTCTATATCTTCCTAAGCTAGTTCCCAGTCTGTTTTTTGTTTTGGTTTTACAATTCCAGAAAGGTACTGACCACTAACAGTGACTGCATTTCAAACAGGATGGTAGAGCTCAAAGTTTCTGGCATTTTCCAAATTAATCTCTACTTTTTGTGACTTAACTAATACACTGCGTACAGTTATCAAATGATTATCAAATTCCTATGATCTGCATAGTACTATACCAGGCTATAAAAGGAAGCTCCAAAGCATAATCGTACTTAGATTTGATCAACTGGAAATCAATTCCAGTTCTAAAATTCTGAATCTATGAGTGTAGACTCACTCTGCAGTTTTTCACTCATTCACTTCAGGGACTCAAGTAAACCAGGACCACGCTCACTCCCAGTACTCCGTCCGATGCAGGACATTCCCTGCACAAACTGTAATACTGCAGTCTCACGCTTATCTGAAAGGAAAGATGAGACTGAAAAAGACTGGAACCACAAGAGGACCTAGGAATTTAATTAGCTTTCTGTGAGATATTAAAAATCTGATGTTACTCAAACCTGGGTCATAAAACCAGGAGGCTGGCATCAACTCTCACGCATTTTACCTCCCCACCAAGGTCTTCCATTTTCTAGACACTCTGCTCACAGTCTCTGTTTCCTTCAATACGTTAAAAACATGTAAGAAATCTATGTCTACGCTGAATCGCGGACAAAAGCATTAAGAAAGAGTCAGGCAAGTTTTTTTTTTTTCCAAGTTGGCAAAGGCATCACTTAATAGTGGAAATTTAATAAATGCTTAGGACTACTTGAAATTTGAACCCATTTAGATAATGATAAAAGTGAATAATCTGACAATAAAAACTCCATTTCTTTTTTTAATGTATCTTATTGATTATGCTATCACGGTTGTTCCAATTTTCCCCTCTTTGTCCCCTCCACCCGGTATGCCCCCATTCCCTCTGGCAATTCCCTCACCTTAGTTCAAGTCCATTGGTCACACATGGAAGTTCTTTGGCTTCTCCATGTCCTATACTGTTCCTAACATCCCCATCTATTTTGTACCTACCAATTTATACTTCTTAATCCCTGCAGCTTTTCACCCATTCTCCCCCTTCTTCCTCCCAAATGATAACCCTCCAAATGAATTCCAGTCATGCTTGTTCCTGATATCTGTTCCTGTTCTGCTTGTTTGCTTAGTTCATTTGTAGATTGAGTTGTTGATAGTTGTGAATTTATTGTCATTTTAATCTCATGGTTTAGATCTTCTTTGTCTTAAATAACTCCCTTCAACATTTCATATAATAATGGTTTGGTGATGATGAACTTCTTTAATTTTACCTTGTCTGGGAAGCACTTTATCTGCCCTTTGATTCTTAATGATAGCTTTGCTGGATAGAGTAATCTTGGTTGTAGGTCCTTGCTTTTCATCACTTTGAATACTACTTGCTAGTCCCTTCTTGCCTGCAAAGTTTCTTTTGAGAAATCAGCTGATAGTCTAATGGGAACTCCTTTGTAGATAATTCTCTGCTTTTCTCTTGCTGCTTTTAAGAGTCTCTCTTTGTCTTGAACTTTGGCTTTTTAATTATGTGTCTTGATGTCCTCTTTGCACCCATTTTGTTTGGGATTCTCTGTGCTTTCTGGACTTGCATGTCTATTTCCTTCACCGAATTAGGAATTTTTCTTTCATTATTTTTTCCAAAAATTTTTCAATTTCTTGTTCTTTCTCTTCTCCTTCTAGCACCCCTGTGATTCGAATGTTGGTACATTTGAAGTTGTCCCAGAGGCTCCTTAGCCTATCCTTGTTTTGGGGGGATTCTTTTCTGTTCTTGTTGTTCTTTTTGAATGTTCTTTTCTTCCTTCTGTTCCAAATCACTGATTTGATTTTTGACTTCATCTGCTCCACCGCTGATTCCCTATAAATTTTCCTTTATTTCAGTTAGAGTAACCTTCATTTCTGTCTGGTTCTTTTTTATGCTGTCAACATACCAAATGAGTTCCTTGAGCATCCTGATAACCAGTGTTTTGAACTCTGCATCTGATAGATTGCTTATTTCCATTTTGTTTAGTTCTTTTTCTGGAGTTTCATTCTTTCATTTGGGTCATATTCCTTTGTTCTCATTTTGGCAGCCTCCCTGTGTTTGCTTCTATGTATTAGGTAGAGCTTCTATGACTCCCTGTCTTAGTAGCGTGGCCTATTGTAGAAAAGTGTACCAGTAAGTTGTATGAGGTGGAGCCCTAGGTAATCGTCAGGGTGGAGCAACCCATGTGAACCAGGTTGATGGAGTCTTTGATATTGTGTCATCACTTTGTGGCTCTGTGCAGGGGTGGAGGGGCAGGGAGGGCTCAGAAAGGTGACAATGCCACTGCCTGTCCTCTGGGGTTTTGTCCAGGAGGGAAGTGTCCCCCTGCAATCGCCCCTAAGCCAGACACCTCCATTTCTCCCTTTATGCCACTGGTGCCCTTCCAGCTGCTGCCCTAGTGCTGGAGCCCAGGAGGAGTGACTCTGTATAAGTCCTAAGCCCACTGCAGGCCCTTTAAGAGGAGATGCCTGAGAATCCTGCAGTTTCTTCCATTGCTCCAACAACCACTGGTTTTTACAGCCAGAAGTTATAGGGACTTAATTCCTGGCACTGGAACTCTGGGCTGGGATTCCTCACTTGTGAGGTGTCCTTCCCAATTTTTATCCACCACATGTGGGTTCATTCCACATCTCCGTGTCTCCACCCCTCCTACTCATCTGGATGAATTTGATTTGTTTAATTCCTTGGTTGTTGGACTTCCACACAGTTCAATTTTCTGATGATTCTGGGTGATACTTGTTTTGCAGTTTAGTTGTAATTTTTGCTGTGGTTGTGCAAGGAGGCAAACCATGTTTACCTACACTTCCTGTTTTGACGGGAGGTCTTAAAAGCTCCATTTCTGACATCCATGTCCAAGTGAAACTCCCACTCACCTAACAGCTGCAAATTCATTCTGTGTTTCCTAAAAAGAGTCTCTTCTCATCTGCATTTCTTTAAAGATTGAAATGATTTTTTTTTTAATTTTTGGTAAAAGACAAGTTGGGAAGGGGAATGTCCTGAACTGCTTGGTAGAGGTACTAGCCACAATGGATTGGGGAGTTAAGAGTAGGATTTTATAGCTTTAAAAGGGAAAGCTGGTGAGATTATCTCAATAAACGTAAAAGAGAAAAGGGGTCTATGAAGGACAAGGACCCTGACTTCTCTGCAGCCTAAGAGACTGGGCCAGGCTTAAGGGCTGGATTAATCAGAAAAATAATAAAACTGTACTACCACTATCTCTACATCAAGGAAACCTATAAGTATCATCATGTAGAAACAAAACTAGTATTTTTCCTACCACTTGTTAGGCCTGAATTAATATTTACAATGAAAATTCTTTATTCTTAACTTTTGCAACAGTTATACAAAGTGAACCAAGTAATTGTGCCTGTTGATTACTCTGGGCATCATTTTTTCATTGTTAAAAAGAGAGATTTTTGCTATGTCTGCTCCTATGTGAATGATCTTCAACTGCATTATAATCTCCTTGGATTGAGAAAATGTGACAGTCTCAAATAAATCCTTTTTACTCTCCCCTAAACCACTTGAGAACATTTCTCCAACCATTAATTTCACAAACCAGCCAGGATGCCTACGAGAAAAATGATAGCTGTACAAGTTCTGAAAATCTTGCTAAATGTGTCTGTGGTTAAAGGGCTCTGTTTCTTTTCCTTAACACCTGAAGAGCAAATTGCTACGAAAGGAATGATGGAAGAAAAGAGCCCAGTAAATTACCATTTGGAGGCAATGACATTAGTATAATAGATGTTTAGGTGAGGCATGGGCTTCTGTTCTTTTTTTGTTTTGGATTTTGTTTTTTGTGTTGCTTTTTTTTTTTTTTTTTACATTGAGTTTATTTTTGACCACTAACTTACCTCACTCAAATTGACTTTACATTAAAAGTGCATTGAATCCCTGCAATATTCCATTTTAGTATTATTTGTAGCACTAATTGTACTTTCTTTGGCTATTATATTTTTCAGTTCAGGGCCCTTTATTTTGGTAACAAGACATACAGTATCAGGTTATAAATGCTTTATTTTTTAACACAGAGGAAGCTTGGTGGTGGATATGGAATGATTTGATCTTTTTGCAACTAAGAGTTCAAGTTCAGGCTTTCTTGCTGATAGAATATACATGTACACCTACACAGGTCTATGTAATAATGTTAAAATTAAGCTTAGTCACTAGTAGAAGATTCACTATCTGAACTCTCTTCTGTGTTTTTTCCACTTTGCCATCAGGCACTGATGCATCTGGCCTCTTGAGGAGACCTGGATCCGGTCCTTCTGCTCTCACTTTGCTTCTTGCTGCCATCACAGGAACTACCCACTGGGACCGTTCTGAGATATCTGGCATATCTTGGATGCTTGGCCACAGCTGAAGATACTCTCTGCTGTTTTACTTCACTTTCCTGTGGTCCAGAGCCTTGTAAACATCTCTGCTGCGATTGCTCTGACGTGGTTTCAGAATGTGATTTCATTCGTGATACTGGTGATGCTTACAGGATATACTTCAAATGTGACATCATCTAGGCCTGGGCTGGATGACAACTTTGCATCAAAAATATTGGAAGTTGTTTCATTAAGTCAAAAATGATGATCAACAAATGATACACCAGAATTACCTTTTCCCAGGACCAAGTAAATTCTGCACAAATTTCCCTTACAATATAGCAGAATCACACACTATCAACTCCTAACAAAATTTATTATCAATTTTACTAATTTACTAATTCCTAATTGATTTTACTAAAATTTACCATCAACTCCCAACAAAATTATCTTTCAAAATAATTGTCTATTTTTGTTTTGTTTTTAATCATCAGCAATGAATTCTGGAACTGCCAATGCTTTTCAGAAAAAAGGTATTTTATAAACTGTAAAAAAAGTATTCATATATTTATACTTTGACTCCTTCCACCCAAAAAAAGATCTGAGGTAGCTTACAGAGACACAAACAAGAAGCAGGAGATTTTATTTATCCATGGAGGTCATATCTGTTTTCCAATGAGAAAAGGGAGGACAGTGTATGTAGGGGGTAGATACAAAAGCTTCCAGGTAAGATTGTCCTGTGCCGACACAGTAAATAAATCACGGAAACACAACACGTCTACAGATCTTGGCAACACTGAGTATTTATACGGACGTTCTTTCCTCTGATGCACAAGCTTCTGGGGTAGTTAAACCTCCATTTTACTCTTCCTGTCCCAAAAGCATTAAACAAGAAGGGGACAGATCCAGGTCTAGAACTCAACATTCCTTACACCCTTTTATGCACATAGCAGAGCCAAGGTGAGGCCACCAAGAAGACAAAAAAGTAAAACAAAAAACAAATGCATTTTGTCAGCTATCAGTTGAACCAAAACCAAAAGTACTATATAACTTGCCTATATATACAACCACCTGGTAAGTTTTCCATTTTACTTAGAAATAATTAAACATATGGTTTAACTCCTATTAGTTTTACTGACTAATAACGACATGTACCCAAATTACATGTACTGAGAAGCTACGAATCATAAGACATAATCGCTGCTCTGAGAGACAAGGTGAGACAATGCAGGAGGGAGAGAGCGCCACAGTTTGGTAAACTGGAACAACAGGTCGTGGAAACGTGCAGTTACTGCTAACCAGCTACAAAAGGGAAATAACTGAAACATAAAGCCTATGTGTGACAGCTCAACAGAACTCCTCCGGCATGAAAAGGCTTGGGCCTCAACCGGGGAGGGGAAATTGCTCCTCAAATGTAACATCCCACCCTACTCCCCAGGTTTTTATTCTTTAAAATATGTCAACATTCTATGGCCATACCACCCTGAACGCGCCTGATCTCATCTAAAATATGTCAACAAAATGTCAGTCTGACAAACTTAAACAGAAAAAACTATGTAACAATAATTTAAATCAGAAGTTCCAAAACTTCAGTCATTCGTATACCACCCTCACAATTTTTACATTATATCAAAAACTACTTTCTGGCTTAACAGTTTTCTTAAATCGAGGAGACTTTTTTAACTTAAATGTCTATTTGAGGCCCTTAAAAATTAATAACAATGAAATCATTAGTTTGATGACTTAGTTCTATTAGTTCTTCATAAGTGAAGACATACGCTTAAACAAAAACTACTCGAAAACCTCTTTTAAAACCCTGCATACTCACACTTAGGAAACACTAATTTGAAAAAAAAAAAAAACTGTATTTGCAACTATTTATAAATTCTTTATTTGTAAACACAGTAACTTTTTAAAATTGATTTCAGAGAAAGGGGGAGGGAGGGAAGAAGAGAGGGAGAGAAACATCGATGTGAGAGAGAAATATCAGTCAGTTGCTTCTTGCACGTACCCCAACTGGGGACCAAACCCACAACCAAGGTATGTGCCCTGACCAAGAATCGAACGCACAACCTTTTGGTTTGTGGAACGATGCCCAACTGAGCCTCACCGGCCATGGCAAAATAGTAAATGTTTATGGCATTGTGTAACTGCAGTTTTGATTCCTTTTTCTACTTCCTTAGATAATATAGGCTTAATTACCTAAAAAGTACTTGATTATTTCCAGTGGAAATCCATCCTATTCCAGTCCCCCCAGCTCTCTACAAAGGAACATACTATCTGTACCTAGTTATTAGTTAATCATCTAAAAGTTAAACAAGTCTTTCTTATACCTGCAGACAATTACAGATGCTTTTTCCTTCAATCATTTGTGAAGAAAGAGAAATTAAAAACATGAAAAATATCAGATACCATATTTAATTATGCTCTAACTAAATAGTATCTTTTTTCTGATGCACTTAAAATAAAAATAGTTTTCTAGATGATCTCAGTGTTGAGATTTATTTCATGCTGAAATCCTGCTGAAGGAAAAAAATTAAATGATTTTTGCAATTATATTATTATTGTCTAAAAAAATTACACTGTACCATTATTCTTTAATTATCCCAGTTGCTGAACAAAATTAGTTTTGTTAAGCCAATTCAGCAAATCACAAAGCCAGGTGAATCCCAATTTGATTATCTTTAATCTACCAACTAAGAAAAATTGCTCTTAACTATTTTGTTTCCTTAGTTCCTTTTCCAGAACTGACCATTTTAGCAGTCAGAATGATGTATGCTCATTAGCAAAAGAGGATCTTCGACACAGGTGAAAAAACAAAGCAGTAACTGAACATTTTCCTTACTAGCAATGAGAGCAACTGCATCAAAACATGATTTATATTAGACTCTACAAGTCATTTACTGGGGCTGGCACTGCAGGGTGCTTACCAGAAGTGCACCTCCCCATCAGCACAGTGGCTGTGCGCTCCACTGAGTGGTGCATTTTATACTGAGACAAGTCAAAGACCAGATCCGGAGCAGTTGCTGGACTTCTACAAGGATTCACCAAGGTAAGGCAAGCCACTGTCCCTACCCTTCCATCCTGAAAGTGGTCATATTAGTGTTAAGGTAATCAGACTAGGCCAAAGATGGAGTCACTCATGCTAATCTCCACATCAGCAAACCAGAACATAACCAGGTTTCCATGCCAGGCTCTCCCAGAAAAGGAAGGCCTAGGTCAAGAATTAGTGCTTGCCTGCTCAGTAAAAGTTACCTGAACCAGAGCCAAGACTTCCCTCTGCTCCATATAAGGAAAGTAACCCTGCTTTAACAAGTTGGCAAATGCTCAGTATAACTTCCTTGTTTCTGCTCACTGGGTCCATAAAAATCTCTCACCTTGCACAGATCTTCTGAGCTAGATCAAATGCAGCCCAATTCATGAATGCCTGTGGGAACCACAAACATTTCTGAATTATAGGAAAGCTATGGACTTTCAGTCCTGTTAAAAAAAAAAGAAAGAAAGAAAAGAAAGAAAAACACAATAGCCTCAGCCAGGACTGGGTTGGAGCAGTGTCCTGTGCACCAAATGGTTTTGGGGTTTAATTCCGGGTCAGGGCACATAGCCAGGTTGCAGTTTCAATCCCCATTTGTGATGTGTACGAGAGGCAACCAATCAATGTTTCTCTCTCTCTTTCTCTCCACCTCAGCCTCCAAATCCATAAACATATATTTGGGTGAGAATTTTAAAAAAACACATACAACAAGCCCAAAAAGGGGGGGTCACTTATGTTAAGCCCCACATCACCAAACTGAGACTTAATTAGTCCTAGCTCTCCTGTAAATGGAATCTTAAACTAGTCAGTCAGCATTCACCTCATCAGCACTAGTGAGGTAATCTGCCTAACAGACTCCAGTCACACCCTAAAGGAAAGTGACCTTGCCACAGCCAACTTACTTTTTGCTAGTGTAACTTCCTGTTCCCGCTCCCTTCTGCCTATAAGTCTTCCATCTGGTACAGCTCCTCAGAGCTCCTTTCTATCTGCTAGATGGAATGCTGCCCATTCACGAATCACTGAATAAACCCAGTAAGATCTTTAGAAATCTATTTAGCTGAATTTTGTTTTTAGCAGTCCTCAGAAAGTCACGTAAGACACAAAAAGCTGCTCCTGTTCTAGGCAGATCATGGAGCCTAAGGACTTAAACACTGTTTGCGGACCCAGATCAAGAACTCTCGCTCCAGTGGCTTGAGGGGGCTGACAGAGGGCCACAGCCTCACATTTGAAAAGAAATGTCCTGTGTCTGCTTGTACTGTGTGTCTATGTACCTAATCACATATAAGTCATGTGCAATTTTAAAATATCTTTTTAAACTAAAATTCTTTGGTGGTAGTGTATACAAATCGCTCTGCATCTAGATACACTGACCAAAAAGTCTCCTACTAGCTGGCAGCAGCAGCTCTTGGATTTAAGAAATTAGGGATGTGATCTGATGAGGAAGAGAGTCGCAGGATGCTAATGCTGTGCTTGCGTAATTCCCCAGGTAAACATCCAGAAAACAGAAATTCTTCCTATCATTTCATAGGGAGAGGCAAGATACTATAAAAGGAATAAACCCCGAAAGTGCCCCTTCTTCCTTGGTTCACTGTCAGCTGGATAGTAAAAATACTACAAAGCTACATATTTCCTGTCGATGTTTATTGTGATGAAAAATTAGATTGGCTCATGAGATATATACAGAAGACCTTTAAAATCAACACTAAGTATTCTTTCCTCAGGACTTGGCTGTGAAGCATGACCTCAGCAGCCAGGTTTCGTGGGCCCATAACCTGCAGATATGAAAAAGATGGGGATCAGGGTGGAGATGAGAAGTCTTGACTCAGAAGCAGACCTGGGAGCTACAGCTGAAGGAGTGACAAAGATTCTCTCATGACCAAAAAACTACTCAGACTCCCCTGAACTTTCTCAACCAGGCCTGACTTTTCTACATCTGCACTGTTGAATTTTAGCGAGAATCCTTATAATAAATCAGTTTAACCAAAAGCCTCCACTCTGAAGATCTCACCAGCCTCGGTATCCAGTGGGGTTTCTCATGCCCCACCAACCCCCCAGGTGATGTGTGATCACCCTGGTCTGCCTTTAGCAAAGTCAGTTTAACCAGAATCTCCCTTTACCCTGATGTTTCATTTCAGTAATTTTCCATGCAGGAACCTCCACCCTGCTCCTTGGCTACAAATTCTCACTTGACAATGCTGTATGTGGAGGTGAGTCCAACCTTTCTTCCCCACTGCAAGACCCCATCACAATGGTCCCTACATTCATCGAGATGGCCTCCCTGGAATAAAGTCTGCCTTACTTCCGGAAGTGTCATGAATACTTTCTTCTTCAACAGTTTGAATAATTTTTTTTAACAGGAGCAAGGTAAAACTTAGTCATTACTCAAGTGATGGTAGGTATTAGAATTTTCAAGAAAGGATACATGATATTGTGATTTATAATAGGAAATATACATACTTGGTCTTCCTCCCTGTTCTGGCACAGAGCTGCTAAAATCCTTAGCATTTCCTAAGTGATATGAGCCATAAAAGTGCCTTCTGATATTCACACCTGAGTTTATGTTAATGATGTGACTTCTGGAATGTCCCTAAGGATGAGAGCAACCTTGATTAGAGGGATGAAACTTTTACGCCCAACCCCTACTTCCAGGAAGGGGAGAACAGGTAGAGACTGAGTTCAGTCACCAACGGCCAGTGACCGAACCATGCCTATGTAACAGAGCCACCGTGAAGAAACAAAGGAGGGCTTCCGAGAGCTTCCAGGTTCACGGAACATGGAGGTGCAGAAAGAGCAGTGAGCCCACAGAGGGCATGGCAGTTCTGCCCCCCTTCCCACATACCCTGCCCTATGCATACCCTGCCCTATGCATCTCTTTCATCTGGCTGTTCTGAGTTATATCCATTTTAAATAAACCAGTAATCCAGTAAGTGAACTGTTTTCCTGAATTCTGTGAGCTGGCCTACCAAATTATTTGAGCCCATTGAGGGGGCTGTGGGAACCTCTCATTTATGGCTGGTGGGTCAGAAACGCAGGTGACCACCTGGACTTGTGATTGGCATCTGAAGTGGGGGTGGAGTCAGGCTTGTGGGGTTGACTGATCTGACATGATCTTCAAATGTCTTAAATCGCAAGACACACAGTTGGTGTCACAGAATTGCGCAAAACCCACGCATCTTGTGTCAGAAGTGAAGTAGTGAGGTAGTATGGTCTGGAGAGTAGCAGAGGAGACACACGGGAGGAGTGTGCTTTCTCCTTCACAGGGTAACAGTCTCCAAATCACACAGATGGAATACAGCAGTGGCAGTGTGGCACCACCAGGGAATCAGGCAGGGAGGCTGTTCACCATCTAGAAAGGCAGTTCTTTGGAACCCTAAGCGTGGACTCCATGAGAGCCACGGCTCAATCCCCAGGAAAGGAGCCTCAAAAGAAAACAGGGATGCAGGAACCAAAGGAGAAGCCCATACTAACATGGACTGAAACCAAGAGCAGCCACTGGGACGGGAGCACAGGATCCTGGTCTGCCTGGCAGCAAAAATAAGTACAATGAGGAAAGCTGGTGGTGAGCCCAGAAACCAGCAGGGCCTAAGGACCAGATCTGATGACCTAGGAAGGGCTGGCTGAGCCTTAAATTTGTCTTTCCTGGGTTCTGTCTTGATCAAAGAATTACTGTAGAAACAAGCAAGACAGGCACCAACCCTGGCCTCATAGTTTTAAGGAAAATACAACTGCAAACTATCAACGAAAAGAACAGAGCCTGACTGAAGAGCCCAAGCATTAATCTACACAGTCTCCCAACAGCTTGAGCAAACATATGGAAGTGAAAAGCGTACGACATGTTAAGGAAACTGTCGATTACAGTTGGGATGAAATAAGAGGCAAATGTTGGAATGAAAGCAGCAGATGAGATTAGACGATAATAATCCTGAATGCCAGCATAAGGAGTTTACGTGGAGGCGGGGGAGCAGGAAGGAACTGTGTCTCAGAGATTAACTTTCTGGCACTATCATGGAGGCCAACGCAGAGGAAACTTCAGGAAGAAGGCATAATCCTCATCTCCAAATGCTGTCAATATTGCAGAATATGAAGATACTGCTTAGAAGTATCCTTTTTACCAGTTTTATGAGAGTGGAGGTTATGGGTGGGAGGTAGGTAGATCAAGGGCAGAACTGAGTACAGACATACCTGCGGACAGTAAGAGGACAGAGAAGTACAAAATCCATCAGTACTGTGCACTGTGAATACGTGCTGAGGAAAGGGAAGCACCAGCACATGCATCGCATCAGGAAATTATGCATTACAACAGGACCTGAGAAAGTTCCCAGAGTTCCCAACAGAGGTATTGGGTTTTTCTTGTTACTATTTTTAAAGACAGGTAAACCTGAGCCAATAGATTAAAGATGCAAGAAAGAACACTGAGTAAATGACAAACAAGGAGTGTTTAAAGGAGAATTCTGAGCTCAGCTCACATCAAAATGCCTTTATACCTAAAAAGATAAATTTTATTTTGAATCTTTTTCTTATGGATAGTTTCTCAGTGTAAAATCCCTATAAATTTCTCAATGTGTTAATGTGTCCGTACCACTGTTCCATAACCAAGGAACATAGGCTGGCAGGGGCGGGGAAGTAGGTTTACAATTGTAAGTATGCAAAACACTGAGTTTATGCTTGTATTATTTATTAACTGTATTATTTTTCATGCAAACTTACTTTTGCCCCACTATGTATATATCATAGCTTTTTAAAAATGTAATCAAGTTAACCAATAAATTTTAACACAAATTATGCTTTTTTTATGAAATGTGATGAGCAGTGTAAGGAGGGAAAGAATGAGTTTTAGAATTATCCAGACGTATGTTCCCATCATATTTTCAACACATTAACACAACCACTATATCACTTGAAAGTTTACAAACAGAGGACCTACATGCTAAGTGATTTACAAAACTCTCTCATCTGATTATCATAATAGCCTTCTGAATTTAAAGGGTCAACAACTAGCCCAAGTCAATAAAGAAAGAAATAGGGCAGGATCTGAACTTGAATCTAACCCCAAAGACAGTCCTTTCACCATGCCCAAATTCTAATGCTGGGTTCTGTGTCCTTCCATGACTTCTTGAACTTCAGGTCCTCATAATACCCTTCTACTACCTTCCGTACAGTTTTGCTTTGAAGAAGTAAAAAAAGGTAATATGTGGATAGTTCTTGGCACATAGAAGGTCTGCAATAAATGTTGTTTTCCTTATTTCATTTCATAATCACTTTCTTAAAACTTTGATCTTTCTACTATATGATACTGTGCCTTCACTGCCCTGACGCCCCACCTCCAACAGCACTGATGATCACTGGCTTATCTGTTCCTCACTAGTGGGTAAGACAAGCCTTTGCCTATCATTAGCTTTGCGTCCTAGTTTCCAGCGTATCTGCTCACTAAATGCTCCACAAATAGTTCTTATTTCACTTAACTCTGGTCAACATGTGGCTCAAGTGTTCTACCTGCTGAAGTTGCCTCTTGTCTAAAACTTTAGTCTAAAATTTTGGTCAGGTTTTACACAGAAGGCAATCTATGCAGATAGGCTATTCACAATACACTATCTGGAAAGGCAGCTTTCTCCCAGACAGAAGTGCTAACAGAAGCCATTGTTCCTTTGTTGGACCCTCCTGCCACCCAGCCTGCAGGAACAGTGGGCACCATATCTGCGTGTCCATCAACCTAGCTAAGGCCATTCCCCCACCCTGGTGATTCCCTGAGGCACTACCCCACCCAACATGTGGGCACACCCAAGCCACTTCCAGTGGCTTTTCCTTACAAATGGCCTGTCTTGGCTCATGTTGTAGACTTTCCTAAAATTTCTCAAATGTTCACAAATCCCAAACAAGCAACATCTGGCCTCAGTGTGCCCCATACCTCTGGCTAAATGCCCAGCACAAGCATCAACCATGTGAAAATCACTTGGTAGTCCATACCAGGTGGCCTCTGGCAGGATACAGGCAGCAGCTGACCTTGGCCTGCACCAGAGTCCCTTCTAACAGGCCCCAGAACCAACACATCCAGTGGCCAGCTTCAGACCACACCAGAGCACCACCCAACCACCTCCACAAACTACACATCCAAAGGACAGATTCCACAGACACCAGAGTCCCACTTAAGTGAATCTTGCTCCATAACGTTAACCCCTGCACAATAGCTTCTCCACCGTAGTCGCCACCAGCATTCCCAACCAATTAGGTTAAGGGTAAATTCCTCCCAGTGACATGACAACAGCAATCAAGACTCAACTACAACAGGAGGACACACAAAGAAACTACAAAAGGAATACACCTGGAACACCTGGCTCAGATAAGAGGAAGACTGTGCCAGTAGGCCAGCCCTATAGGACACCTAATACATAAGGCCACTCTACCAAGGTGGGGAGATGTAGCAGCCCTACCTAATACATAGAAGCAAATACAGGAAGGCAGCCAAAATGAGGAAAGAAACCTGTCCCAATGAAAAAGAAAAAAAGAAAACAAACACACACACACAACAAAACTCCAGAAAAAGGACTAAACAAAATAAAGACAAGAAATCTACCAGAGAGCTCAAAACACTGCCTTGGCTGGTGTGGCTCTGTTGGTTGGAACATCATCCCATAGACTATAGGTTGCAGGTTTGATTCCCGGTCAAGGTATATTCTGGGTTGCAGGCCAAGTCCCCATTCCAAGGCATACAACAGGCAGCCAATCAATGTTTCTCTCACAGATCAATGTTTCTCTCCCTTTCTTTCTGCCTCCCTTCCCCTCTCTCTGAAAAATAAATAAATAAAATCTTTAAAAAATAAATAGATAAAATCAATGGGCATGTCCTCAGGTGAGAGTAAAAAAAAAAAAAAACCACTGGTTATAAGTGAGAAATTAAACTTATATTTAGATAGGAAACAAAAAAGAACCAGTCAGAAAAGAAGAAAATATTACAGAAAATCAGCATAGATTAGATGAAGCAGAGGACCAAATCAGCAATTTGGAAGATAAGGTAGCAGAAAATACCAACCAGAAAGGCAAAAAGAAAAAAAATCCAAATAAATGAGAATAGTTAAATGGACAACATCAAGCATAACAACATTTGCATCATGGGATACCACAAGGAGAAAAGAGCAAGGAATTGAAAGCACATTTGAAGAAATTATGATGGAAAACTTCCCTAATCTGGCAAAGGAAAAAGACATACAAGCCCAGGAAGTACAGAGAGTCTCAGTAGAGAAGAACACAAAGAGGACCACACCAAGACACATCATAATTAAAATGCCAAAGGTTAAAGACAAAGAGAGACTCTTAAAAGCAGCAAACAGTTACCTACAAAGGAGCTCCCACAAGACTGTCAGCTAATTTCCCAACAGGAATTTTGCAGGCTAGATAGATTGACACAAAATATTCAAAGTGATGAACAGGAAGGACCAATAAAGTATTACAACCAATACTAACTACTCTACCCAGCAAAGCTGGCACTTAAATCAAACGACAGATAAAGAGCCTCCCAAGGAAGAAAAACTGAAAGGAATTCATCACCACCAAGCCAATATTACAAGAAGTGTTAAAGGGTCTTCTTTAGAAAGAAGAAAAAAATCAGAAAAAATGAATCTCAACATGGCAATAACTAGGTATTTATCAACAATTATGTATTTATCAACAAGTAGATGATTAAATACTTCAACCAAAAGACATGGTGGCTAAGTGGACAAAAAAACAAGACCCTTACAAATGCTGCCTACAAGAGATTCATTTAGAACAAAAGACACACACAGACTGAAAGCAAAGGGATGGAAAAATACATATGAAAATGGAAACAACAAAAACATCAAAAAAGAGCTGGGGTACCAATAGTTATACCAGACAATAGATCTTAAAACAAAGGCTATATCAAGAGACAACAAAGGACCCAGAAATTCCACTTCTGGGTACTCCTCAGAAGAAACCCAAAACACTAATTCAAAAAGACATATGCATCCTTATGTTCACTGCAGCATTATTTACAATTGCAAAGATGTGGAAGCAACCTAAGTGTCCATCGATACATGAATGGATAAAGAAGTGGTACATATACACAACGGAACATTACTTAGCCATAAAAAATAATGAAATCTACCAGAATATGGATAGACCTAGAGTATATTATGCAAACTGAAAGAAGTCAGTTAGACAAAGACAAGTACCATATGATCTCACTTATATGTAGAAACTGAAAAACAAAATAAATGAGCAAAATAGAAACAAACTCATAAATACCTAGAACATTTTTATGGTTGCCATAGAGAATGAGTTTGGGGCAATGGGTAGAAAAGGGGAAGGGATTAAGAAGTACAACTCTGGCCCTGACCAGTGTGGCTCAGTTGGTTGGGTGTCATCTCACAAGGTGAGAGGTCACCAGTTCAATTCCCTGTCAGGGCACATGCCTAGGTTGCAGTTTCGGTCCTGACTGAGATGCATACAAGAGGCAACTGATTGATGTTTCTCTCTCATATCAATGCTTCTCTCCCTCTCTTTTCCCCTCCCTTCCCCTCTCTCTAAAAATAAAATAATTTTTTTAAAAAGAAGTACAGATTGGTATTACAAAATAGCCCCAGGGGTGCACAGTACAGCATAGGAAATATAGTCAATAAGATTGTAATAACTATACATGGTGTCAGATGGATAATAGATTTACTGAGGTGATCATTTTGTAAGTAATATAAATGTCTAACCACCATTTTGTATACCTGAATCTAAAATAATATTGTATATGTCAACTAAAATCGAAAAATTAAAAAATTATTTTTAAAAGATAAGATTAATGGTATACATAAACTATTGAAGCTTGTGATTTATTTTTTACCAATCAGAATTAAGTCAAAGGTTTCTCAACAAATAACACACAAAAAGTCAAGAGTAGTATATTACTAACAAAGGCTATTCTAAGTAGCTTATAAAAACTCATTCAATGTTCATAACAACCACATCAAAAAGGTTTAATATATTTTCATCCCTGCTTTATAAGTAAGAATATTTAGGCACAGAAGGGCTAAGTAGCTTTCCCAACGTTAACTCAGCCCAGGATTTTAACCACTGGACACAAACCTCTCAACAATGATGTTACTCTCAATTCATCTGCCTTCCATCTGCTCTCATGAGAGGTGGGATTTCAGTTGGTTTCAGGTATATTCCTGGAAGCATGTTTTTATCCTTGTGAACTTAATTTGAGTAGTAAGAAAACAAAAAAGGCTAAGAATTGTGGTACTATGGGGGGAAAAAAGACTAAGAAAACCTAAGCACACTCTGGTCTTTACTTCCTCAACTACATAATAAGATAGCAACAATCACAGCAGCAACCATTTCTTGAACATCCTTTATACGCTAGGCCAGTCACTTTACCTTAGTAACCGCATTTGTCATTCACAAGCTATTATTAGTCCTTAGTTATAGATACAGGAAGTGGGATCCTGAGAGGTTCAGCACCTTTATTCTGAAGCTCCTGTTCTGCTTAAAGCACATTCGTACACTGTCTTTGGGTCAAGATAATTTCCTCTGTACTGCTGAGCCCACGGAATCAGTGATTTTATAAACACCTCATTTGTATAAGACCTTGTTCACCTAAGTGATCTAGGAGCTCGGACAGAGGGAAAGGCATTGTCCCCACTGTTCTAACCCCACTGCTCTGGAAGTAGGAACAAAAAAGAACAAATTAAAAGTGGCTGTTCTCTTACAAGTAAGCTCCACAATGGGTAATAATACACCAGGCTTGTTCAACACCATATCCTCAACGCCCAGAACAGGGCCTGACAACGGCAAATGCTCAACACATTATGCTCTACTTTAAATGACATTCAGAGTCTAACTTATGTGAGTTCAATGTGGGTAGCCATGGGTGTCCCACCCTCTTTGGAGGACACTACAGAACTATGATGATTTAGCGAAGAGGTCAATCCATCATCATTCTTAACTAAATCACCACCAACATAAAATCATTACATATCCAGAGAAATTGGTCTTCAAAGCTTGAATATTTTAAATGTAAAATTAATTAGTGCTTCAAATTACACAAAATCAGATCACTGTATTTCATATTTTGATTGATTTAGAATGCACAAGATTGATCCCAAAAAGGATGGGATACAAGAATGGAAGAGACCTGAGTTGGAAGTAAGGAACGTGGACTCTACCCTCCTACAGGCCTCAGCTTTTCAGGATCCAGGGATCTCTTAGACCCATTACAGCTTCTCCGGTCAATGTCTCCAGGTTAGCAGATGCCACCACTCTGAGATGGCCAGTGAAGAATACGGTGGTTACCTACACCAGTCCTTCAGGTGTGTGAAGACTGCACGCAAGCATGAAGTTAATGCGAAACTCAGCTGAACAAATCAGTGACCACAATTCCATTTAACAAAAAGTCAGTTCTCTTCTAAAGCCAAAATCTTCTACATGGCTGTAATCACAATATACAGGTGCCCAGCAGCTCAGAGACAGTAAGGGATATTTAAAAACAATTCATTTAATTTAAAAAAGAAAAAAAAAAACCCACACTAAAAGTAGCAACCTACATCTTCCTTCCAGGGGTGGAGGGGGGCAGGTTATGTGTGCCTACCTCCCAATTCTGTTCATAGCACCCTGCTTCATATGAATATCCTCCACCCTGCTTTTCTTAAATGTTCTGGATGAAATGGAAGTAACGTATTTATTGTAAAAGATGTTAAAAATATCAAATGATGGCAAGTTAAAAACGTCTTTGAGGAACCCGCTGATTTGGGCTTTATCAGGTATTCCCAGGCGTACTGCTGGGCCTGCTGTTCCGATGGGTTATGAGAGCTGTGTGAGACCACATCCTTGAAATGAGTGCACATTACTTTCCTCTAGTGACATTAAATGATACTAAGGGTCCCTCTGTAGGACTGCCCCCAACCTTTTTGGTGTTTTAGTACAATCTAGGTGCTTTTAGTACAATCCAGGTGTTTTAGAACAATTTAGGTGCTTTTGGGGTGTTTTAGTACAATCATAAGATGAATATCTGATAGGATCAGCAGAACTAGACTTACAGTAACTAAAGGCAGAACTGATTTACCTTGTCATGAGCTAAAACTAGTGTGTTTTAATGATTTAAAGAATTATACTAATCCAAATATTTCCCAAAATGGATCACAGACATAAATGTAAAATGCAAAACTATAACACTCCTAGAACACAGGTGGCAAACCCAAGGCCCTCCACCTTGTTTTATCCAGCCCGGCACCTTGTTTCTACCTGGCAGCAGTGCCAAGCTCTCACTTAACTGTTAAGGAGTAGTTACATTTATACAGTCCCAAAATTATATCCGGCCCTTTGAAGGCAACCGCAAGGCCCCAAGTGAAAATGAGTTGGACACCCCTGTCCTAGAAAATAACACAGGAGAAAATCTAGGTGATTTGGGCACAGCGATGACTTTTTAGATACAACACCAAAGGCACAATTCATGAAAGAAATAATTGATAAGCTGGACTTCATTAAAATTGAAAAGTTCTGCTCTACAAAAGAAAATTTCGAATGTCAACAGAATAAGAAGGCGAGTCACAGAATGGGAGAAAATATTTTCTAAAGACACATGTGATAAAAGACCAATGATGGATTTACGTTAGCAGCCAGGTACATAAAGAAGACATCGACAGCCAGTATACATTAACACTACTGAAAACATCACTCAGTCTGTTATCTACTGAGATGCATGGCTAGATAGTGTCAAAATGGACAATTTTAAAAGGTTAACAGAATGAAAAATGCAGTATCTAATTTATGTTAATAACCATTTATCACTGTATATGTCCTTAAAATTATAGCCATACCATATACAAAAGCACATTTAGAAAAAGACTGAAGTATACACACAAATTCATAATAGCAATTGCATGTGGGGAATAAAGGGAAATAGAATTAGGAAGGGGGAAAAGATATACTTCAATTTTTTTTAATATTTTATTTATTTATTTTTAGAGAGGTGAAGGGAGGGAGAAAGAGAGGGAGAGAAACATCAATGTATGGTTGCCTCTCCCATGCCCCCTACTGGGGACCTGGCCAGCAACCCAGGCACGTGACCTGACTGGGAATCAAACCGATGACGCTTTGGTTTGCAGGCCCACGCTCAATCCACTGAGCTACACTAGCCAGGGCTATATTTCAATTTTATCTACAACAGTTTATTCCTTTCATGAATTGAAAAAAAATCTGAAGCAAATATGATAAAATGTTAACAACTATCAATGTGGGGAAATAGAATTCTGAAATACTCATGAGGGAGAGTACTGATTCCTACTGCTGATGATCAAATGTACACCAATGTTTACATAGCTCTTATTGTGTGGGTACTAGGTACTGTGTATTCAGCAATCACTCAAATTATAACAAGGAATTCAGGAGGGAGGAGGAGCAGATTGAACCTGGTCGGGCCTGAGGCAGAAGGACCTATTTTAAGTCAATCAGCCTAGTGGGAAACTGGGGTGAAAGTGTGCAGGTTAGAAGACTGCTTTCCCTTTATCTCACCCTAATTCCAACAGACACCCGAATTCCACCTGACTTGCCCCTCCCATAATCAGTTTCACCTACTGCTTCCCTGTTTTCCAAAGAAAGCTTTATTTTCTATCATCAATTTTTCAACATCATAAATTTTAAAGAAAGGGAAATGCTGTAAAAAAATTATTAATTTTTATCATTCAACACACAGAATGCCAGTAACAAATATAGAAAATAAAGGTCAACTTCTCACCCATTTTGTTACACTATAAGCACCTTGAAGGCAAGGATACCTTATACGTTCTCTTATCTGCTCTCAGAACACTGTTATGTAAAAACTACATAAAAGGACAATTATACACAATCAATGTATCATTCTAGAGGCAAGAAAAATCTTGTTTTAATTTTTTAACTTCCAATTTCTTTAATAGTACTAAGATGTGCCTAACAATTTTTTTAATTTCAAGAGAATTAACCTACTTCCAAAATATGACAAAAGGACTTTTCTATTAACAGTGTCCTCTTAATTTACTTCTAAAAACCAGTGCACTTTCACTTGGTGTTTCAAAGGAAAATGATGGAGGGAGGCAGAGTCTGCTGCCTCATGCCCGCAGTGCATTTCTGGTATGGGGACACACAGCCCCTGGCAACCCCTGGTACACTGGGCCGCCAGCGCCTCCAGGATGTGGCCCAGTTTTGAATGAGCAGCTTTGGCAGGACAGGTTTTGGCTACTGCCAAAACTTCATAAGCTGAACTGGAGGACCAAAATGGCCTGGTCTACACCCACCCCCAGCTCATGCTGGTGGCCCTGCCCCTGAGCTGGTGGCTAGGTATGTACGATCAGATTAGCAGCCTAGTGAAACCCATCTCCACACCAAAGAAATACTGCCTCATGGAAGGGTGGAGATACAAAGAGCCTCAGGTAGCTGTTCTGGCCACCCAGTGTGGCCTCACACTGCAGCAGGCACAACACTGGTTCCAGAGATGCTGGAACCAGGACCAGCCCTACCCGACCAAGAAGTCCCGTGAGGCCAGACCGGGGTTTGTGTTCTACATGTGTTACAGAAGCACAGCCTATGCAGTTCTGGAACAGCTGTGGGGTCTGATTGCCCACCACCAAGAGGCATGACTCCCAATGCCAGAGTTTGGTGAAAAAGAAAGGAATTGTTTATTTAAAAACTATACAGATTTAGAATAATGGAAGAATTCTGCTATTGAGTTCTACTCCCTTTAAAACACCCACAAACACATGGTCCTGCCTTCCTTTGCCAAATGAGGCCAGTTTCAGAATATGCCAGTCAGAAGTACCATCTTTTAGAAAAACAGATATCCAAGGCTCAGCATTCCAGGTCATAGTTCAGCACTCAGGCATCTCCCACTGACCCATGCTTGGCCTGGACAGGTGCCTGCAATTCCATCAGCCATGCTGCCGTGTTCTCCAGCTCTTAATCTAACCTATGGCATCTCCTTCTACCAGCCTCATGGCCAGCTGGTGGGGGATCTGCCTACATCCTTTCAAACCAAATGGCAAAAATCTCCCCTCATGACTGCCACACCTCATTTAATCCTGACCTGGAGCTTTCAGCGCAACCCTATTTCCAACTCCCACGATGGGCTGCATTCTGCCAGTCCTCTGTAGGGTTTACATTCTCTCACTTGTCATCCTTTGTCAAAGCAGGCAGGCCTCCATGAGAGGAACCGCCTCCCTGATTCTCAAGCAGGTACTGTAAGTGTCCCCCCACCAACTACATCACTGAGTCAAAGTCACGCCCATCTCCCTGACCCCAAGATAGCAGCACAGCAATTAACATAACTATTAAACTAGCCAACTGGCCATATATATGCAAAGTGCCTCTGCTTCCCCCACCCCGCACACCATAGCTGTGGAGGTTTTGGGGACTTTTCACCTTAACACTCCATTACATCTGTGATCCTTCTTTGGTGGCATCTTGGTCCTCTACCACAAGTGGTGGCTGTGGAGGCCAGCATTGTATTGGGACAATTACCGGAATCAGCCCATTTAGCCAAAACTGTACTGTAAGGTTGGCAGGGGAAACAAAGGAGGCTGTGCCGGTTCCCGCGAGAAGAAGCCAAAAGCTGTAGCTAAGCCTCCCCAAAGTCATGTGACACCTCACCCCACCTGCATCACCCCTTACTCACCAATCCCTGATCGCCAGGCTACCCTCACCCGCATTTTTTTGTACAAAACTCCTTCCCAAGAACAAAGCAGCACGACTTCCCTGGCCCTGCGCTCTCCCAGACCAGTGGACCTCGCCCGGTAGTGCTGCCCAATAAACTTTTGCTTGCCCTACTCGCGGCTCACTCTCGTTCTTCCTCGGGGAATACCTTACATGTACTGTTGACTCCCCCTTCAATTTGAGTTTCTACATTATGTTGATCACATTGCCCTTGGACAACAGGTAGTAAGATTTCATGGAACGGGTAGTGCACCATCTTGTGGCCATCACCTTCTCTACAGTGCATACTGGCTGCCCATTGGCTTTCTGGTGCTGTTGCTGCCACGTCTTCACGGACAACCTGCTGGAGGCCTGTAAGATTTTCAACTTTACATACCAGCAAGTGGCAACTCTCTCTTCATCATCTCCTCCTTGGCATTCTACACTCATCTTGTGCTCTTCCCCACCAGATCCTCTACCACATACTACAAGTGTATCACAATTCGAGTCCCTTCTTTGGTTATTACTTCTTCAACTTGCCTCTGGTGATGGTGCAGCTGCTATAGGTGTTCTGATCTTGCCTCATCTTTTACATGATCCACAGCTTCACAAAGAAAGGCCAGATGGAGAAGGACATTTGCAGGGACAGGGACTTGAGTGAAGGGGAGGCAGCCCAGGAGCATCCACAGCTGAAGAACATGGTGGCTCAAGAGCCCAGGGCAGCCCCCACTGATGGCCCTTGGAGCTGGACAGCTGGGTGGGGGTTGGCCAATGGGCACATGTTGGCCATGTAGCTGGCTGAGGACTGGCTGTGAGGGGGGCAGCCATCAGCTGGAGGAGTGGACCCATTTGTGGACCATCAGCCCTTGGGCCAGCTCTATGGAGAAAGGGAGGGCCCCACAGGAGGGCCCCAGCCTCCACCCTCTACCTGAGGGGGAGGGGGAGGAGGAGGGCTGATGACCCATATCCAGGCTCTTCCTTCTGCCCACCCACCATCCTTCCCTCTAGCCACTGGACAGAGCTGCAGAATGGGCAGGAGAAGGGTGTTGTAACATGCCAGAGCCACTACCAGGCTGCAGCCTGGGGACTGAGAAGAGGCCTGGGCTGAAAGGGGTCCAATAAAACTTGAATGAAGAGGAAGGAAGGAAGGGAAAGGGGAGGAAGGGAGGGAGGGAAGGAAAACCATGGACAGACCAATTTAATTTATTCATCCCAAACAGACTTGTCCTACAGTCTCATAATGTTGAAAACTGATTTTTTTTAAAAAAATCAAACATTTAATCTGCCTTTTCTATACTAACTTTATCTCAAATAACATATTTTCTTTTTAAAAAATATTCTAATGAAAAAAATAATTAAAATGTTACCATCTTGTAAACCCTAATAAAATAATAGATCTAGGCAATGGATAATGGATCAACATCACAAAAAGAAAGACAATTAACACTGAGTGACCCCAGCTAGAGGTACACTTCACCTCCTATGAAGCAGTTTTACCAAAAAAAAAAAAAAATTGAAATAATCAAATCAAGATCTAATTACTACTCACAGCAAATAAATGAACAGAAGAACATGTTAAACCATATATTAAATAAAAAGCATGACAGGTTACCACCAAATATAATTCTTCTTAATTATGATGATGCTACCAAATATTTTTTTAAGATTTATATACTTATTTAGTTTTAGAGACAGGGGAAGGGAAGGAGAAAGAGAGCAGAGAAATGTCAATGTGTGGTTGCCTCTCACACACCCCCCACTGGGGACCTGGCCCACAATCCAGGCATGTGCCCTGACTGGGACTTGAACCAGCAATCCTTTGGTTCATAGGCTGGCACTCAATCCACTGAACCACACCAGCCAAGGCCAAGTATTTGTTAATAAATATACAGATAAGCTCTCTTTGTGATTATCTTTATCCTAAAAGATGAGGAAAGTCAATAAAGTATTAGCATGTTTATGGATGTATTTATTGTGACTGGACAGCAAAATTCACAGATTTACACAGATCTTCGAAATATTTTCATTCCTATGATTACTAAACTTTCTTTCACTTGGAAATACATAGCAGAGCCGAGCCAAGAAGTAGCAAGTCCCTGCTTCTAAGAAGAGAGCATTAGGAGTAAGCAAGCGGAGAAGTTGGATCTGGTTCAGCGACCTCAGAGGAGACAGACAGAGCGGTAGGAGCTGGCCTCAGCCACGCTGGCAAGAGATGCCACGAGCCAGCCATGCTCTAAGTGACCCATGAAACATGGGGCTGCCCCGGAGCCTTTGAGGACAACCGTGGCATCAACACTGGTTTGTAGCCATGCTGAAAGGTTGCTGGTGATTTTCCCTGCGCTGACATTTGACTGACACATAAACAAAGGTGCATAAAATGGTGGCACCTTCGTGTGACACAAGGCAGTGGCGCCACTGCCCACGACATCACTGCCGTCCCCACACCGTGTGCTCAGTGAAGCCAGGAACCTGACAGCATTCTCAATACTGAAAGATTTTTCTGATGGGATCACGGGTGATTTTTTACAAATGGCATCACAAAATATGCCAACTTTTGAAAAATTTATACAGTTCTCTAAGCCAGTATTTTCCAAATCATGTATGTGTGTAAAAAGAGAAAAACTACAGGACCAGAAGATTTAAATGGAACACAATGAGAAAAGTTCATTGATATGCGTTCAGATTCCACTGTGCAACTAAACTTTAAGATTTTTGTCACTGGCAGAGTTTTGCTGTAAGATCAATGAGAATATTCGCAATAATCTAAGGAATACCAGTAAAATATTTCTCTTATCCATCTGAAGGTCTGTACAAAGCTGGACTTCCTTCCTGTATTGCAGTCACATAATAAATAACAGAGTGAATACAGAAACAGATATAAGAATCCAGCAGTCTTCTATGAAGCCAGACATTTAAAAGAGTTGCAGAAATGTGCTATAAAACAATGACATTCTTCGCACTTATTTTAATAGTTATTTTTTCATAAAGAAGTGACATTTATGTTAACATACAATGGGGTTATTATTTTTAATGCATACTCTACTATTTCCTGTTTGAAGTTCTCACACAGGAAACAGTGCTAGACATAACCCACATTAACAACAGTCCTTAATAACATTCAGGAGTGTGAAGTGGTACTGATACCATAAAGCTGGAAAATCACAACTCCAAGGTTTGGAGTCCAGCTCAAGGCTGTGCTCATTCAATGAGATTTCACACATGGCCTTTTTCTCTGATTTCCCCTTATATCAAAACTCCAAAATACGGGAGCCCAGCAGGGGTTGAGTGACAAACCCAGACCACCACCTACTATCAGTTTTATTGCAGCTGTTACAAATCAGGGTCGTGGAAATGAACAAGAGGGTGCCTTCTGGGGTCCTGCTGATGTTGTTCTTTCATCTGGGTGGTGGTTACACAAGTGTGTTTGGTTTGTGAAAAGTCAGTGGACTACACACCTAAAATATATGCATTAGCATATATGCACATCCTAGTATATGAATGTAGAATATGCATTTTTCCAGGTAGATGTACTCCAGTTCATTTTTAAATTCATAGTTTAAGATGTGTAACTATTTCCACTTCGTTTTTCCAAACACATGATGGCTTTCAACTGACCAGACTCATTACACATAGTTTACTTTGGAGAAGTATGACAAATATAATTCAAATTTTTTATTTCAAAATCTACACAACTGTAACTCTTTGGAATTAAAAACTATGCCCTCACTGATGGTGGCTCAGTGGTTGAGTGCCGGCCTGCAAATCAAAGGGCTACCAGTTCAATTCCCAGTTTGGGCACATGCCTGGGTTGCGGGCCTGGGCCCCAGTAGGAGGTTGCATGAGAGGCAACCACACAATGATCCCTCCTTTTCTTCCTCCCTTTCCATTTCTAAAAAATAAATAAAATCTTTAAAAAAAGTTTACAAAAAAAAAGAACTATATACCACCTATGACAGCTACCTTACCAAGACTGGGAAATCTGGGCTTATTTTTCAAGTATTCAAAACCAATGAAGTCACAATAATAAAAAATGAAATTGAATACAATTTAAAAAATGACATCTCCCAATTAAAAGTGAAACTGAAGATAAATTCCCTTTAAGGTACTAAAGGGATCAAGAGGCCACCATCTCTGCTACTCTTGAACAGATCACTACAAGTCTAGACAAATGAAATAAGGCACAGAAGTACAAAAGACAAGGTATCGGGTTGGCCAAAAATTCTGCATGGTTTTTTCCATAAAATGAAAGGCAAATTTTTCATTTTCACCAGTAACATTATTGATTTGAGTATTTTCAGTACATTGGTCTGTCTTCTGCTATTGGTGTCTAGTGGGTAGAGGCCGGGGGTGCTGCTAAACACCTTCCAATGCATAGGACAGCTCCACAGCAAAGAGTTATTTGGCCAAAGCATCAATAGTACCAAGAAACTTGTCAAAACACTTTTGACATGTTCCATCAGTAACAACACCTTCTCCATACCCTGCACAAATCTTTTTGCGTGTGTTTCAGCTGCATTTTTGCCTTTCTTGAAATAATGAAGCACAACACACCTAAAATGTTGCATATCTTCTTCCATCTTCAATATTAACACAGCTGCACAAAAATTCACAATTTTGTTGTTTTTTTTTTTAATGCACACTGATATGATATCTGTCACAATACAATTTAACAAAATTGTTTCAAATGGAGTTAAAAACAACTAAGCACTACAACAGCCACCGTACAGAAAAATCTGAATGATTTTTTTTGGCCAACCTAATATAATAATTGGAAGAAAAAATAAAATCATCATTTAAAATGAAATAATCATCTTCATAAAACATCCAAAAGAAAAACTAGCTATTAAAACAGAAGGACTTCAGAAAGACCAAAAAAAGTTAATATAAAAAAACTTAGCTGACTAATTTATAGCTATATGTATTGGGTTGGCAAACTCAAAATATCCAAATCAATGAAGTTATTGGTGAAAATGAAAAATGTGTCTTTTATTTCATGGAAAAAATCACACAGACATTTTGGCCAGCCCAATATTAATAGGACTCCCCTAAACTGGGGGGTGGGAGGGGGTGGGAGGGCAGGGAAATACAAAAACAGTTTTCATTCACATGGAAACAAAACTGAGATACTTAGGAATTAATCAAAGGCACAAGAGTATGGAGAAAAATTTTTGACTCTATTGGTGAAACAAATATCTTTGAAACATGATTTCAACTGTGGATACAAGTATTACAAGAGGAGGTTTTTTAAAATACAGTTGCTGGGCTCTACTCCCTAGAATTACTATTCAGTTAATCTACAGGACATAGAGCAAATGATTTCAAAAAGCTACCTAGTTAATTCTAATGCAAAGCCAGCATTGGAAACCACCAACTAAATATGTTTTAAAAGGACTACACTTCTAGATACCAACATTTATAAAGAACTTGTAGTAATAAAAATGAAAATTAAAACAAAAACCATTGCAGGATCCAAACAGGAAGAGACAAATTGTAGAAACATATGTTTGTTACCTAAGAACACAGAAATACTTCCTAAACAAGACCTGGAAGATAAAAAAAATATGGATGGATCTAACTATAAGAAAATTAAAGATTCTGTTCCATAAAGAATTTCAAAGAAAAAAACTTAACACGTAGAAAAAAACTAAGAGATGAGCACCATTTATTTTTAAATATATTTTATTGATTATGCTATTACGGTGGTCCCATTTTTCTCCCCTTTATTCCTCTCTGCCCTGCACCCCCAAACTAGCACTCCTCCCCTTATTTCATATCCATGGGACATACACATAAGTTCTTTGGCTTCAACATTTCCTGTACTGTTCTTAACCTCCTCCTATCTATTTTGTACCTAGTTTATGCTACTTATTCCCTATATCTTCTCCTGTATTCTTCCCTCTCCTCATTCCCACTGATAACCCTCCATGTGATCCCCATTTCTGTGATTCTTATCCTGTTCTAGTTGTCTGCTTAGTTTTTGTTTTTGTTTTAGGTTCAGTTGTTGACAGTTGTGAGTTTGTCATTTTACTGTTCATATTTTTTATCTTCTTTTTCTTAGATAAGTCCCTTTAATATTTCTTTTAATAAGGGCTTGGTGACGATGAACTCTTTTAACTTGAACTCATCTGGGAAGTACATTATCTGCCCTTCCATTCTAAATGATAGCTTTGCTATATAGAGTAATCTTGGATGGAGGTCCTCGCCTTTCATGACTTCAAATATTCTTTTCCAGCCCCTTCTTGCCTATAAGGTTTCTTTTGAGAAATCAGCTGATGGTCCAATGGGAACTCCTTTGTAGGTAACTGTCTTCTTTTCTCTTACCTCTTTTAAGATTATCTCCTTATCTTTAGTCTTGGGTAATATAATTTTGATGTGCCTTGGTGTGTGCTTCCTTGGGTCTAACTTCTTTGGGACTCTCTGAGCTTCCTGGAAGTCTGTTTCCTTTGCCAGATTGGTAAAGTTCTCCTTCATTATTTTTTTAAGTAAGTTTTCAATTTCTCGCTCTTCCTCTTCTTCTGGCACCCCTATGATTCGGATGTTGGTAAGTTCAAAGTTGTCCTGGAGGTTCCTAAGCCTCTCCTCATTTTTTTGAATTCTTGTTTCTTCATTCTGTTCTGGCTGAATGTTTATTTCTCCCTTCTGCTCCAAATCATTGATTTGAGTCCCACTTTCCTTTCCATCACTGTTGGCTCCCTGTATATTTTTCTTTATTTCACTGTTCATAGCCTTTACTTTTTCCTCTGTTTTGTGACCACACTCAACCATGTCTGTGAGCATCCTGATTACCAGTGTTTTGAACTGTGCATCTGATATGTTGGCTATCTCCTCGTCACGTAGTTGTATTTTCTGGATCTTTAATCTGTTCTTTCATTTGGGCCAAATATTTTTGTCTAGGCACACCTGTTACATAGTGAGGGGCGAAGCCTTAGGTATTCACCAGGGCAGGGCAACTCTCTTTGCCATGTCATGGTGCTATATGTGGAAGTGGGGTCCGAGAGGAAACAATGCAGGTTGCTCAGCTCTCAGCTGGCTTTCAGTCACTTCTCCTGCTACCCACAAGCAAATTGGGCCCTTCTAGTGCTGATTTCCAGGAAAGGGTGGGTTTGTATATGTTCTAGGACCCTGTAGGTCTCTCTAATGAACTCTCCCTTGAGACTGGGAGTTTCTCCCACTAACTCAACCCCCATAGATTTTTTCAGTCAGAGGTTTTGAGGCTTTATTTCCCCACACTAGAGCCCTGGGCTGCGCAGTCTACCTTGCTCCCCAGTTGTCCCTCCTGGTTGATCTTCATGTAAATGTGAGACCGTGTGGTCCACCAGCTGCTGCTTTACCTCTCATCCTCTCCACCCTAGCTGCTCGTCCCCACCCCTCCTACCAGTCTGAATGAATATTTCTTAAGTCCTTGGCTGTAGGACTTCTATACTGTTCAATTCTCAGTTCTGTTATTTTTTGTTTTTAAATTTGTTTTTGTCCTTCTTTTGATTGTGCAAGGAGGCACAATGTACCTACCTACATCCCCATCTCGGCCAGAAGTCCCAATTTGCACCATTTAAAATCCAATGACATTAACATGTAGAATATCAAAAAAAAAAAACCCTTCTATAAATTAGGGCAGAAAGGTAGAGAGGGGGGAGGGGGATAAGAAAATCTAAAACAAAATGTGAATAACATATAAATGCCAATTCACAAAAAGAGAAACCCACACAGCTAACAAGCACATGATGGGACACTCAACAGCATTAGTAATCAGAGAACTGCAAATAAGAACAGTAACATCACTCCATCTGTTGCATCAGATTGAAAGAAATGATAAGGTCAGAAAATATCAAGTGCCAGCAAGAATGTGGAAATAACAGCTGGTGCGAATGTAAACTGGCACAGCCATTCCCAATAATCTGGCAGCACTTGATGAAATTATGTGTACGCCTGAAAGGGTCCTGTTGGGGGGGGGGGCGGGGACCAGGAACATGAATGGGGATAGGAGATGAAGGGCAAACATACAATAAAATGACAGGCTTTCCATGCACCAATAATGACAGTGGTTCATGAACTTGTTATCAGACTCAAGGGGCTCACCACCTGGGGAGCTCTATTCAAGAACAAGATGCGGCTGTCACAAGACAGTTTTATTTTACTTGCACCAAGTACAGGAGACAGTTTCCATATCCAAACCTGTTTCAGAGGGAGGCTCAGTCATCACTTATATACGCTATTTACATACATATTACACGTCAATTACAGGTTGATTCCTCCTCTGCAGTTGCTACATTTATGCATTTGACTTTCTGTCAAGCTCATCCTCTTTACAGTTAGTCTCCAAAAACACTATGTGCTACACATTTTAACATTAAGCAAAAACAGCATTTAATACAAATGGCCCAGACTTGAGACCCTTGTCCTAATAAACTCATCATCAAGTCAAGTCTGAACACCTGATTTGGGAGGAGCTGAGGGGGTTCCCACCTCATACATTGATCCAGTATTTATTACTGGAAAGTCCCAGTACACCAGGTACACAGTAGCCCAGATCAGGTCCTTGCCAACAGAGTTTACATTCTAGTGAGGGAAATAATAAAAAGTAAACAAATAAAGTTAAGATAAGAGTTTGACCTGCTACAACAGATAAAAAGTGAGTGATTGTTACAGAGAGTAGTAGGAAGGGAATACAACTTTGAGAAGATGGTCAAAACAGGTGGACTCTCAGATGACAGAAAATTAGCCAGGCACTCAGCAACCAGGGCGAGGGAATCTCTAAGAACTGCAGTCAGGGTCAGTAATTCCAAAGTTACCACAACACAGGTAAGACTGTGTTCTGAAGATGACTTTCAGGTATTTTCTGTAACTAAACTCCCGGGAACAACATTTACAACTTTTGTTGTATCAAGTGTGGACTACAATGATTACTGCATGAATCCAACATATTTTGACCAAAGAATTCAACCTTTTAGGGCACCACCCTTGTGAATATTCTGTCTCTAAACAATGTGTCTGGAAAATTAATAGGATCAACAAACTTCTGCTTCATTTGCTAAGTAGAAATTGAGTAGTCGTGTATCTTTCTCACAGCACAGAGTGAGGAACTGGAGATAAATATTATAGTTTGTCCTTGAAAAGCCACCTCCCCTTTGTAAGATTCGTGATCCTATTTATTTCATGCACTCATTGATTTTTATGATTAAAAGCCAACATTTTTTGCATGCTTGCATCCTGCTAGGCACTATTGTACAATCTTTTATACACATTTGTGTTCATTGAACACTCACAGCAACATAATACTATTTTATTTCCACTTCAGAAATGAGAAAACATAGGAAAGAAACATGCCTAAAGTCAAAGATTAATAAGTGGCAGAGCAGAGATTCAAATCTAAGTCTTTCAAACTTCAAAGCCTGTATTATTAAGTGCACTCATATTCCTCCTGGAACCTTCTCGGTGGTTTTCAAAGTGTGGTCCTGCACCAGCAGCATCACTGTTCCCATGGAATTTACTAAAAATGCAAATCTCAGGGCCCATCCCCAGATCTACTGAATCAGCAACCTAACTTTTAAAGCACTCTCCAGCTGACTGGGAGGTAGGCTGAATTCTGAGAAGCATTGATCTAAAGTTTTCATATTCAACTTAGTTGTATGCATATTAAATGATTACCATTTTGAAAATTCCAAAATGTAAAATTTTGATCCTATTCAAAATGTCTCTAAATACATCAAAATAGTATTACTTCATTTCTTCATTGCTGACATTAGAGCAACTCCTCCTAAACTTGCCAAAACATCTACTCTCTATCCTGATTAGATCATCCAAACAAAGAAGTCTACACTGATGGATCTTACCAGGAACTGAGCTAAATTCAAAATATGAAAAGAACACAGAGATCCAAACAGAATGTCCAGAAGCTAAATCAGAGCCATATTAGGAAGAGGAAAATACTATTCTGAATATCAGCAGTACAAACTTAATAATCTTGGCCCATAGTTCCATAATCCCTTTTATCCCCGGTTCAACCTCAAGTTTTCAGAATATCACTTCAACAAACTTCCAGTTGTCAAAAAAAATTACAACACTCAGAAATATTCCTCAAGATTCAAACTGCTTTCAGAAACATACATAGGCACTACCTTTCAAAAAGCATGTTTTCATCATGAGTAAAGCTAACCATGTGCTTTTACCACATACATACACTACAGCAAAAAGCTCTCTCTGTCTTTTACCTAGACCAGCCCTTTACTGCATGCCACCTGACCTCCTCTTTTCAAAGCAATATTTAGACCAAGAGCCTTATTTCCTCTCCCAAACTCAAGTTCTCAATCTGGAGCGATAGACGTCTACGTATATTCAAGTTTGCCTATTTCTAATAAAGCCCTTTTAGAGAGCAGAAGAATATTAGACATGAGTATATTCAAACACCTACCAGAATGAGAACATACCATGTGCCAAAAATACTCTTTTAAGCTATTCACTTACATACTCAGGTCATTTTATAAAGTTCGGTATTCTACTTAATTCATTAAAAATAAATTTGAAGATAGAATAGGCAACTAGCCCCAGAATGAACTACAGGATGGCTATAAACCTGAGTTAGAATGCTTACTGGCTTGGTTCTCAAGGGCTCAGAAACACTGGAAAGCCCACTGCTCAGGCAAGATTTTAATCTGTTTGGCTGGCTACTTACAGCCACCCACCTTTTCCTGTTCACACTCATTCAAAGGCTGGCAGCACTAGCTACCTTCCTAGAAGGAATGACACCTATTTATTTCCCCCCTCCCAGTTACCACCAAATTCCCTGAGGACCACAGTTGGTTCCAAGAAAGGATTTACCAAAGTTCTCCTCCCCCCACACAGTGTTCAGTGGAACTAAAATACACACACACCAACCACCTAAAGAACTTTCCAAGTACACTCTTCTTTTAAAAGTCCAGTGCTTTTTTCAAAACATCTCACAAAATGCGATCATCTTAACTAGTCCTTATTCTCCACTAACATCACTATTTCTGTACCTAAAACAAGTACTGCTTTTCATCAAAGTAACAACTATGCTTTCTCATTTCCCTTCTGTGACCTATCCTTGGAACAAACAAGCTTGAGGAGCAGCTCCTTCCACCAGCAGGGTGCTTAAGTGAAGCAGGGTCATAACCAAGCTCTCCTAAAAGATTAGAAAGATATAAATGAGCATTCAAGAAAAACAATTTTTACACGCCCAATAAGGACCAATAAATCCGCACTCTGGTCTGGGTTCCTGACCGCAAGGAGAATCAAAGAGCCTTTTTCATAGAAATTATTTCTAAAATTACTGACAATTTCCTTCACTTTAAATTAGCTGTCATTTCCTTTCATCCAAATAATCTCATTTAATAAAACCTATTTAAATCACTGATTGCAGTTCTCTCTAAACTGCAATTACGACAGAAACACTCATAGTACATTTGTACTTTGTCAGTGAAATGCTATAAAAAAAAATCTGATTGAAATCTCCAATAAGCAGCACCTAGTGGAAGCACCTAGTGCACCATCTAGTGGAAGTCGTTAACGTAATTAATCTTTTTTTAAAGGGCAGAGATCCTAGGAACACAAACAACTACTTTATAAACAGCCTAAATCTCTTTTCAATTTCCCACACTTCAAAAGAGTTGTGACCATCTGAAGAAAGGACTCATTTTCTGTACAAATTAACAGATGATAAAGGTTTCTTTATGGAAATTTTTCCTTGGGTGCTAGAAAGTTTAATTTGGCAGGAGAGAAAAATTAAATGAAGGCATTAATGCAGAAACATAAACAGAAGCAGAGCTAGATGACAAGGCTTGTGTAAGGGATGCCTTATATGCTATATAAATATCAAACATACATGTTACATGCAACAGATGTATTTACCATAAAAACAAGGGATAACTTCACAATCAGAACAGTTCTATTCAGTAATTCATAAGACATTTCCATGTTCTTGATGACTAATAGATTCAACATAACCTAACCATTCTCTAGAGTTCCCCAAGCCTTGACACCATTCAAGAGGTTCCTCTCAAATACACATTTAATCCTCTCCATGAATGCCTACAGTCCCTTCTTCGAGTTATTCTAATTTACGAAGAAATGATGTTGATATTTTCAAACTTCCTACTAAATTTATGGTAAAAATCTTCCAAAACAAAGTCATAACTTGAAACCAAAATGCATTGTGCTTCCTTTTTCTTTGTTGTATGCATATTATTTCAATGCAAATTTTAAAATACTGCTGAAATCCACTGATGCAAACAAAAATAAGGTTCTCTAATTTAGAACACCTCCCCAAATTTAAAATATTTTCACATAGCACCACTCAGTTTTATGTTGCTTTGCCTTGTATGAAAATTACCCTTCTGGTATGATTCAAACTCTTAGCAACCTCGAAGGAAAAAAAGAAAAAGAAACACCTAACAGAGTATAACAGTATTTCTTTACTAGGAAATAACCATCCCCATCTCTGACTCATGTACATGTGATCAAATCAGTGTGTAGAAGATTGCTTGGCAGAGGGAACCTTGCCGGGTCCTGTATTAAATCCATTACAGGTACAAAATTGAGTAGGAGTCAAATAACCTGGGGCAGAACTCCTTTTTATCTCTGGGGCATTCAGTTTACCTACCGAAGTAAAAAGGGCATGATAAACACTACCTGCCCCTCAGAGGGTCAGAGGATAATAAAATTGACGCCATGCTCTGGAACTTCTCAATTAAAAGACCTAAATGGAAATGCTAGTTTGTAGAAGAGAGTGCACCTGGAAGCAGAGAACACTGCTCCCAGAGTCCTCTCTGTGCCATGACTGTTAAAACTCGGTGACCTTCACTATTCCTCTTGTGAACGAATGGTGAATGAAAAAGGCTACTGAACACTGAACACCTCAAAGAAAAAGTAAGAGCAATTCAAAGTGCTTCTTTATAAGTAAATCAGTTCATACAGTTAACTGCCTAGGACTTGCCTGCAAAGTTTTACTGCATGGGTAGCAGGTGCATCCCTAAAACCTAAAACCCTGAGACTGTTTCTAAAGCAGCATTTTTTAAAACAAATTTGAAAGCCGTTTAAAAAATTAGAAGAAAAAAAGATAATTCTACTTTCACCCACGAGAGTAACAGAAACAAGGTCCCACCCCCATAATCCTTTCAAACCTGCACAGGCATTCCTCATCAGCATTCCTCCCCCTCGTTGCTATCGCGCCACTCCCCACTTCAGCGCAAAGGTGAGTCACCCTGCTGGGTCTGTCTACTTGTCACTTGAGAAAAAACCTTCAAACAAGTTCACGTTAAAGACTGCTTTCAATTTAAAATATAAGTAATGTTAATGTGTAAATATCACTAAAAAGCTCCTGTCTCCAAAAATTGTGTAATTAACACTACCCAAGTACAAACACCTTTCTCAATTAAAAAAAAAAAAAGCCACTAGTTTATCGCTACTATCAGTGGGTCCTTCTCGCGCGGGTGCCTGATTCCGACTCAACTCTGCGGTTTTCCCTCCACCTGCATTTCCTCCCGCCCTCCGTAGGGCCCAGCCGCCGCGCTCCGAGTCCTGCGAGGTTCCCCAAGGCGTCCCGCCCGCAGCACCGGGACCCCACGCCCTCGCGTTCCCCTCGCCCGGCCCCGCCCCCACCTCTCCGCAAGGTGCGGCCGCCGCCACTGTGGGTTTAGGGAAGGAGGCGCCTGGGGGCGGGCGAGAGGCTCCGGGTGACTTGTCCTGGACGCTGCGGGCGGGAGCAGCTGGGGGACCAGATCCCACCGCCAGCACTGCGCCGGGTGCTCCAATTGCCACTGCAGCCCTAGCACCCCATTACCTGCTCTGGTCAGCCGTGTCTGCGGGAGGCGCGCTCACTCTGGCCCCTGCAGCCCGGGGCACCGAGGCAAAGAGACAGATAACAAGAGCAGTCGCTGCAAAAGACAATTGGAAGCCCGCGGGCGCAGAAAGCACGAGCCCCGCGGGAACCAGACCCACACCTCCCTCCCAGAGAGTAACCGAATCAGCCCCCTCCCTCGGCGAGGCGGAGCCACAGCGGAGGAGGCGGGGCGGAGGCCAGGCCCCACCTCCCTTGGGGCGTGAGCGCCGTGAACTCTTTGTATGAGGCGCCTGCTGATAGGCTGCAACAGGGGGTAGGTGTCGTAGACTTGAAGACAGCTCACCAGAAGAGCTCTCTGATTGGTCACTTACAGAAAACAGACTAGCGCCTTGATTGGTGACGGGTCTGTAGCTCCTCTCCCCTAATTTCAATCATCGGAAGCCCCGCCTCCACTGGCTTAATTCCCAGGTGGCTGCAGAACAGGCTGTGGTTACTGGACTAGCAGCGTACCTGCCATGAATCCCCGGATACCCAGGTTCCTTTGTCAGATGCGAGTTTCTTTACCCTACTGCGATTCTTTGATTTGCCTATGAACTTGGTGAATAACAGCTCATCTTTAACATCACTTGGATTTTGAGAAGTCTCCTGGGCATTATTTTAAATGCTGCGTAAGATTCAGAGGTACATTGTCATAAGCAAAAGAAGGCATAAAATGTTTTCACTCTGGTGAGATTATGCGTGACTTTATTGCCTTTCTGTGTTCCATATTAAGCAAGTATTACCTTTATAGTTGGAGGCTTAAAAAAATAGAAAATGAGTAAGGTGAAGAGAATGGTAAAGGCAAACTTTGGAGGATATTCTGGGGACGAATTCCTCCACAATAGAAGAAAACACAGTAATATACTGAACAGTCAAGGACCATGAAAAAAATGTGTATTGATATTAGTCACCATCAGCTCTCTTAAAAAACTTTACAAATATGACTGAGGTGCCCCCATACTCTTTCCTGAGCAACTACCATTTATCCGACACATAGTGTAAAATGCACTACACTGTAAATACATCCTCCCTGACAGGAAGAATTTATAATCCAAAGTGTCAAATAAATAAAGCTTTAATCAAAAAAAGTAGACTACAGAAAGAAATTCAGAAGGTATAAATTGGAAAAGTCAGCTAACGCAGGGAATTCTAAGAAACAAAGGAAAGTGACAGAGCTTCAAAATATGCATCAGAATTTGAAAATGGAAAGTAGGAGAGAGGAGAAGGTAGTTGAGATTATTACCAATGACCCATAGTTAAAATAATCTGAGCTCTCAGACCATAGCCCTGAATCAACATATCTCACCTGGGGACCATACTCAACTCTGGGTGGCTGTCTTACCATTCTATAATATTTGTTTTTGTCATTCCCATTAGGTTCTGAAATGCACTATTTGAAGTGAAGCACTTCCCCTGAAAACTCTATAAATTTAATAATACTAAAAAACATGGAGACTGACAAAAATTAAACCTAAGGAAGAAAAGGAATATAGGGGATGTTGTGTCACTGGTCCCTACAGGATTCCTACTACAAGGCTACACTACCAAGACAGGGAGTCAAAGCAGTTCTGCCTAATACATAGAAACAAACACAGGGAGGTTGCCAAAATGAGGAGACAACAAAATATGGCCCAAATGAAAGAACAGAACAAAACTCCAGAAAAACAGCTAAACGAAATGGAGATAAGGAATCTATCAGATGCAGAGTTCAAAACACTGGTTATAGGGATGGCCAAGAAACTTAGCGAGGACCTCAGCATCATAAAAAAGATCTAGTCAGAAACAAACAATACACTAATTAAAATAAAGAACAATTTACAGGGAAACAACAGTAAAGTGGATGAAGCCAAGAATCAAATCAATGATTTGGAACATAAGGAAACAAAAAGCAACCAATGAGAACAACAAGAAGAAAAAATATTCCAAAAAAACAAGAATAGTGTAAGCAGCCTCTGGGAAAGCATCAAGCGATCCAATAATCACATCATAGGTGTGCCAGAAGGAGAAGAGAAAAAGTGGGAAATTAGAAATCTATTTGAAAAAATAATGAAAACTTTTCTAATTTGTTAAAGGAAGTAGACATGCAAGTCCAGGAAGCACAGAGTCCCAAACTAAAGATGGATGCCAAGAGGCCCACTCTAAGACACATCATAATTAAATGCCAAAAGTTAAAGATAAAGAAAGAATCTTAAAAGCAGCAAGAGAAAAGAAATTAGTTACCTACAAGGGAATTCCCGTAAGACAGTCTGCTGATTTCTCAAAAGAAACTTTTCAGGCTAGAAGGGATGGGCAAGAAATATTCAAAGTCTTGAAAAGCAGATTATTCTATCCAGCAAAGTTATCATTTAGAATCGAAAGGCAGATCAAGAGTTTCCCAGACAAGAAAAAACTAAAGGAGTTCATCATCACCAAACAATTATTATATGAAATGTTAAAGGGACTTATTTAAGAAAAAGAAGATCAAAACTATGAACAATAAAATGGCAATAAATACATATCTATCAACAATTGAATCTAAAAATCAAACTAAGGAAACAAGAAGAACAGAGGCAGAATCATGGATATGGAGAGCATTTTGATGGTTGCCAGACGGGAAGGGTTTGTGGGGGAATGGGTGAAGAGGGAGTTAAGAAGCACGAATAGGTAGTTACAGAATAGCTGTGGGGATGTAAAGTACAGTGTAGGAAATGGAGTAGCCAAAGAACTTACATGCATGACCCATGGATATGAACAATGGTATGGGGATTGCCTGAGGGAGTGGAGGGTTGCTAGGTGGAGAGAAGCAAAGAAGGAAAAATTGGGACAACTGTAATAGCATAATCAATAAAATGTAATTTAAAAATTAAACATGAATTTGTAAAGAAGTAAGTAAGTACAAGAAACATGATACAGAGACTAGGACAAATCCTTTTCTCTCTTTCCCCAAGAATAAAGCAAAACTCTTTAAAGGACAGTAAGCTCATTACCTAATAAATATTTTACAGAACACTAGTATTGCATGGTCTTTTAAACAATAGTATAGCCCTGGCCAGTGTGGCTCAGTTGGTTGGAGCACTGTCACATAACCAAAAGGCTGCAGGTTAAATTCCTGGTCAGGGCACATAACCTGAGTTGTGGGTTGGATCCTCGGTCCAGGCACATATGAGAGGGAACCTATCATGCTTCTCTCGCACATGAATGTTTCTCTTTCTCCCTTCCTCTCCCTCTAAAAGCATTGAAAAAAAAAATGTCCTCAGATGAGGATAAAAAATGTCTTTAAATAAACAATAGTCTGAAAATGTGTTCCAAACTACTGTCAGCAAGTAAATTAGTGTTGAGATAGAATTAGTTTAACTAAATTTTTTTAAAGAGCTTTTAATTTGAACTTACTTTGTGAGCAGACTTACAAGGGAAGAGGTCCAGCCCCACTATGTAGGGCCAGTCAGTGGGAATGATGGGAAATGTCAGGTCTCAGTCTATCCAGCTGATAGTGGCAGGTGAATCAAAAGATGCAGCAACTAAATAAAATTTTTTAAGTAAATTAAAAATGTAATCTTTAAAATGTATGGCACAGTGATTCAAAGTCACTGGAAAGTAATCTCCGCACCCAATAATAGAGTTCAAAAGTTCATTATAAAGATAGAGCGTTGTCTTATAGAATCCAAGGGCAAAAATAAGTCAGCCCTCAGGAAGTCCAGGAGCAAGGAGCAGAAAAACCATGAGGGACTCAACTGAAGTTTACTCTATAGTCTAACCTACCTCTATCTACACTTCTGCTCTATTTTTCTCTGGAAAGCAATTTTCCGAGCTCCTAAGTCCATGAGTCAGGGTAAAGCTACCTCCCTCCACACGAACAGATTGAATCAACCCCATTGACTGACTCCCAAATTCTATGGAGAGAAAATATGATTGGCCTAGCATGGTCTCTTCTTTCCTCCACCTTGTCACTTATGATCAGACAGGTGATGGGGAAGGGAGACATGGCTGTGGAGGCCCATCCCTGCTAATGGGCACAGATTTCCCAGAGTATAGGCACTGGGCAGATTACCAGATAGGGATCATCATATTCCCTGTGTTCATTCATTCTTTCTTTCGTTCTTTCTTTCTTTCTTTCTTTCTTTCAACTTTTTTATTGTTCTATTACACTTGTCCCAACTTTCCCCCATTGCTCTCCCCTACCACACCCACCCCCCTGCAATGTCAACCCACACCTTGTTGTCCATGTCCATGGGTCATTTATATTTGTTCTTTAACCAGACCCTTCCCCTTCTTTCCTCCCTTATCTTCCCTCACTCTGGTTGCTATCAGTTTGGTTCTTGTCTCCAGGCCTTTGGTTCTATTTTTCTCATTTGTTTGTTTTGTTCATTAGCTTCCTCTTGTAGGTGAGATCATATGGCATTTGCCTTTCACCACTTGGCATATTCCACTTAGCATAATGCTCTACAGTTCCATCCACACTCTTGCAAAAGGTAGGAGCTCCTTCTTTCTTTCTGCTGTATAGCATTCAATTGTGTAAATGTACCATAGTTTTTTGATCCACTCATTTACTGATGGGCACTTAGGTTGCTTCCAGCACTTGCCTATTGTAAATAATGTTGCTATGATCATTGTGGTGCACAGGTTCTTTTGAATTGGTGTTTCAGGATTCTTAGGATATAATCCCAGCAGTGGAATCACTGGATCAAAATGCAGTTCCATTTTTAGTTTTGTGAGGAAATTCCATACTGTTTTCCACAGTGGCTGCACCAGTCTGCCTTCCTGCCAACAGTGTACTAGGGTTCTCTTTTCTCCACATCCTCAACAGCTCTTGTTTATTAATTTGTTAATGATGGCCATTCTTACCAGTGTGAGGTGGTATCTCATTGTGGTTTTAATTTGCATCTCTCTAATGGCCAGTGATGCTGAGCATTATTTCATATGTCTCTGGGCCCTCTGTATGTCCTCCTCAGACAAGTGTCTGTTCGGGTCCTTTGCCCATTTTTTAATTGGATTATTTGTCTTCCTGGAGTGGAGTTGTGTGAATTTTTTATATTTTGGAGATCAAACCCTTGTCTGAAGTATCATTGGCAAATATGTTTTCCCATATGGTTGGTTCCCTTTTCATTTTGCTGGTGTTTTCTTTAGCCACGCAGAAGCTTTTTAATTTGATGAAGTCCCATTTGTTCATTCTTTCTTTTATATCCCTTGCCCTAGGAGGTATATCAGCAAAGATATTGCTGTGTGAGATATCTGAAATTTTACTGCCTATGTTTTCCTCTAGGACTTTTATGATGTCACAACCTATGTTTAAGTCTTTTATCCATTTTGAGTTTATTCCAGTGTATGGTGTAAGTTGGTGGTCTAGTTTCATTTTTTTTTCCATATATCATTCCTGATCTCTCAGCACCATTTGTTGATGAGACTATTTTTACTCCACTTTATGCCTCTGCCCCCTTTGTCACATATTAGTTGACCATAGAGAAATGGGTTTATTTCTAAAAATATGAAACATTTCAGAAATTTGTGTGTCATCCTTTCACAGGGGCCATGCTAATCTTCTCTGTATTGTTCCATTTTTAGTATATGTGCTACTGAAGTGAGCATTCTTTCTTTAAAAAAAAAAAATTATTTATTTTTAGAGAGAAGAAGGGAGGGAGAAATAGAAGGAGAGAAACATCAATGTGCAATAGATACATTGATAGGTTGCCTCTCACATGCCCCCAACTGGGGACCTGGCCCACAACCCAGGCATGTGCCCTGACTGGGAATCAAACCAGCGACTTTTCAAACTGCAGGCCAGTACTCAATCCACTGGGCCACACCAGCCAGTGCACTTTTTTTTTTTTAAGGGTAGTTAATTTTATTCATTTCTGACTTTAAATAACTTTTTATTTTTCAATTATAGTTGAAATAAAATATTATATTAGTTTCAGATGTACAGGCCAGTGATTAGACATTATATAACTTAATAAGTAATCAACCCAATAGATCTCATACCTGTCTAACACTATACAATATTATTGACTATATTCCCTATGCTGTACTTTCCATCCTGTGACTATTCTATAAACACAAATTTGTACTTCTTACTCCCTTCACCTTTATTCACTCAGCCCTGCAGGCCCACTGCTGTCTGGCAACTGTCAAATGTTCTCTGTATCTGTGAGTCTGTTTATGTTCTGCCCGTTTATTTATTTTGTTTTCCAGATTCAATTATTGATAGATATGCATTTATTGCCATTTTACTATTCATATTTTTACCTTTTTTTTCTTCTTAAAGCAGGCCCTTTAATCCCCACATTTTCAATAGCCAGTCAGCGGGCCTCCTTTTCTGTTCAGCAAAAGTCACTTGTCTTTTCACACTAAAAAGGAGGCCCAGAGGCCAAGCCCAAAGCCTTCAATGTTGATTTCCAGCTTTCTTGACATCTCTCTTTTTACTTCAGTGGGCTGTCAAATGCTAAGTACACTGTCTTCTCCAGTTTCAGGGTGCCACTCCCATTTAGGTCTTCTACCAATTCCCAATTTTCCTGTCTAAGTATAACTCTTGACCTCAGTTTATTCAAAGAGCAAAAGCTCGTGCCAAGTTGGAGAATGCCAGTGAACAGTGCTCTTGGCCTCTATGAGACCAGCATGCAGAACAAGCAGGAAAGATGAGATGAAGGAAGCAGAAGGCCATCTTTGCTGGCCACTGTCCCTTCAACATGTTTGCAGTGGGAGATCTGCCCCTGGGCCTGGATGACAACTTGAGTGGTCCTATAACTTTTCCGATGTCTCTTAGGTAGTAAAAATCCTTGGTTGGTTTAAACCACAAAACACAACTTTAATTCAGCAGAAATTTTAATGTGAATGTCATTGGTCAACACTGCAAGCTTCATTCAAAGATAGGTTTTCCCTCCACTTCCCCAGCTGGGGTCTGATGACGGTGGGCTATGTTCCCCAGGAAAGGGGAAAAGGAGTCTTCTTTCTATCCCCATGGATCTCCTCCAATTCATAACAAAAGGAGGTGGGGAAAGTTTAAGGATAGCAAGTTATGCTCAACTGGTACTCTCCCAGGAAGGTTTTTTCTGGGCCTAGCCAATGACTAAAATGTACTCACTCCCCTTGGTTGCTTTCTCATACTCTTTGAGGCCTGAAAGTGAAACATCTGACCTGGGCAACGAAATTTGGTCTGACTGACAGTCCACCCCTGCTTTCTGGTTCCCTGAAGGCCACTTGATACAGATTCTTCTGGTGGAGGGGAGGTAGGAGTGGTCCCTCAGCCTCTTCCTCTTGAGCAGGATTTAAACATCTCTAATACAGCTCTCTCTCTCATCTGGTCCTCGGGAAGCACTGGTATGCACTTTATTCCCATGGCCGTGGAAGTGCAGCTGGCTCCCGAAACACACAGGTTTTGGGTATTATCTCCCCCTTTCCCCTGCCCTCAGTCTCTGGACTGCTTCTTCAAGCCAGTACCTTCAGCCTCTCAACTTTGAATATCTCAGGTAAAAGTCAGACACTCCAAATACCAGAGAACACCAATCAAGTTGCCCTCATGGTCCTCTTGATATGCGCCTCCCTAGTGAGATTTCAGAAGATCTTAGATGAGTGGTTAGGTGGGACTCAGCCTTGTTTTCCTTAAGAACACTCTTCACAGATCCTTTACTAAACTCCACTTCCTCTGCTCCTCTCTGATCCTACTTTGAGTGAGGATTTTTTTCTAATTTTTTTTCAACTACAATTTACTTTCACTATTAATTTGCATTATTTTCAGGTGTACGGCATAGTGGTTAGAATGGGGTGTCCAACCTTTGACATCTCTGGGCTACACTGGAATAAGAGGTGTCTTGGGCCACACATTAAATACATTGCAACACGTAATCACAAAAAAAAAATCTCATAGTGTTTTAAGTAAATTTATAATTTTGTGTTAGACCACATTCATAGCCATTCTGAGCCACATGTGGCCCACCAGCCACAGGTTGGACACCCCTGGTTAGACAAACATATACTTTACAAAGTGGTCCCCCAATATGTCCAGTACTCAACTGGCATAGTTACACAGCTAACGCAGTATTATTGACTACATTCCCTGTGCCATATAGGGGAGCCTTGGTTCTTGAATTTAACTCATTCCAGAAAACCATTTGAGAAGTGATTTGTTCGAAAGCCAAGTCTCCCTTTTTGTCTACTGATAGACATGTGACTGATTATACAGGTATCAGAGCAAACGGTTATCAGATCAAGACTTAAAACCCAAAATTTTATTAGATGACTGAGACCTTTTTTGCCATGAACAACTTGGTCAAGAACCAAATTGTTCGAGAACCAAGACATTCAAGAACCAAGGTTTCACTGTACATTACATTCCCATGACTATTTTTTAATTACTAATCTGTACTTCTCAATCCCCTCACCTTTTTCACCCAATCTTCCAACCCCCTTCTGTCACCCATCAAATCAGTCTGTTCTTTGAATGAGTGATTTTTGAGTGTCACAGGGGAGCTAAGATATTTCCTTTGAGATATGCTTCCTGCTCTGGCAATTACTTTAGAATTTCACATCTATTGTCTTTGGTGTCTCAGTCAAAACTTTACTTTTATATCCTGTCATACTAATATGGATCTGTAAAAACTGTTTTTGTTAATTTACACCAAGGACATAGGGCTAAGAAAATTGTTCTGTAAAATAGTCTGTTCAATAGGCTATCAAAAACTTAGCTGTTTAAGTATCCATGGGAATAGAACACCCACTCCTGCCTGGACGATGGGAGAGTGTGGGTCAGTTTGGCACAGGGATGCAGCCTTGATTTCCAGTGCAGGTACAGACCTTCAGGTAAAAGATTTGGGGATACAGCATTCCAAATTTCTCTTAATTTTACAGTTAATTTCCCAGGGAAATGAGACTCTGAATGTGCCTTTAAGCAATGACCAGGTCTCAGTAAAAACATTACTAAGTGTGAGTAAAATATTACGGACAGCCTTACTCTGTTTTGAGTCTATCACAACAGTGTTTCATTCAAGTCTTACCTGAACTCCAGCATTCCACATACCCTCCTATAACCCTGTCTCTTCCTCTGGTTGGTGAGGCTCTCTGTGGGTCCCTTGGAGCACTCTCCCTTGTTACAAGTTCACAAACAGAACTTAGACTTCAGCTTTGCCTCTGGTGGTGTTTGACTACTGGGTGTTATTTATTATTAATGATCAAGTTTCCCAGATCAGGTTACCCACCCCCACTCTCCCAGGTTCTGTCTTCCTGTCTGCATCCTCCTGCACCACCAGGTCACACACACTCATCGCCACCGTTGCACCTCCACCAGAGTCACCCAGCATTCTCCAACTATGATTGTGTAATACGCCGAATGCCATAAACACATGCGTATGCAGAAACAATAACATCTATAGATTCTAGCAAAAGAAGAAATTAGTAAAGGGCATTAAAATCACCTGAAGGGCTTTCTCAAATTATACAAGCCCTGAAATACTGATACGGTCCTTCCTACTATTCTCTTTTGCAGCAGCACACACACACTGATTCTGACTCATCACAGCAGTGATCCTGTTGGTGGGGGACAGCACCCTCAGGTATGTTTGGGTGAAGTTTAGAAATCCTACTTTATCCCTCACTGATCTGATAGATTAAAATTATCAAAATTCTAAGTCTATAATTTTGGAGAATATTTTTTTTCTCTTAGCTAAAAATATAGACTTGACCTCACTTAAATTAAAGGAAAACCTGTCTGCATGAAGAGAGGGATGTCACCTGACTTACTCAGCCTGGTGTCCCCAGTAGCCTGACCAGCTCTGGCACCTGGTAAGTGCCCAATGAGCGCGTGCTAAACTAATTAATTTGGAACTCGTTTTAAAATGGGTTTTGGCCCACCAAGTGTACCTGAGCAAGAAGCATGTATCTAAAGTATTAGCAGTGACAGTGGTCCATTCTATTCATTTTTTTCTATGTGGCAACTCTTCAAGTTTGGTTTCTGATGCAAGTGGCAATTGGCTGCCTCCTCAAGGACACATGTGTAAACTGAGAGTGGCCGAATAACTGTGAGGAACAGGGGTGAGGAATGACAGCATGGTATTGGGTTGTCTGAGCCTTGGTTCCCTGTGACACACTCACACCTTTAGGTCCACACCTGTATGTGGGCCTCAGTATAGTATATTACCACATGTTATAGTTAAACCTCTGGGATGATGAACCACATTAAGAAAGCTGATAACTGCTTAAATATGGTAAGCTAACCTGAGGCGTCTCAGCCTATTTGTGATCTAGTCTTTGGTTACTCCAACCAAAAGTGCCTTGTAAAGCAAATGTCCAACTGACTATAATCTATACCTGTATCTATATCTAGATAGATACAAAATTTAAAATTTCCTATACTAAACCAAATTAGTCTCCATACTCCCACTTGCCCATGTGTGGAAAGCTGTACATTTAAAGCAGTTTGGCCCTGGCCAGTGCCGTTCAGTTGGTTGGAGCATTGGAGCGTTGTCCCGTACATCAAAAGGCTGGATATTTGATTCCCAGTCAAGGCGCATACCTTGGTTTCAGGGTCAATCCCCAGTTGGAACATGTATGGGAGGCAAGCAATCAATGTTTCTCTCTCACATTGATGTTTTTCTCTTTCCCTTCTTCTCTTTCTAACATCCATAAACATTTTTTAAAGTAATTTGGTATCATTTTAAAACACTCTTAATATCTGTAGCATTTGAAGTTATGACAAGAAAATAACTTTTTAACTGCATTTATCATTTTTAAGAGATTAAAAATCTCTTCGCTATGATTATCAAGTGAGGACAATTATAATAGTACAAGAAAAAAATGAGTCTTGTCACCATTGAGCCACTCTTGTGCAAAAACAGACCCAAACAACAAAGAACATCTTCACTTTGTAATACTCACAATGGAATAAGCATTTCACATTCAGAAAGAAGGACATTGATGGAAACATTCAGAGAAAATACACAGAGTGAAATAGGTCACTCAGTATTTGCATTTAATTAACCTCAGTCATCGTGGCACTTATCTTGCAGAGCTCACAAGGGAGCATCGCAAACAAAATCACTCTTGCACTACTTACGATCCCCAAGAGCTGCTGCACACCATCATTCATTAATGAGCTCTGACTTGGAAAGCAGGAGCTTTCTCATCTCACCACCTGAAAGCTGAGTAACTCCTTGTTGTGCCTAGAAAATTAAGAAACATGCAAGAAGAAGCCATATCAAAGGAGAAAGCCATAAAAACAGCAGCAAAAGAAACAATTTGAGTATGTGCTCACACGAGGGTATTCAGGGTTCACATGCATTGCCAACAAAGACTCCTAAGTACTTTAGGAGATTGGACTCTTGCTTCATTGCCTCTGTTTTTTCAACTTTCTTATGACTGTGTCTTTATCAAAAAATTTTCTGTCCCTAGTACATGAGCAAAGAACAAAAAATTTAACAGAGAAGTCTCTGATACATACGAGTTTAAATTCTGTGATTTAAAAGGAATGGAACCATATAGCCAAAAGGATATATAGAAACATACTAAATAATAATTTAAGAGTGGAGGACATGCATAATATAGCTGAAGAATTGACTAAAGAGGTTAATGTCACACAGAAAAGAATGTTTTATAATATACATTATTTAAGGTTCTTATTATGTTCTGTAAACAACTGAACAATAACTTCTTTAAACTAAAAGCTTCTCTTCATTTAGAATAGTTAGTTCCTGTTAGCAAATGCCAAAAATTTTTATTTCCACACTATTAGATTTGTCCTAGGTGCTATCAATATTATTACGTGTCAATACTTCACCTTACTTAAGTCATTAATGATGGATCAACAAACATTTAGTGAGCACCTACTATGTGCCAAGTACTGAAAAGAATACAAACATGTTTAAGGCAAAATTCCTAGCCTCTAGGAGATCACAGAATTCCAATTTGCACACTGGCGATTGTTATTGCCAATAGGGGCATTTGCCTATGCCCTGGTTTATCTGCAGTGAATACTATGCATTATACATACAAATGAACCATGCAACCTAGCGAGGGACAAAGGAAATAAGGCAAATGGTGTGTGAGTACCATTAATGGCACCACTTAATAACTGAATGTGCTTTATGAAGGAGATGGTATTGTAGGAGATCGAGTTTCCATTCAAAGTCCAAATGATTCTGAGAAAGTTAAAAAACTGTTGAAGAACCTCCAAAAGAGAGGAATATACAGTAATATTAGAGATCTGAATGTCAATCCCAGTATAGAGGACACCAAAGCTAGTGGTGTGAACTTGGACATCTGGTTTACTTTTCTAAGACCATTTCCTTAATAATAATATGTGCAGTTATTAATCTACCCAAGAAGTCACAAAGTGGGTGAGCACAAAGTTTGTAAAGATTTGGATTAGTTGACAACATTTCAAACTGAGGACATCTCAAGTCGAATGTACCAGTTTCTTTCTTTTCTTTTTTTTTTTTTTTTAAGAAAGCATGGCAAGGCTGACACACGTTTCCTTGTAGCAACAGTCGCCCGGAGCAGAGAGTTGTGCCCTCTATAGAGCTGGCCCGTGCTTTGCAATCAGCCACTTACAATGTCCAAGTTGCTTCTCTCATCCTCCCTGCCACCCACCTGGCCTCAGTAGGTATTTGAGTTTCTGTCACATGAACTGGATGATTTTAAGAGCTTTTTGTTATTGTTGTTGTTGAAAGCTACGGAAACTGTTTATATAAATTAAAAATATATGTTGTAGGGAGAAGAGACAAAGCTCCCATACAGAAGTATTCCAAATAATTCATGTACGTGCTCCCCCCTCAGGAATGTGGAACCTTCCTCCCCACTCCTGAAGTGCAGGCAGTGTGAGGAAAGGGGAGTGAGGAGGAGCCACTTCACACTGGAGCGACCTCAGCTGGGTGATCAAGGCCAATGTTGAGAGTGGTGAGTCGTGTTCACAGTATGTACAGTCACCCTCCCCAAAACCCATAACCCCCATCTAATCATGAGAAAAACATCAGAGAAACCCCAACAGAGGGACATTCTACAAAGTACTTGACCAGTACTCCTCAAAACTGCCCAGGTCACCAAAAACAAGGTAAGTCTGAGACTATCACAGCCAAGAATAAGCTAAAGAGACATAACAAGTAAATGAAATATGGTAGCCTAGATGGTATCCTGGAAGAGAAAAGGGATATCATGTACAAACTAAGGAAATCTGAATAAAATATGGACTGTAGTTAATAACAACATATCAATATTGGTTTGTTAATTGTAACAAAGGTACCATGCTAATAATAAGATATTGATAATAAGGGAGGCTAGGTACAAGGTGTATAAAACCCTGTATTATCTTTGTAATTTTTCTGTAAATTTGAAACAACTTTCAAAAATAAAGTTGTTTTCCTTACCTGAGGACATGCTTACTGATTTTAGGAACAGGGGGAGGGAGGGAGGGAGGGAGAGAAATACTGCCAGCGCATCAGCAGGTGCCTGGCACAGGCTGGGAAAAAATACTGTTCCTCAAGACATTTCACTTCCATTTGCTGGGAAACTAACATAATATGGTGCTTTTGTTAGAACAAGATACCTCACTGACACCTGCCAGGAATCTGTCTGAATGAAAACACAAAAGTGCAATTCCCACGATGGGACCACCGTTGTCTGTGCACCAGCTCCAGTGGCACAACGCTGTGCAGTCACTCCGGGTGCCACATCTGTCATGGGCAAGTGTCCTCTACAGAGCCTTGCCACGCCTGAGCTTACTTTCCTGTCTCACGACATATAAGTCTCCCAATAGACTGGGCATTCCAACTGTCATGGGTAATCATTATTTTGTTCAACTTGGATTGAAACTTAAAAATCCGACTCTTGGCCTGATCCAATCATTGCAATTCCCTTAACCATAGCAATGGGGCAATAACATCCTTGCCAAGGTGTTAAATCCTTGAGTGAGACTGTGTATCAAAACACTGCGTAGTTCCAGGCAGACCATGAGGCTTCCATCCATACTCAGTTCCTCTTCCTCTACTTAAAAATATTACAGGCCCACCAGTCCAACTCAGGAATCTCTGTTGAAAGATCATAGAGTTATGTGGAAATGCCCAGATACACGGTCCCACTGTTCTGTGTGTAGGAAGCTGCAACAGTTTACCTGCCATGCTTACATGGAGCCAAATCCAATTATCACACACCATCTGCAGGCAGTGTGTGTGCGCTTCACAAGTTATATTGCAAAAGGCAGTTGATGCTTATAAACTAGTTAAAGAACCAATTTTTACAAAATCTTCACCCAAGGATATGCTTATTGACTTGCGAGAGAGAGAGAGGGAGGGAGAGGAAAACATTGATGGTTGCTTCCTGCATATAGTGATCAAACCTACAGGCTTTTGGTGTACGGGACGATGCTCTAATCTTCTGGACCACCAGGCCAGGGCAAGAACCAATTTCTAAATGTAACATGTTAAAGCTTTTGAAATTCATTTTGAATACATTTTTTGTCCTTAAAAAATACTTCCAGGTTTCATTTATCTGCTAAAATTGAGATTGTGTATCTTAACTGCCTTGTGTGTTACATTTGGTTGCAGTGAAGTAAATTAAGAACATGAATCCAGAGGAGTGTTTAAGAACTGAACATGCCTCAGGAAGGGAAACTGCTCTACGTAAGTTACTGGGGGAGGCCCTGTACTTATACCCTCCAGTCATCCACAGGATGTCTGTGTGCACAGGAGTCAGTACGTATCGCAGGAATAGAAAACTGTGAGAGATAAGCATGAACTGAAGGAAAAGAAATGAGTCAGGGGAGAGAACTATTAAGGCTCAGAAAGTACCTTGGAAGAGGTGTTCCTTTTGGGGTTCAGCATAAACAAAATCCTTGAGGCAGAATGAGCAATATATGTTTGAAGGAAAATAAGGACAGCAGCTGGAATGTAAGGTAGGGGAGAGTTGGACAACAGTGGGATGAGCTAGATTGCCAGGCTGAGAAATTTGGACCAGATCCTAAAGCCAACAGGAGTTGCTAAAGCTTTTTAGCTTAGGAAGAAAATGGTATTTTAGGAAAATTAATCTGGCAGGGGACGAAAGACTATTTCAAAGTAAAATAATTGAAATAATTTTTATTTCTTACAATACTAGTGTGTAAGAGGACCCTTACAATAAACCTACTTTAAAGAAGGAGAAGAAGAAGAAGCCGTTGATCGAAGAGGTGGGCACCTCCCAGGCCGGAATTGGAATTACAACTACATTATAGAACAATCAACCTGAATAACCACCTGAAGAGTGGCTGAACATTAGTGTTATAAACAAGAACTTATAGAAGAAGCCACAGCTGGATTGCTAGCAAGGGCGGAGACTCGAAAAGGGCTGACCCCAAACCCACGGGCTGGGGTTGAGTATCTGGAGGAATATCTCAGCTGCAAAGTTCCCCCCAGGAGCACAGGGTCTCAACCCCATGCCCAGCTCCCCAGCCTAGAGTAACAGAGTCCAAAATAGGCACCTACATAACATTTGGTTGTGCAAATCAGCAGGGATTCTGTCTGCTAGTGAGAGACAGGAATCTGCTAAAAATCCAGGTGCCCTCTTAAAGGGCCAGTGCACACAATCTCATTCACAGCCACTCACTCTAGGCTCCAGCAGAGGGAGGGCAGCTTGGATAGGCCTAGAGTCTTGCAGGACAGGCTGGGTTGTGTGCCACACGGAAAAAAGCTGAAGGGACACCCACCAGGGCCCTGTGCTGAGTCTTTTTCCTGCGCTGCCCACAGAAGTTATCTTTTTTGGGTCAGACACTGCCCTCCAAATTCCATCACCCTGGGGGCTGTACAAGGTTCTCCCACCTAACTCCCTGTTGCCCCATGTGGCCCAGTTCATGCTCTGCAGAGGAGTCTGCTGCCTGAAACTATGGTATAGACTTCTTGAAGGGACCTCAAGAGCAAACTTGTGGAAAATAAGAGACAGAGATGTTTGGCTCTGGGGCAGAGACCATTTCGCCTGCCTCACACAGCACACCATAGCAGCGGCAATGTGTGCTGGCCTGGTGCGCCTGAGAAGAGCTGAACTCAGATCACGCAAGCCACAGTAGTGGCAATCCAACCCCCACAGAAGATCCACTAGCCCCACCAGGGAAGAACCACTACCTCCACTCTCAGAACCCCGGTGGCTCTACACTGCTGAGCTTGCACTCAGCAGTACTGTCAGTGGTCTGTGGCCAGCTTGGTCCCCATGTGCAGAGGAATTCTTCAGGAGGCCAGGTCAGACTCTGGGAAAAACTGACTTGTGTGACTCAAGAGGGGCTATTTTTTCCAGCACATGCCAGACCAGTGCCACCGTCCCTGTGCAGAGTCCTCCCTTCACAGGACCAAATTTTGGTCTGTTTGAACCTGAAGAATCCTGCTGACCTTACCCTGATGAATCCCCGAGACCCTACCCAACCAGAAAGATCTACCACAAGATGGATCTTTGATGTCCCAAAAAGGCTCAATTAAATGGAGGCAAACAAGCTACCAGATACAAAGAACAAAGTTTATAAGGTTTATAACAAGATTTATAAGGTTCAAAAAAAGGTTTAAAAGGATGCTCAAGAAACATGGTGAGAACTTCAATGAAGAGATAGAAAGCATAATGAAGGACATAGGAACCATAAAAAAAGAACCCATCAGAAATGCAGAATAAAATATGTGAAATGATGAATACACTAGAAGAAATCAACAAGCTAGAAGAAGTAGAGGAATGATTTAGTGACTTGGGGGACAAAGCAGGTAGCAGAAAACACTCAATCAGAGCAGCCAAAAAAATCTTTTATTAAATGAGGACAGTCCAAGGGACCTCTGGGACAATAAGGAGGATAACAACACTTCCATCATCATGAGGTTACCAGAAGGAAAAGAGAGAGAGCAAGGGATTAAGAACCTATTTGAAGAAATAATGGCTGAAAATTTCCCCAACCTGGTAAAAGAAAAAGACACAAAGGTTCATGAAGCACAGAGAGTCCCAAACAAAATGAATCCAAAGAGGCCCACACCAAGACACATCATAATTAAAATGCCAAAAGTTAAAGACAAAGAGAGACTCTTCAAAGTGACAAGAGAAAGGAGTTCCCATAGCCTTTAAGCTGATTTCTCAACAGAAATATTTCAGGCCAGAAGGGACTGGCATAAAATATTTCAAATGATGAAAATCAAAGACCAACATCCAAGACTACTCTACCCAGCAAAGCTATCATTTAGAAATTAATGTGGCATAAAGCTAAAGGAGTTCATCATCACCAAAACAGTAGCAAAAGAAATGTTAAATAAAGTCAGAAGAAGAGGAGGAAGAGGAGGAGGGGAAGGGGGAGGGGAGAGTTATAAAGGATAAAATTGGCAATAAATGTGTACTTATCAATAATTTACGTGAAAATGGCTTAAATGCCTCGATCAAAAGACATAAGGTAGTTTAATGGATAAGAAAACAAGGCCCATATTTAAGCTGTCTGCAAGAGACCTACCTGAGAATGAAAAATACACAAAGACTGAAAGCAAAGGAGTGGAAAAACATATATGTCATGCAAATGGAAGCAAAAAAAGCTGCAGTAGCAATACTCATATCCGGCAAAATAGATAAAAGAGATAAAGGACATTATATAATGATAAAGGCATCAATCCAACAAGAGGATATAACCCTTGTAAACATTTAGGTGCCCACCATAGGAACATCTAAATATATAAAGCAAATCTTTAAGGACACACACAAAAAAAAGAGATCAAAGGTAATACAGTCATAGGAGGGGATTTTAACACCCCATTGAGTCTATTTCTATTCTGTCTGTTCATTCATATTGGTCAAAGAGAGAGTCCATCTTGTATAAAGAGTCCTGCACTCAGGACTTGGAAGCAACTTAGCAGGCAGTTGACCCTGGTGTGGAAAAGCAGGAACAGAAAAGGAAGTTCTAGGGAAGCCTGTGTTGACTGAAGCAGATGGGATATTAGAACCCCTATAAAAGCTGGAAGGTCCTGAAGACGTCATATTAAACTAACCGTTTCTTCAGAGACTTAGAAGTTAACAATTTTATTATTGCTCTAGAAAAAGTCCTCTTGAATTGGCGATGGGGAGGGAGAGAACCAAGAAGTTTTGCACAGCTTTGAAAACTTCTCTTTCATCTCTAACACCCATTCTCCACAAACATGGTGGCCAGCCCCCAGACCCTCCTCTCTCTGGCACTCTCAGCTCTCCCTGCCACCCAGTCCTTGCAGACCTGTCTGTCCTTGCCACTGCCTCTTTCCTTCAGTTTCTTCTCTTTGTCCTTGCCCACAGTTAAAACTCAGTTCTTCCCGAGCACATCCCATCACTTCTCCATTTCCTCTAAACCCAAATCTTGTACCATAAAGCCCAAGAATTAAGCCCAGGAAGATAAAATTCCATTTAGCAGACCTGAGAGTGGAAATGCTACATATACCCCCATGTTAGTGCAACTTTATTTGTTTACTGTTAAGGCCTGGTGAAATCTGGATTACTCAGTTCTGCCTATCAATCATCTGAATATCTCATCCCACTTTCACTTTTCCATTAGGAAGTTCCAGCCCAAGCCAGGCTTTGTTTTCCCAAATACAAGTCTTAAGATTGAGAAGGATTGCTGCTTTAGGAATTATGAAGTATCCAGGAGACAACAGATGAAGAAGCAGAGCCACATGAACTAGTGTTTTTTGACATAGGTGCTGACTGACTTGGGGGCATGCTATCCCACCTCTTCAAGCTCTGGTGCGCTCATTGCCAAAACTAGGATCTGGAAAGCCATTAAACAGATAGTTGTCACATCCCTAGTATACACTGTACATGTTTCAAATTCTGTTAATATATAATGGAAAAAAAAGCAGAAAAAAATCCCTGCCCTCATAAGCATATATTCTAGTGGGATGATAATAGCCATAGCCTTATTTACCTCTTAGGTTATTGAAATAATTAAATGAGACTTCCGGCCAAGATGGAGGTGTAGGTGGACACACTGTGCCTCCTCTCACAACCAAAATTAAGGACAACAAAGATTTAGAAACAAGGAAACAACCAGAACTCATAGAAAATTGAACTGTACGGAAGTCCAACAACCATTCATCCAGACCAGTAAGAGGGGCGGAGTCGCAGCAGGAAAAAGTGGAGGTGCAGACCTGAGCATGCAGGCAGCAGCAGCTGGAAGATCCCAGGCGCACAGGTGGCAGCTAGCAGACCCCTGGCACAGGTGGCAGCTGTGCATACCCAGTGAGTCCGAGCAAGGGGGCTGACTGACCAGGTGGTCCCACATTTGTGGGCAGATAATCCAGGCAAAGGGGAAGCAACAGAAGGGACTGGAATCTGAGAGAGAGCAGAACAAGCGCCATTGTTCCCTCTCGGACCCCGCCCCCACATACAGCGTCACTACCCAGCGAGTGGGCTGCCCCGCCCTGGGGAACACCTAAGGCTCTGCCCCTCACTACATAACAGCCGTGACTAGACCAAAAAACAAACAAACAGACACACACAAAAAAACAGAAACAAAAATGGCTCAAACTGGAGAACAGATCAAAGCCCCAGAGCCAATTTATCTAAGCGATGAAGAGATAGCCAACCTATCAGATGCACAATTCAAAGCACTGGTGATCAGGATGCTCACAGAATTGGTTGATTTTGTTCACAAATTAGAGGAACAAATGGAGGCTACAATAAGTGAAATGAAGAAAAACGCACAGGGAACCAACAGAGATGGGAAGAAAACTGGGACTCAAATCAATGGAGTGGCCCAGAAGGAAGAAAGAAACAACCAAACAGAAAAGAGCAAAGAAACAAGAATTCAAAAAAATGAAGAGAGGCTTAGGAACCTCCAGGACATCTTTAAACGTCCCAACATCCAAATTATAGGGGTATCAGAAGGGGAAGAGGAAGAGCAACAAGTGGAAAACTTATTTGAACAAATAATAAAGGAGAACTTCCCCAATCTGGCAAAGGAAATAGACTTCCAGGAAGTCCTGGAAGCTCAGAGAGTCCCAAAGAAGGTGGACCCAAGGAGGAACACACCAAGGCACATCATAATCACATTAGCCAAGATTAAAATGAAGGAGAGAATTCTAGAAGCAGCAAGGGATAAAGGCAGAGTCACCTACAAAGGAGTTCCCATCAGACTGTCAGCTGATTTCTCAAAAGAGACCTTACAGGCAAGAAGGGGCTGGAAAGAGGTATTCCAAGTCATGAAAGTCATCCTACATCCAAGATTGCTCTATCCAGCAAAGCTGTCATTTAGAATTGAAGGGAAGATAAAGCACTTCTCAGATAAGGTCAAGTTAAAGGAGTTCATCATCACCAAGCCCTTATTATATGAAATGTTAAAGGGACTTATCTAAGAAAAAGAAGATAAAAAATATGAATAGTAAAAAGATAGCAAACTCACAGGTATTAACAACCACACCTAAAACAAAAGCCAACTAAGCAAACCACTACAACAGGAGCAGAAACACAGAAATGGAGATCACATGAAGGGTTTGCAACAGGGGAGTGGGAGAAGGAGAGAGGGAGAAAAGGCACAGAGAACAAGTAGCATAGATGGTAGGTAGAAAATAGACAGGGGGAGGGCAAGAATAGTGTGGGAAATTAGAAGCTAAAGAACTTATGACACATGGACATGAAGTAAAGGGGGGAATGTGGGTGGGAGGGGGTGTGCAGGGTGGAGGGGAATGAAGGGGGAGAAATGGGACAACTGTAATAGCGTAATCAATAAAATATATTTTTAAAAAAGAACTAAATGGAAAGATAATAATAATAATAATAATCACATACATCATGATTATTATGTGCCAGGAATGGTTGTAGGAACTTGGCACCTGGTTTAACCAAGAATTCTTTACTTTTTCTGTGCCACAGTCCCCTTTGGCAATCTGGTGGAGCCTCTCAACCTCTTTGCAGAATAAGGTTTTTAAATGCATAAAATACAATACATAGGGTAACAAGGGAAACAAAATATACTGAGAGAGTAGCTAAATCAATAAACAGGTACATGGTAATAAAGAGCTTCTTTTTTAGCACATAAAATAATAAGATCCAGTGACAGTGTTAACAATACATAACTTTGAAAAACTGACAGGCCTAGAGGTACAGTTGCCCCTTGAACAACATGGTTTGGCATAAGTGAATCCACTTATATGTGGATATTTTTCAGTACATACATATCATACTCTAAATGTATTTTCTCTTCCTATGATTTTCTTAAAAACATTTTCTCTAGCTGTATTATAAGGACACAGAATATAATACATATAAACACAAAAAATACTCATGACTATTTATGTTATTGGTAAGGCTTCCAGTCAACAGTAGGCTATTTATTAGTAGTTCAGTTACACACAGATTTTCAGCTGGGGGGTCAGCTCCCCCAAATCTGAGTTGTTCAGGGGTCAACTGTAATTTCCCCATTCAAGTTCACAGGCATCCATTACTCTGGCCACTGTAAACCCCAGGGTTAATTTAATCCTCATGATAACTCTGTGAATTAGGTATTATTATTACCATGCCCTTCTTTAGAGATGAGAAAAATTAACTATGGAGAGGTTAAGTGACTTGCCCAAGGTCAGTAAGTGGTGAACTTGAGATCTGAACCCATTATCTGGCTCCAAAGACTGTGTTCTCACCTGCCATACAGGGCATGGCTTAGCTCAGGGCTTATCTTGTGGTCAGGGTCAGCAACATTGGCTGGCACTTTGTAAAGTAGTAATTGTGATGAGTAGTAGAAGCATTTATACTAGAATATCTAAGGGATAGGAATAATTTGAACCAGTATGAAAAAGTCCTTAAAGGGACAATCTGGTAGGTAGCAAAGGAGCCAACTGGAGAGGACAGAGCCTATTCCGTTCCTCTAAATCTCCGAAGCACAAACTGAATCACTGCTTTCTGTATGTGATTACCCATTCTGGAGCTTAACACCAAAGGCTTTTGAGGGTGCTCTTGAATCAATGCAATCTCTTACTTTTATTTGTATAATCCAGTATTAATTATTGGGAATTTTCTGCACTCCCAGTAGGCACTGTCACCAAAAGACCCTTGGAACACAAACTGTTGTGGCAGAATAAGAAGAACACTGTTCATCCTGCACAGAAGGGCTGCTCGAAGTGAATGCAGCTGCTACTCTTCTCTGCACTATGGTGGCCCTTCAGGCACTCTGCAAATATTATTGAAAGCTGTTGTTAAGGTAAAGAAACTTACACTTCTCTAAATGATAACAGTCCATACTTCAGTTTCAATTTTTGAAATATTTTATTTACGTATTTATTATTAGAGAAAGGGGAAGGGAGGGAGAAAAAGGGGGAGAGAAACATTGATGTGAGAGAGAAACATCAATTGTTCGCTTCTCACACATGCCCCACCCAGGGGACAGAACCCACAACCCAGGCATGTGCCCAGACCAGGCAACTTTTTGCTTTGCGGACGACACCCAACCAACTGAGCCACATGGGTTGGAACTTCAGTTTCAATTTTTTTTTTAAAACAAGACAAAGGAGTCCAGATCATTGGGAAGGCTTTCCCAGTGCGTGGGTAACAGCTATCACAGCTCTCAAGCAGTTTGTTCCTCAAGAGGCATGAGAGCGAGCCCTGCCTGCATCTAAAGGAACATAGTGAGATGATTCATCCTTTCCCCTAAGTCTGCCTTATAAAGGTATTTTTCTAATTGCCCGTCCAAGCATATGTTTACTGTGACAAGGCACTTGGTTTCTTAACCTACACCCAGCACACTGCTCCCAACAGCAGAGCAGAAAAGTGGCAACAAGTGCCCTGTGCCACCATCAAGGTAAACATCAAAGGGCACAAAAGTGCCCTTTGTGAACTCCAGTTCCCAGGCTTTATCTGGGCTGCTTCTATTAAATCCCGTAGAAGAGAAAAAGCTTCAACACTAACATGCAAGAGGGAACTGAAGGGCTGGTGGCCACTCAGCCACGAGGATCAAGAATATCAGCTAACAGCAGAAGGACGTGGGGAGGTCGGAGATGCCCCAAGAGTCTGCACACATTCCTCCCCAGGTCACCAGACTTGACTTGGGAAAAGAGTACATGTGATCAGCTGCACTGAAAAATACCAACGTGAACCTTTGCAGAGAAAGCAGATGGCTCCAAGCCGGGGGTAAAAATAGTCCATAATGCTGCACAGCCCAGAGCGGGAGCAGGGCAGTCTTAGGGCCTCTCCAGTTTTGATTTCGACTTGCCAAAAAGGTAAAAAATGTTTTAAGTAAACTGTGAGAAAGCTTCCTGGGAAGAGACCGAAAATACAAAATATTCCACATTCTACCTGGCTTATTGCAAATTCATTTGACTGTCACCAGCAAAAAAATGAAAAATATTTGCAGCTAGGAAAAAATTAGTATTCGTCTTTCTTCTTATTTGAACATAGCAAGAAAACTGGCAGACCAGCATAAGAACTGGGTAAATAACTTCATCAATGCCTGGACTAATAAGAAGAATTGAATAAAAAAAAGAAATGAAAGCCTCTTTTATATTTAGTGATTTTTAAAGACTCAGCTTTACCGTTTTATCAGAGTTCTAATTTGTTTATTTAATTTTTTTATTTTACAGAAGCCCTTTAATCCATCTCCCATTGTTCCAAGTGAGCTTTCTATTTTTACCAACGAGGCTGAATCATGCTCCGACCATTTAGGGACACGTTTAGAACAGGACTTTTCAAGTCCAGACCGAAGTGAAATTTTGATTCACAAACCACAGCCTTGGAGCTCAGCACACTAGCAGTCATTGTGTCCCGACATTATGTTGGCCTGGGTGCACCGATTGTATCACACAGGACAGAAGTGATTGGAAGTGTTCCACGGACAAAAACAAGTAGCTCAGATAATAACTCCTTACAAGATAAGAGGAAATAAATGACATTTACTAGGGGTTCCCTCAGTCCCCTGACCTGGTGAACAAAAAAATGCTTTTGTATCTCTCAGTTGTTGAAGTTGACGTGGTCTTCAGCCTACATCCAATCAGCAAAGAAGCATTTGTCCTCCTGTACAGAGTTGTTCTGTCCTGAAACCCATGAATGCTTTTCTTATTTGAGTCAAACTTCTAGTGCCTCATTTAATATAGCAGAGTCTTGATGCTTGGTTAATTAAAAAATCTCAGCTTTGTTTAATTGAATTTTGAATTTCTTAATAAAAATGAAATTAAAATGTAATCTAATTAGAACTTGAACCTACATGCAACAAATAGGCTCAGTGTTCAAATTCACATCTTACAAAGTATAGAATAATTGTTCTTGAAGGTCTATTTTATAGTTTTTTAAAAACTGAACCCTTGAAATTGAACATTCATCCTACTGTTCCCTTTTCCCAGTAAGGCAGAACCTTATATATGACAAGGATGACTTGTAAGTATATAACAGCTCTGGTAGAATTCTTAGCTTTTTCTCTTTGGTTGTCAGAAGCTTGCTCTCAGTCAGTTCAGATAAAAATAAAAATGAAAACGTTTCCATCTTGAACCTTTTCCCAAACTAGCAAGTATTTTATTGACTAAAAGTTGATTTCCATTCCAAATAGGGGAATTCATATTTCTGATCTTATTTTTCTACCTGACAGAAGGTTTATATGCTTTTCTCCTACATTGGAAAAATTTCCATAATTACAAATATGTCTACCCGTGTTTTCTCATACCTTGTAGTTATATTTTTAGCATTTTATTTTCTATATAGCTGGAATTTATTTTGCTATAAAGAATAAATAAATCTAGTTTAGTTTAGTGTCTTTCCACTTGTCTAAATATCATGTGGCACTGATTTTTAAAAAAGATTGTATTTATTTACTTTTAGAGACAGAGAAAGAGAGGGAGAAAAACATTGATGTGCGAGCGAAATAGCAATTAGCTGCCTCTCACATGCCCCCAACTGAGGACCTGGCATGTGCCCTGATTCAGAATCCAACCGGCAACCTTTCAGTTCACAGGCCAGCACTCAACCCACTGAGCCACACCAGCCAGGGTGGCACTGATTTGAAATATACTTATTATATACTAAATTTTTATATATACTGGCATCTTGATTCTTATTCATTATTATGTCTATTATAATTACCAGTTTTCACCAGTGTAGATTTTATCTTTTCACCACTGTAATATATTGTAATATATTTTATATTCATTATAAGTATTAAAATGTATTATAAAGTACTTTTCACTTTTCTATTCTTTTTCAAAATGGCCATGGCCAGCCCTTGACCCACAGTATGACCTGTAGATTAATCTATCAAGTCTCCTTTTCTGCTCCCTCTCCTCCAATGGGTTAGAATATCATTTGATTTATTGATTAGATAGTACCAATATTTCAAAATGCTGCTTGTTCTAAAGCATAAAAATGTTCAACAATCTCTGAATATCCCTTTATTAAGTTTATTCTTAAGTATTTCATGTTTTTTGGTGTGTTGTGGCTGAGTTCTGACTCCCCTACTTGATATTTTCATTTTATTTTTTGAGTTTAGGAAAGGGTTAATTTTTGCATGTTGCTTGAAAAAGTCAACTGCTTTATTCTTTTAAGATTTTTAATAGTTTTTAGTGGATAAAATTTTCTTAATAGATAATGCAAAATTGAGTCACATTTGTAGTTTAAATTATCAAAATGTAGGATGTAAAACAATGAGGTCTTGCTGTAACCAAGGAAATGTTCATTTGTGTAAGTGTTACTAGGTGTACAGGTTTTAACCTGGCTTAACAGGAACAACAAAAATATGAAGATTTAGGGTCCACTCCCAACTCATTGGCTAAAATGATCTATCATTACCACTTTTCTCTCATGTTTTTACTTTTGTACAGTGGAAAAAGTGGTGCTTCCCTTTTCTCCCTACTTTGAGGTGCTGTAAGAATAAATGAGACAGCTCAGCAAGGTGCTGTTAACAGCGCTCCCCTAGGTACTACATTCCATCTCCCAAACACAACTGTAACACTCACCAACGAGACTCCTACTTAACAAGTTTCAGTGTTTGTAATAGTGGACTAGATTATATTATACTAACCTTATTTTGATAGCAATTATAAACTCTGAGATAATTTCCAAAAATGATTGAAGGTGCTGGAGTGTGATTAAAAGCTGGCAGAAATTGAGTGAAAGCTTCGTACAATGTAGGGTTGTTGGGAACCACCCCGCCTGGTTTCAGGAACTGTAACCACCCCCCCCCATGGCTAAGGCTGAGTGAGCGATCTTCGGACTGTGAGCCACTAAGGAGACAAAGCTTATCTCCCTGGCAGGAGCACCACTTCTGCTTCATCCATAACTGGCCCCCAATGCTTGGTCGGTTAGCCAATGATGGGTAAGATTCCCTCAAATGAGGGGTCACCTAAGACAGGCATGATCACATGGGAGGCCCTCAAGGAAGAACTTGGGGGGGCTACAGCAAAAGGGGGTGATGGACCCTTGCCCCCCAGCTATCCTGACATAGCCTGAGTCCTCATTCTGTCTTCGAGAAGTTTCCTAATCTCTTGGCTGCTTTGCTGACTCTGCCTGACTTAAGCCTGAAACAATGACAGAGGGCAGTGCAGCCCTGTGCTGGATAGGGCAGGCTCCCTGGGTGATCAGGCCTAAGAATATATAAAATCCTGTGAAACCTGCTTTGCTAAGAATGCTCTCAATTAAATGATAAGGGTCTGAGCATAGAATGAATTTGTTTCCCCAAAGTTTTATGGCCCCTTAGCTATCTGACCCTGACTCAGAATAAGCCCTCATAGTTCTTTGAGTGCTATCTATTGTTTGATCCTTACTGCCTGACAATGATTAATGAGCTTTACCTGTATTCCTATGTAAAACAAACCTAATAAAAGCCATTGAGGAAGAGACTCTTGGCCCTTCTTCTTTGAGAAATTGGCCACCTCTCCTCCCCAAGCAGATCATGTCTTGGTAGACTTATTTTCATCTGTGGCAGACAGGGTGGGCCCTGTGGGCAGAGCCCCCCTCACATAGGGTGGCTAGAATTTAAGAAAGCCACAGTCTTACTGGATTGAGGGGTAGAGGGTGGAATATGGGGATGCTTAAGTGGTTGGATATTGAGGGTGAAAATCCTGGAACAGAGGGAACCACAAAGGAGGAAACCCCCAACTCTGAATATCGACTCCTTTCAAACCCTCAGATGTCTGAAATTATGCATATATTGAACAGACTGCAAGGAGCCTAGCAAAAAGCAAAAGCCAGAAGCCTGGGGGAGCTGAGCAGTGGTTCCAACTGTTACCCACCACAGGGCAAACAAAGTTTGAAATTTTGTAACCTACCATATTAGAGAGCCTTGGGAAACCTCTCAGAGTTATTTTTGAAACCACAGAAGGACCTTCCCTTACAAGTAAAGACTATGTTCCAGGACTGAGCACTTCACCCTAGGAGAAAGGGCAAAACCAAAATAGACCTGTACTACATAGGTACTACATGTAAAACCAAGCCTCCGCAAGTGAAAGTAGAGGAGTAAGTTAACTGCCTGCTAGAACAAAAATCAACACTCTTCAATATACGTAAGAGGTTTTCCAAAGTGCCCTGTACACAAAAAGGTATTATATATGTGAAGAAACAGGAACTGTAACCATAGTTAAGAGAAACATCACTTAGTAGAAAGAGAATCTGAATGATCAAGATGTCGGAATTTGTAGATATGAATTTCAAGGCATCTCTTACAACTATGGTCCAAAAAGTTACAGAGAAAGATGGTCATAATGGGTGAACAGGTAAGGAATTTCAGCAAAGAAACAGAAACTATGTTTGAAAGAGGAGGAGGACCACAAAATGGAAATCATAGGGGTGACAAGTATAATATTTGAAATAAAAAAAAAACCCTAGATAGGCTTCACAAAAGATTTAAAAAGCAGAAAAAGAAATTTCTACTGTACATACATCAGTAAAATTTATCCAATCAAAAAAAAAAAAAAAGACCCAAGGAAGTGAAGGAAAAGTGTATAGCTGGAAGCTTTTGAGGACTTCATTCAGTGCAGGTTTGATCAATTCCGTTGAGTTTCTAGGTTCCACACAGCTGGCAAAATGTCACTCATGGCTCCAGTGAGCTCTCTCAGAACTGCTTCCAAAAGACCTCACTTCCTAGGTGAACAGCTTAATTTAGGCCAACTTTCCACTTCCTTCCAAGCCCATAAATAATAGTGTTATCTTTGTGGATTCAATTGAAATTGTCCTAAATGAAGAGGAAAGCTCCTTAGAAGGATATATAATCTTTTCATGGGTGACTACCTGGTTTTATCAATAAAACCATTCCCTAGTAAGGCAGAGCATTCTATTAAAATGTGTTGAATGAATGATTACACAGTGTGGAAAAGAACCTAGACAATAGAGAGTGGTACTGAGAAGGTAGCTCACGTTATTGATTACTGACTCAAGTTAGGTAGGAGACAAAGCATGACCAGGAGGACCAATGAAATGAGCAAAACATCAAGCATTTAGAAAATGGAAATTTGAAAGAGGTCAAAGAATAGATATAGTTGGAATAAGGCAATAAAGGAACTGGAGAAAAGAAAGGCTTTGTTCAAAGAGCGAGTAAAGATTTGAGAGGTGATATACTCACAGAGAATGACAACATGCAGAGCTTGTCTAGCCACTTACTGTCCCTTCAGATGAAACTAACACATCCCTGCAGACCCTGTAGGGAAGCTCATAAAATGAGGTGAAGACATTGGTTCTTCGTCTTCTCCACAACTGATGTTTTGATTTCCTTCCCAAATCTGCTCTTCCCCATCCTAGTAAATGGCACCTCCAAATGCCTAGTTATGTCATATCACAAACTTGGGAGTGATTTGTGATTCCTAACCTCTTCTTACCCTCCCCCCACCCCTGCTCCCCTACCACCACTGAGCCCATCAAACTGTGTTGACTCTTGTATCGTGACTGCCATCACTGACTTCAGGCTGTCATCATCTTGGTCCTGCACTGTTGAAATAGCTACTAATTTGATTTCTCTGCCTCCCACTCTTGTCCACCTTCATATTTTCTATATACATTAGCCACAGTGAACATTTTAGAATATAAATCAGACCATCACTTTCCTACTTACATCAATAGCTTCCATCACACCTAGTATAAAATTCACATTTTTTACTGTACTATCAGAACCCTACTTCCCCAATCTCATCTCTTCACAACTCTTCACCTTGTTTATTATATTCCACCCACCAATGTTTTCTATGTTAACACTAATATGGTCAGCTCTTTCTCTTCTTCTTGGGCATCTTCCCACAAGACATTCTCTCTCGGAATGGTCACCTATCCACTTCAAATGACTGGCTCCTTCTTCTCCTTTGGGTGTCAGCTTGACAAGCCACTTGCTCAGAAATGCCTTCCTTGACCTCCCTATCTGAAGTTGATACTTGTTATTCTCCAACACAGGACTTGATTCATTTTGTTGCACTTCTATGTTAATTTGAAATTATTTACTTGTATATTTACTGTTTTCCCCACTAGGATAATATAAATTCAGTGAGGGCAGAGTCACACCACTGTTTAACCTAGCTCAGGACCTAGTATATAGTAGGTGCTCAGCAAATATTTGAAAATGAATGAATGCAAGAAAACATTGTCGGAGTTCATTTAGACTTCCTCTCACTTACCAGCTCCTCGGTGAGTGGACCCCACCTTCAACTGATGTCCTTCTCTCCCTCCCTAATCTCACTGCAGCCAGGGGCCTCCAGCAAATATAGTGTAGTGGTGAGTTCCTCATGGAAAATGCAAAGGAAGGTCTTTTAAATAACTTGAGCCAAATACCATGATATGAATTGTAAGGCAAGAAACTACAAACTCAATATGTGCTATGTTTAACCCATAACTAGTCTCGTTCACCCATGTTTTAGCAAATGAGCCTGCAATGGAAGTGATTATGCAAGCTAAAGATGATATCCAAAGGAGTAATTTTCAGTTTGTAGTTTTTAAATATTACCTTTACATAAAACATTAGGACAATTTTAATTCTCACATTTTAATCTCTTGGCACCACTGAGATCACAGGCACTAATTACAGGTTTTAGACACTTAGAAATTATGTGTTCTTCCCTGTATTTGAGAATATGATGCTACTGACTCACTGTTAATTGAGCAGGCAGTTGCTTTGTTTATTCAGCTGTGGTACTGGTTTAGGTTACTCCATCTACCCTTTCCAACCGCCAGACACTGGGGAGTTTCTATTATTATAGAAATTCAGTGACCTGCAAATCTTAGTTTCATCAGCACCATTTATTAAACAACTCAGGTAATGTTTGAGACACACACATTGGCAGCTTGGGGTGTGTGCAAGGAATAAATTGCAAGTGTCTTTTCTTGGTACAGTATTTCTGTTTCCCATCTAGTCCCTAATGCTGTTTAACTGTATTCTACTTTGACTCAGATGAAGTGATTTATGATGTAAATTGAAATTAAAAGCATAACATTTACAATTTTTTGAAGCATTGGGGGTTTTAAAGTCACTCTTTTACAGTTGCAATTCATACACTTTTGTAACCCAAATAGTAATTTAGAACACAGAGAGTATAAGACTGTTAGACATTTCAGCTGGAGAACTTTATCACAGTGTTTCATGTGTGTGTAAAAAAGTGAACATTATTGAGCACTTAAATTGTAGCATATATTGTACAATATGTTATTATGTTTAACCCTCAGACAACTCTGGAAGGAGCATATTATCATTTGGTTTTTAAAGAGAAGGAAACTAGGGCATAGGGAAGTTACATACCACACCAAATATCCAACAGCTGATAAGTACATCCAAGATTTGAAACCGTTTGTGTTCGGTTGCAAAGATTATGCTTGTGGCATTGTGAGAATTCTACCTAACCCAATGTGTTAAAATTTCAGTATTCTGGAATGTACTGTTCTAATTCCCGAGTTACGCAATACATGTCCCTGCTTAGGGCACATTATAATTGTTTAGCTGGAGTAAATCTGTCACTCTGAAGTAACAGAAGAGGCTCACATACAGTTCTGTGATGTTCCATTATGCAACATTATGCATTTGTGAAACTATAACAACATAGGAAAGAATGTAAATAAAGTCCGGTAAAAATATGGCCTGCAAATCATTTAATGTCCTTCCCGAGGATGTAACTTTTGCAAGCATTTTCAAAGACACTGTTTCCTTTTGAAAAGAGACCCACATAGACACATTTAAAAAAGAGATACATGTAAGGTAGCTGAAATTATTTTTTAAAAAATTTATCTAGAAACAAAGGAAAAGCAGAGCATTCCTGCCAAACATAAGAACTCAGATGTATAAATAAAATTTGGACTGAGAGAAACTTTTGTGTGTGTTGGGGGCAGGGTGAGGGAATGAAAGTGGCTGGGGGCAGGGGGGAGCTGGGGAGTCGTCAGGGAGGAGCAAAGAAAGGAAGTGAAGAATGGAGAAGTCCTAAAACACAGGTTTAGAACTGAAAAAGAGGAGTTTGAGTGAAAAGTTTCAGTTCAAATATTAAATATAAGAAAAGTTTTAGCTAAATAAAACAGAAGAGAACACCACAATTGGGTTCCAACCCTCCTGCTCCCCAAACACTCAACTCTTCACCACAACAATTGAAACCAGGATGAGATGGTGGCTTTTCTGATTGAAGCTGAGGGCCGGTTTTTTTCTTTGGTTGCCTAGCAACAAGTTCACCTGAAGTTCTCATTCATAACCCTCAGTGTTTATGTTCAGGTCTATGCTAGATGTTTATTTGTTCTGATACAAATAATTTTTTACCTTCTTAGAAATACAAATTTATAGGGGTTAAAATATTTTGTGCAATTCTAATATTAATGTTTTCTCTTTATAAACATACATTTCCCTCAATCTACTTTTCTTTATGCACATAAATGTTTTGTCCAAATGACTGGTACCCAGGTGATAGGAAATGTTTTAAATTAAAGAGAAAGTGGGATTACTGTTCAAGAAAACAGACCAAGCCCATGCACTTTCTTTCTCTCCTTTCCAAAAATTTATTGAAATAAGATAAAATGCATTTTCAAAAGTTTGTGTGGGAATTAGGGAGCAGTTTAGCTGAGAGTTACCAATTTAGGGTCTCTCAGGAGGTTGTAATCCAGATGGTGGTGGTGAGGGTGGGGCCTGCAGTTATTTGAAGACTTGACTGGCCCTAGAAGATCCACTGTGAAGCTCTCTCTCAAATATCATATCATTATGTTGTACACAGGAAAGTGATACAATGTTATATTCCAATTTTATATATGTACATAGACCCACATATTTATACATATATACATATATGTACATATGTATACAAACATATACATACGTGTACACACATATAGATACACACACACACATTCTATGGTTGCTGTGGAAGGAAAAAGAATGAAAGTAGAGACAACAGGGAGGCTCCTGTAGCAGCCCAGATAAGAGATGAAAGTGGGGATGGGATGCGGATGTGAAGTGATGTTAATGGAGAGCAGAGGTTAAATTTGGAATGTATTTCAAAAAGAGAAAAAAAACAGCATTTACTGAGGGCCATTGTGGAGGTGAGAGTGAGAGGGAGGCATTCTGAGTTTGGGTTGTGGTGGCTACAACTAATGGTGCCGCTGACTGCTAAAGGAGTGGATTCCGGGAAGGGCCTGGGAACTGAGGGAGTGGCTTTAGCATTATTAAGGTTGAAATGCATATGAAATATCCAAGCATTTGAATCCTCTAGACAGGAGTACAGCAAAGATATAAATGTGGGGATCATCGGCAAATATGTTGTGCTCAAAGCCGTGGAAGTAGATAAAGACTAGGGCTGAGGACCTTCCACATTTTAGAGGCCAACATAAGGAAAACAAGCAAATAAAGAAAACCAAACAGTAGGGGCTAATGAGATGAGAACAAGACCGGAAGCGCACGGAGTCCCAGATACCAAGAAGAAAAAAGAGTTCAAGGAGAAAAGGTCAACTGTGGAATAACAACAACAACATCGATAATTCTGACATGAGGACAGGGCACTGCCCATTGGATTTGGAAAAACGGAGTTGCGAGTGACTTTGGCAGAAGCAGTTTCAGCGGTGCAGGGTGTGGATGAGCACCAAAGCTTACGTGGACAAAAGAGAAACGACAGGCTAGGAGGCAGAAACAATGAGTGCAGCCAAGTTTTTCAAAGAGCCGTGAAAAGGTGTTTTGCCTCACTGGGGGATTGTGCCAAATGTTGCACGGACTCTAGAATCCATATGGTCATAAAGGTTTGGAAAGAAAATAGGGATTTATAGAAAATTGAAGAATTTTTTAAAATAGAAAATCTAACTAAGAACAGGCAGCAGAAGTTTCCTATTAGTATGTAGGAAAGTATTCAAACAAAATTCCAGAATCGTAACTAGTAGCTACCAGAAACCCAGAGCAAACATTATTCTTAATGATAAAATACAAACAGTAAAATAAGGATCAAATCAAGAATGCCTAGTAACACTTCTGTCATTCCACATTGCTCTAGAGTCCTAACCAATGCAGTAGATGCAAAAAGGAAATGAGGTGTAATTTTTGAAAGGAAGAGAGACTCATTAGTTGCATGCCTTAAAACCAGTAGTGTGATATACACATGTAACTAGTTTCTCCGAGTGGAGTTCCCCATGTGGACATTGGCTGATGTGTTCGTTACATTTATGAGTTAGATGAAAGTGAAATAACTAATAACTATGGTTGTTGACCCATGATGTAAGCTACTTCTTGATTAAATTAAGTTTTTTAAAATACTGCAAGATTGTTTCCTCAAATTTTGGTACTATTCACAATATAATGGCTACAAATATGATATGATACATTTTAAAGTTTAATCTCCACTATTGACATTTTTTCCATTACTTTGTTAAGTCTAGACAATTAACAAAACCATAAATCAAGCCTGATGCATAGTGTTTGCTGACTTTCATAGTGCAGTCTCCTCATCGTTGCTTTCAAGCTACTGATGTGAACGCACTGGACAGTAAAGCTGGAAGAGATAGATACACAGTAGCACACTATTATAAAGAATTTCCATTGTACAGAAACATTGAAAATAAATTGCTTTAAAAGCATAGATAGGTAAAATAATTAGAACATAATGAGGTTTGAGCATTTAGTATCTTTGTTTTTAATCTGATCTATTTAATTTAAATTTCTATAGTTTAATTTTTAATAATGATTGTGTTTAACAATCAGCCCACAAATATCCTGAAAACTTAACAAATGACTGTCACAAGTTGGTATAAGCAAAATCTAGTATATGATATAATTGTATATTTAGAAAAGTAAAGAGATTTAAGTAAAAAACTAACAGAATGAAAGATTCAGTTAAGTTAGTTGGAATGAAAATCAACATAATTATAAAATGTAGAGTGAAAAATATTGATTTACAATGGTGAAAAGAACAGTTTAAAAATTAAGAAAAATCTAATACATAATGAGCAAGGCATATATTAAGAGATGTATATAACTTTACTGATTCGCATATTAAAAGTCATGAATAAAAGAAGAGCTATAACTTGTTCCTACACAGACATATTCTTTAAATTATATTTTATTGATTATGCTATTTTGGCTGTTCCAATTTTTGCTGGTTTGTCCTACTCTACCCAGCAACTCACCACTCCCTCAGGCAATCCCCCACCACTGTTCATGGCTCTGGGTCCTGCCTATAAGTTCTTTGGCTAATCTGTTTCCTATACTGTAATTTACATCCCTGTGGCTATTCTGTAACTACCTATTTGTACCCATTCCCCCACAATCCCCTGCCATTTGGCAACCATCAAATTGCTCTCCAAATCCATAATTCTGTCTCTGTTCTTCTGGTTTGCTTAGTTTGATTTTCAGATTGAATTGTTGGTAGATATGTATTTATTGCCATCTTCTTACTCATAGTTCTCATCTTCTTTTTCTTAAACAACTCCCTTTAACATTTGTTATAATAATGGTTTGGTGATGATGAACTTCTTCACTTTTTTCTTGTCTGGGAGACTCTTTATCCACCCTTCAATTCTAAATGATAGCTTTGCCGGGTAGAGCAATCTTGGCTGTAGGTCTCTACTTTTCATGACTTTGAGAATTTTTTTGCCAATCCCTTCTAGCCTGCAAGTTTCTCTTGAGAAATCAGCCCACAGTCTTAGGGGAATTTCCCTGTAGATAACTAACTTCTTTTCTCTTGCTGCTTTTAAGATCCTCTTTTTATTTTTAAGCTTTGGCATTTTAATTATGATGTGTCTTGGAGTGGGCCTCTTTACATCCATATTGTTTGGGACTCTCTGTTCTTCCTGGTCTTGCATGTCTATTTCCTTCACCAAAGTAGGGAAGTTTTCTTTCATTATTTTTTCAAATAGATTTCCAATTTCTTGCTCTCTCTTCTCCTTCTGGCACACCTATGATGCAGATGTTGGGTCACTTGAAGTTGTCCCAAGGGCTACTTACATATCCTCTTTTTTAAAAATCTTTTTTTCTCATTCTGATTGCTTGTTTTTTGCTTCCTTATGTTTCAAATCATTGATTTGATTCTTGACTTCATCCACTGTACTCTTGTTTCCTTATAAATTATTTTTTATTTCAATTAATTTATCCTTTGTTTCTGATGGATATTTTTTTATGCTGTTGAAGTACCCAGTGAGTTCTTTGAGCATCCTTATAACCACTATTTTACTCTGCATCTGATTGATTGCTTATCTACATTTTGTTTAGCTCTTTTTCTGGAGTTTTGATCTGTTCTTTCATTTGGGCCATTTTTCTTTCTCTCCACATTTTGGCAGCCTCCCTGTGTTTGTTTCTATGTATTAGGTAGAGCTGCGATGACTCCCTGTCTTGGTAGCGTGGTACAATGTAGTAGGTTTCCTGGAGGGTCCGATGGCACAGCCTCTGCTTTCACCCAAGCTGTGTACTCGAGGTGCACTCTTTGTGCCAGCTGAGTATACCCTCCTCTTGCAGTTGAGTCTTGATTGCTTTTGGCAGGTCAATGGGAATGGGGTTGGCAGGTTAAAACTCAGGCCAGTCAGCAAGGACTGGCTGTAACCACTGACCACCAACCTCCATCATCCATGGAGCATCAGTGGTACAGGGAGAGGGTAGTGGTACTCTGATGTGGTCTATAGCTGTCCACTGGGTGCATAGGCACTAAGGTACCCCAGGTGGTACAGGCCAAGGTCAGCCCCTACCTGTGTTCTCCCCAGGGCCACCCTGCCTGAGCTATAAAGCAATCTGAGATGGCTGCTACTTGTGATGGGCTTGGAGATTCCCAAGTAAAGCCAAGCTGTGAATATAGGCTGGCTGCTGCTAGTCTGGGCCTGGGGCCACTTAGCAAGTGGAGCAGGAGCTGAGGGCTCCCTGAGGCTGGTTGTTGCTTATTTGATAGTATTTATAAAGTAGTGAAGCATAAGCCATGACCAGCCATTCATATGGAAAATTCACTGGGGTGGGCCAGTAAGTTGGTGGGATGGAGTCTCAGGGAATCTCCAGGGTGGGGCCCATAGTGTTAGCCAGGTTGATGGAGTCTCAGATATGGCATCAGCCTTCTCGCTCTGTGGCTCTGGTGGGAAAGGGTTTTGAAAAGGGACAATGGCCTCTGCTCACCTTGATGACAGACACTTCATTTTCTCCCCATATGCCACTGGTGCCTTTCAAGCTGTTATCCTGGTGCTGGAGCTCAGAGGGAGTGAGTCTTAGTAGGTGAGTGTGTGTGTGGGTTCTTTAAGAGGAACTGCTTGGGACACCAGAAGTTTCTTTCACGGACTAAATCCCTGCTTGTTTTTGCAGCCAGAAGTTGTGGGGTCTTATCTTCCTGGCATTAAAACCCTGGGCTGGGGGCCTAGTGTAAGGCTGGTACTGCTCACTCCAGAGATATCCCTCCTGAATTTCTACCCACCACACATGGATGTGGGACCAGCTCGTTCTACGTCTCTACCCCTTCTACCAGCCTGGGTTGATTTGGTTTCTTTATTTCCGTAGTTGCCTGACTTCCATTCAACTCAATTTCTGATGATTCTGAGGGACGGTTGTCCTACAGTTTAGTTGTAATTTTGATATGGTTGTGTGCAGAGGTGAACCATGTTTGCCAATGCTGCCATTCTGACCAAAAGCTCACGGATATTTAATATTGCAAAGGTGTAAGTGTAACAAAAAAAAGGGAGGTTCAGCTCCCTGCCACAATGAAGGCCACATTCCTGAGGCAGGTGCTGGTGCAAATGGAAAGAGGTTCTATTCAGATGCAGCACAACCTGGGGGAACAGTGGACTCCCATCTCAAAGACCATTTCAATTTTCCTGCTCAGGCTCCAGTTTCTTATAAGGATAGGGAGGGCAAGGCTTTTTTTCCTATACAATTATCTTTCTAGCTTTCAGTGTGCCGGGGGCCCTATCCATTCTTCCTTCTAGCTTTTGGCACACTGGGGCCCTATCCATTCCTACTTTTAGCTTCCCAACAGTTGGTGTAAGAACCTCCCCCTACTGTCATTTTGGCCAATGGGGAAGATTCCCTGGTGCTTCTGGCGGACTATCTACAGTGACATACATGCTCTCCCAAAGTACATGCAATACAATCTCAATCAAAATTCTAACAGGGATTTATATAAATATTGGCAGACTGGTTCTGATGTTTGTTGAAAGACAACATGTCCATGAATGAAATTTTGAAAAACCTTGGTCTCCTATATATAGAAATACCCTATGAGACATTGGTAAATAAAGTAGTGAGATTCTGGTGCAGGAATAATGAAATGTATTGATGAAACAGAAGAAAGAATTCAAAATGTTTTCCTTTGTAACGGAAATGTAGTACATGAGAAAGGAGGCAATCCACATCAGCAGAGAAAAGAGGTGGTGCAATTTAACTATCCTCTGACTTAATAAAGAGTTTTAAAACTTCCCATGTCACATCAAACGAAAAAAAAAAAATTCTAGATTCCTTAAAGAGGTAAACAACTTAAAGAAAGAAATGACTTTAGAGAAGCACAGGAAGTTATTTTTGTAATCTTGGCATGGTGAAGGACTTCCGTAGCAAGACACAAAACCAAGAAGATATAAAGGAAACAATAGATTCTTAAAAACTTACCATTTTTGTATGGCAAGAACCTCCATACTTCAAGTTAAAAAAGAAGTTACAGACTGAAATATTTGCTACAAATGTTTCAGTCAAAGGATATATATTAACAATATATCAAGAGCTCCTAGAAATGAATAAGAAAAAGATAACCCAACTAAAAGAAACATCTAAGCCATCTCTGTCCAACAAAAATATGTGAGATACTTACGTGATTTAAACTTTTTCAGTAGCCACACTTATATTATCTAAAACAGCATACCTGTGATATTATTATTATTTGAACATGTAATCAATATGAAAATACTAATAAGATATTTTACATCCTTTTTCTCCGACCAAGTCTCTGACATTGCTTGTGTTTTATGCTAATAGTTGCTGTATTCAGGACAGCCACATTTCAAGTATCCTATAGACATACTTGGCTGGTGATGGGCATATTGGACAGCACAGATCTGTCTAAGCAATTCACAAAAGAATTGCAGATGGCCAATAGACTAAAATACTTGTATGCTCCACCTCATTAATATTAAGGAAATTCAAATAAGACAAACAAGGAGATACCACATTTTACTCACCACATTGACAAATATTGACAGAAGAAAAATTACTAGAAACTAATCTTAGATACTAACACAGAAGGTCATTACAAGAATATTTGTATAGCAAAAAGAAAAGAAATAAAGGAAGAAAAAAGAGGGAGAGGAGAAGCAGAAAAAAGAGGGGGAGGTAGCAAATTGAGTTCAACAGGTTAGAGTGTGTTCGTGCAACAGAAGCTATGCAGTGATTAAAAAGAATTATTTGAACTATAGGTGTTGACATGGAAAGTGCTCTAAAAATAACACAAAGAAACCAATTTGTGGAAAATTTCATATGATATGATTTATATAACATTAATCATATTTTAGGTTTGTCTGTATAGATACGTATGCTTCTAAATGCACTGAAAATTACCTGAAAAGATATAAACTGAAGGATTAACTGTTCTCCTCTGATAGGGGGTAGGTGGGGAGGCTTGTGGACAGCAGGCAGTGAGAGCTTCATTACACAATATGTAAACTTCTGCCCTAAGCACATGTTAGATTTGAACCTGGAAAAAGTTTTCTTTTTAAGCATGGTGGCTCAATAAGGCACAATAAAGAATTCAAAGTTCTCTGGCATCCACACTCCATGGAGCTGGTTCTTTCAATTGTCCTAGAGCTTACAAATGTGCTGGGGCCATTTCAGGGAGGGAGGGCTTGGGATATTTTTTTTTTAATACTTGTTGCAAATACTGGGGAATCAGTAGTTATTTTGGATAATTTCATCTCAACATTGAAGGTATTTTACTTCAACCCTGGCTGGGTAGCTCTGTTGGTGAGAGCATTATCCTGATAGGCCAAGATTGTGGATTCAATCCCCAGTCAAGGCACATACTCATATAAGAAGTAACCGGTGAGTGCATAAGTAAGTGGAACAACAAATCAATGCTTCTCTGTCTCTTTCTTTTCCTCTCTCTCACTCTAAAAAATCAATAAATACATTTAAAAAGCAAATGTTTCACTCCATCCAAATATTCTATGTCATTCAACAATCTTTCCTGAACATGAACTGTAATGTAAGTCCCCATGATAGGCATTGGAAGACTATCAAGATAACAAGACAGGAGTTCTTTTAAATAAAAGAATGGGAGGTCTTTTAAATAAAAGCTCTTTCAGCCGGCCAAGATGGAGGTGTAGGTAGATACACTGTACCTCCTCACACAACTGAACAAAGAACAATGACATATTTAAAAACAAAAAACAACCAGAAATGCCAGAAAATTGAACTGCATTGAAGTCTAACAACCAAGGAGTTAAAGAAGAAACCAGACTGGTAGGAGGGGTGGAGATGGGCAGCCAGGATGAAGGGGACTCATGGCAGGCAAGGCAGTAGCTGGAGGACTGGGTAAAGCGTGGCTGGCAGAGCAGGTGGTCCCACATTTGTGTGCAGATAAACCAGGAGGAACAACTGGGGAGCAAGACAGACTCTGCAACTCAGGGTTCCAGGGTGGTGAAATAAAGCCTCAAAGCCTCTAACTGAAAAATCCTGTGGGGGTTGAGGCAGCAGTAGGAGAAACTCCCAGCCTCGCAGGAGGGTTTGTTGGAGAGACCCACAGGGCCCTAGAATGTACACAAACCCACACACCTGGGAATCAGCACCAGAAGGGCTCAATTTGCTTGTGGGTAGTAGGAGAAATGACTGAAAGCCAGCTGAGAGCTGAGCAAGTGCCATTATTCCCTCTCGGACCCCTCCCCCACATTCAGAGTCACAACTCAGCGATGTGGGTTGCCCCACCCTGGAGAATACCTAAGGCTCTGCCCCTTACTACATAACAGGCACACAGAGACAAAAGAAAAAAAGTGGCCCAAATGAAAGAACAGATCAAAGATCCATAAAAAATACAACTAAGCAACAAAAAGACTAGCAACTAAGCTAGCCAACCTACCAGATGCACAGTTCAAAACACTGGTAATCAGGATACTCACAGAAATGGTTGAGTATGGTTGCAAAATAGAGGAAAAGGTGAAGAAAATGCAAAGTGAAATAAATGAAAATATATAGAGAACCAACAGTGACAGGAAGGAAACCAGGATTCAAATCAATGGTTTGGAGCAGAAGGAAGAAAGAAACATTCAACCAAAACAGAATGAAGAAACAAAAATTCAAAAAAATGAGGAGAGGCTTAGGAACCTCCAGGACAACTTTAAACTTACCAACATCCGAATCATAGGGGTGCCAGAAGGAGAAGAGGAAAAGTGAGAAATTGAAAACTTATTTAAAAAAATAATGAAGGAGAACTTTACCAACCTGGCAAAGGAAACAGACTTCCAAGAAGTCTAGGAAGCTCAGAGACTCCCAAAGAAGTTGGACCCAAGGAAGCACACACCAAGGCACATCATAATTATATCACCCAAGATTAAAGATAAGGAGATAATCTTAAAAGAGGTAAGAAAAGGAAGACAGTTGCCTACAAAGGAGTTCCCATTGGACTATCAGCTGATTTCTTCTTATAGGCAAGAAGGGGCTGGAAAAGAATATTTGAAGTCATGAAAGGCGAAGACCTACATCCAAGATTACTCTATCTAGCAAAGCTATCATTTAGAATGGAAGGGCAGATAATGTACTTCCCAGATGAGTTCAAGTTAAAAGAGTTCATCATCACCAAACTCTTATTAAATAAAATATTAAAAGACTTATCTAAGAAAAAGAAGATCAAAAATATGAACAGTAAAATGACAACAAACTCACAACTATCAATAACTGAATCTAAAAATACAAAAAAAAAACAAACTAAGCAGAAAACTAGAACAGGAAAAGAATTACAGAAATGAAGATCACGTGGAGGGTTATCAGCAGGAAAAGGGAGGGGGAATGGGGGAAAAAGTAGAGGGAGTAAGAAGCATACATGGTAGGTAGAATAGGGGGACGTTAAGAATAGTATGGGAAATGTAGAAGCTAAAGAACTTATATGTATGACCCATGGACATGAACTAAAGGAGGGGGATGCGGGTGGGAGGGGATGTGCAGGGCAGAAGTGAATAAAGGGGGGGAAATGGGACAACTACAGTAGCAAAATCAATAAAATATATTACAAAAAGAAAAGCCACCTTAAAAAATAAAGTAAAAATAAATTCCTTTCAAATAAATGAGTGGGAGGTCCCATCTCCCTCCAAGTATCGTATTATGGAACACAGAGAAGCAAACTATTGATACTTTGGTTTTCCTAACAGCAGAATGGTGTTGGAGTCCTCATATTTCAGCAGTCCAAATTGTTTTACAAGGTAAGGTTATTTGGTGTGTACATTTTGCCCTTCATCCTTCCCATTTCTTTAAGCCTGGAATAAAGATATGTTGTCTCCAAAAAGAGGACAGAAGACACAAGCTAAGGATAGTATTGAAATTCCCCCAAATTTCACCAGATGACCTGTTAATGAAGAAATGCTCAGTTCATTAGAACTCATTGCAGGAAGGGAGAACACCTTGATGGGTTATTAGCTGTGATTGTTGATAAATAAGCTGCTGTTTAAAAGACGCTATTTGCTAGAGTGAGCAAACTGTTGCTTCAGCTGTACTGTGTGCAGAAATTCCCTGGAGCAATAGTGAAGTTACTTAATAGTTACCGTTTTTCCCTTGGGCAAAGTTTTCTAGAACCAAGAACTAAACCATACTTAGTTAGGCACTTGCACACTCAGTGTTGATTCTCAAATTCTTGTGTTTTTTAAAAATTTTATTGTATTTTTTCTCCATTACCATTTATACCCCTTATACTCTCTTCCACCTCCACCCACTCCTCCCTGCAGTCACCACACTGTGTTCCTTACCCATGAGTCCTTTTATTTTTCTCGATCCCTCCACCCCCTAACTGCCTCCCCCAGAGCTGTCATCCTGCTCTCTCTCTCTCTGAGTCTGTCTCTATTTTGCTTGTTAGTTCAGTTTGTTCATTACACACCACATGAGTGAAGTCATATGATACCTATCTTTCTCTGACTGGCTTATTTCACTTAGCATAATGTTCCCAGGTCTATTCTGTTGCAAAGGGTAAAATTTTCTTCTTCTTTTTTACAGCCAAGTAGCAGTAGTCCACTGTGTAAATGTCGCATAGTTGTTTTATCTACTCATCTACTGATGGACACGGGCTGCTTCCAAAACTATTTTTTACAACTATTGTAAATAATGCTGCAATGTACATGGGGGTGCTTATGCTCTTTTGAATTATTAGTGTTTTGGATTTCTTCGGATTAAATTCTCAGAAGTGGAGTCACTGGATCATAAGGGAATTTCATTTTTAATTTTTTTGAGGAAACTTTATACTGCTTTCCACAGTGGCTGCATCAATCTGCATCCCCACCAACAGTGCAGAAGGGTTCCCCATTTACCTGACACTGGTCAGACTGGCTATCATTGGTAAACCTTGTTGGGGGCGGGGAGTTTAACACAGCTGTTGATATGGGTGGTCCCAGTTCTTAGCCCAAATAACTATCGTGTGGACATAGATGGTCACAGTTCTGAAGGGTGAGTGAGAGTCTAGACAAACCTATGTTTGTCTGACAGCTCCACAAGCTCTGTACTCTCCACTCCCAGATTTTTCAACAGGTGAGAAAAAATATTTATTTAAGGTGTGTGTTATTAGGTATGTGTTAAAGGCAGCAACATTAAATTTCTAATCAGTATACCCTGAGAAGGAAGGATGATCGTGTGTCAAGGAGCCCCACAGTCTTTTGGATTTTCTGAAAAAAGAAGCAAACATGGGCCGAGGTTGAAAGGCGTTCTGAGCCCCGCGGAGGAGGGTGGGTTTCATCTGGGTGCGATGGGGGCGCTCAAACATTAGTCAGAAGTGATGGGACCAGATTGCGCTTCAGGAAACTCTGTTGGTGTTTGGAGAAGAGATCAGGCAGTGATTCCCAACCAGTGTGGCAAAAGAACGTTTTAAAACATGCAGTGCCTCACTGTTTAGTTGGGGCACTTTTCCCTTAGATCATCAAATCAAAATATGGCAACAGCCATCACAACAGTAGCCATCCAGTGTGAATGAGTCAAATTTTACCTATTTTTTGTCTTATTGGCAAAAAACATATTTTTGGTGTGCCACAGAATTTTAGAAATTAGTTTATGTGGCATGAGATTAAAAAAAAAAGGTTGAAAATCGCTGGATTAGAGAAAGGCAAGATTGCAGTCAAAGAGGCTGCTGCCACAACCTAAAATGTTACACTGTGGAGTGGCAGTGATGCATGCAGAGTGATTCGTTTACTCCTCCATTCCAAAAATGCAGATCGCCTGTCTACTGTTTGCCTGGCACTCTCGCTAAGCATTGGAGATTTAATGCTAAATTGCCAAAAACAGTCCCTATGGGCTTAGAGCCTAGCACATATCTAGGTCCTACTATATGCCAAACACTTTTTTTTTAATTGTCAAAAACAACTTTATGACACATATTTTATTAAATCCTTCCACCCTAGAAATGAACTAAAAAATAAATAAAACCCACTTCCCACCTCTCTGTGTCCCCTTCCTCCCTTCTCCTCCAAATAAAAGAGAAAAAGGAAAATAAAAGGAAAAAAAACAACAAAAAAATGAAAAACTACAATAAAAAAACCGCTCCCACCTCCCCTCCAATACAAGGTAGTGCATTTCCCCAGGGGAAAGGGGGATTTACACGGGAGCCGTTGGGGGTGACTACAGAAACCTGCGAAGAAAGACACTCAAAACAGAAAAAGAAACAAAAGGAAACAAACACACCACCAGGGATCTGGGAGCGGGGGGGTCCACCTGGCAGGAGAGCACCGTGGATGAAAGTGAGGGAGGAGAGGGTGGGAAGGCAACGAACAGAACAGTTTGGTCTGTCCTTCCAGAGACCTGGATTTGAAAAAACACAACAAACAAAAATATTGCCTCCTACCATCCATGCCCACCTACCCTTCAGGAGCCCCAACGGCGGTGAAATCCTACCATCCATGCCCCACGGGGGTGGGGGAACTGTGGGAGCAGCTTGCGCAGTTGGGTGGAGTCCCTGCGGAATGCCCCGAGTGAATGAGCAGCCCCCTGCCCCACTCCCTGGGCCTTACTCACTCCTCAAAGCAGGTCTCTCCCTAGGCGTTAGCTATGGGATTCTTCCATCTGCCACAGTATTCTCTCTCTCTCTCTCTCTCTCTCTCTCTCTCTCTCCCCCCCCCACCATCTCCATATCCCTATCTATATCACCTATATCTATTTTCCATTAAGGTCATCTTAATTTTTTTAATTATTTCCCCCCTTCTTTACTCTTTTTTTCTTCTCTCTCCTCCTAATGCACACTTTTTAAAGTAAGGGGAATACCATGAAGTTGCTCTGCTCTAGTCACTCCTGTGTGTGTGTGTGTGTGTGTGTGTGTGTGTGTGTGTGTGTGTGTGTGTGCTGGGGGGGTGAACCTGCAGGCACACCCCCCAGGGCACACCTGCTGTTATAACCACATTGGAATCCTGGTCAGGACCAATTGGTGGTCCCCACACCACATTATTGGGCTCATGGGAAACCCCAGCCTGTTGACTGATGCCTGGTTTGTTGGTTTGTTTTGGCATCACCTTGATTTCTCTTCCTCCAAATAGGGGCTCATCTGAGGCCAGGGGAGTCTTCACTACTCTTTGAGAATTCTATATACGCAAACCCTAGGGGATGGCCACTAAATTTGCCACAGAATATGGGAACGCGGTTGACTGAACCACAGCCACAAGAATGTGCTTCCAGCTCTTGCGCGGTGCACCACAGCCCACATGGGCAGCACAGATGGTCCAGGCATCAGCCTCCATCTTCTCTTAAGCTGACATCACTGTCTGGCCAGCGCTGCCTGGAGGTGGACTCACATTCATTTGCTTCTCTGCCTCATTCTGTAGCTCCTTTAGCTTCCCAGCCTCTTCCTCATCTCCCTGACTCCAACTTTGATCACTTTGCAGCTCCGTGTAGTCTGTCCCCCAGGTCACCCTCAACCAGTCTTGGCCCCTCCTACTTCTGGTTGTGGGGTGGGGTCGGGGCGGGGACCCAGAGCCAGGCCGAAGGCCCGGGTCTCCAGGGAGGGGGTGGCCAGGGCTGGGCAGCTCCTGTTCAGGCTTAGGCTCCAGCAGCAGCAGCAGCTCCCCATGTAACAGGGTACCTGGCATGAGTCTCCTGATAATAGGGGAACATCCCCACAATCCTACCTTCAAGCAGGAGGGGAGCAGGAAGGTAAGCCCCAAAAGTATAAAATACAGCATTTAAGGCACATTGCATAACAAAGGCAGATTAACAACCAGTGCCTTCCTGAAGGGAGAAACTTTGGAAGCTGCAAAATTGTGTACCTGACTGTGAGAATGTGCACTGGCAAAGTGACTGTGACATGGAGGGGAGGGGAGCTCAAACTGGGCCTGCGTGAGTTGCAGGGGTAGATGTCCACCCTGGATGCTCATGGGTCACTGGGAACTCTTGCCCTAAAGATGGCAACCAAAAGAGCATCAAAGACACTGGGGAGCTAACAAAAATTCTGGACACTTAATGCACCATAGGAAGGGCAGGGTGTTAGGTCACACAGGAAGTTCTGAGCTGAGCATTTAAACTTGAGCAGGCCGGTGGCACGAGGTCTGAAAGAGGTCTGCCACGAGGTGGGGAGGTATGCTTGGAGGTCTGCTCGGAGAAGATGGTGGCAGAGCTGGCAGAGCTGCAGGGACCTGCCTGGCCAAACACACAGACACGTGAGAGATGCTTGGAGCTGAACTGTGGTGGTGACTGCTGAGCTGCAGACTTCTGTTTCTCTGAAAGATGGTACTTCTGAGTGGTGTATTCTGAAACTAGTCTGGCAAGGCGGAGGGAGGCAGGGCTACTTATTTTGGGATGATTTTAAAGGGAACAGAACTTACTGGCAGAAATCTGCCATTATTCTAAATATGTATCAACTTTAAATAAACAGCCCCTTTCCTTTTTCACCAAACTCTTGCCTTGGGAGGTGGGCAATCAAACCCCCGAGCTGTTCCACAACAGCATTGAATGGTTCTGTAACACTCAGGCTCCAGTTCCTCAGACTCCAGGCCATTCCTGCAGTCCCCTGTGCCCACCGAGGTCCCCATGGACCCAGGCCAAGATGCCTGGCCCCAAAGCCCTGACTGCCTGTGGTCCTGCTGCCATCACCAAAGGCTTTCTGTTCATTATCTCAATGACTTCACAAAAACTGTGTGTGTGTGTGTGTGTGTGTGTGTGTGTGTGTGTGTGTGTGTGTGAGAGAGAGAGAGAGAGAGAGAGAGAGAGAGAGAGAGAGAGAGAGAGAGAGAGAGATGCAGGTGCTATTGCTATCTTTCTTCACAGATGAAAAACCTGAAGACATTAGAGAAATGTATGAATGGACATATTATTAAAGAGGTCAACCAGTCTGGTTTCTTCTGACACAGAATCATGGCTGATCTAAGTAAGCTAGAGAGCTTAACCAGTACTGAGCTCAATCAGTACACTTTCAACTAGTGGTTCCTGCTTTCAACTACTCATTGGGCAATCAGCAAACACTGACAGCTTCATTTCCAAACCCAGTCCCAAGTTAATCCCTCGGCAGCTTTTGTCTCCAAACAAGTGGTTTTGTATAAAGTTAATTAATACTTGGTGCTTTGGGATGAATATGTATGAAGACATTCTTCTCTGTTATATCCGCGGTCTCTATATACTCCAGGTAAGGCATACCAGAAGAATGGCATATCCCACTTCTACTCAACATAGTTCTTCTTCAAATACACATTCTTTTTCTTTACCTGGATCTGTTCATTCTCTTTCTCAGCTGAGGTAACTGCAATATCAATTTAACTACATAACTACGAAATCACCAGCAACCACTTCACATCTCATAGTAAGAAGAGATCTCAGGCTCTGTCCTTGCCTGCTTGCTGGTGTTGTGACAGAGTTCTGCCCACAGCCTTCCTCTTTTCTTTTGGACATTCCTTATGTAATAGATTGTAAATGGGCCAACTCTTTCCATTCTCCCCCTTGCATTGTGGACCTTGTGGAAATGCCTGTTGGGATCATCCCATAGATCTTATGATCAAGATTTCTAAAGCTCATGTCTTGGGATCTCAGTGAAAACAACAAATTGTCCTTTAAGTAGTCCCATGGTTTGCTCTATTTTCTCTTTCTTTTAACACCTGTTGATTTTTGAAAATCTGTTTGAGACCATAACAGAAATAGCAGACACCAGACCAGCGCTATTTCCTCTAACGTTTTCTACTTCCTGTTAATGTACTTTCTGCCCCATTGGTCTCTGTCCCATTTCCTCTGTGACTGGCCTCTTTCTCAGCACCTTTCCTCCCCATTGCAAGCCTATGCCTGCTTTCCCACACTTTAAACACTGCTGCACTCCCCAAACTTCCAGATCTTTCTCCTCCAGTCTCCCCAATTCCCTTGTCATATGCCCCCCTGTCATCATTAGTCCTCTCAGAAACCTTCCCTTTCCCAGTAGGCAGCATATTTTACTTTTATGAAAACAGAATGTAAAAGAATGTGGTCACTATGATTACCACATTACATCAAGTTACCTTTTACATAAACCACTTAAATCATTTTTTGCTATTATTCATGAGTCTACAGAATTTAACATAAGAAAATACAGAGGCATGTCATTTGATAATAGAGTACAGGTAAGCACACACAGAAACATCGATCTATTGTAGGAATTGACTTACATAATTATGGAAGCCAAGAGGTCTCACCGTCTGTTGTCTGTAAGCTAGAGAACCAGGAGCCGGTAACATAACTCAGTCTGAGAACAGATTGTTCTCTCTGAGAACAGAGAGCATCAATGCCCAGGGGCAGAAGACAATGGCCCAATGCCAACAGAGAGCAAATTTGCCCTTCTTCCATCTTTTTGTTCTATTCAGGCAAGCAACAGATCGGATGGTGCTAGCACACTTTGAGAAGAGCCATCCTCTTTACTCAGTTCACCAATTCAAATGCTGCCCTCTTCTAGAAACACCTTTACAGACATACCCAGAAACAATGCTTTACAGGTTATCTGGGCATCCTTTTAGCCCAAACTAAAACATAAAATGAACAATCACACCATCCAAGGCAGTAACATGGAGGGTGGCAAACACCACATGGCAAAGGGCTACTTGGAAGCTGCCGTGGAAAGATGGGAGAACTTCACACTCAAGACCAGAATTTCCTGTGGGCTAAAGAGGGGCTGTCCCAGGATCCAGGCAAGAGGGAGCTGCAACACAATTAACCAAACATTTTATAAAAAAAAGAATAAAATAAAACATGTTTTCATTTTTTAATGTGTTGTCTCTTAACTACTGATATCAAATAATAAAAAAAGAAGTTAGCCAACCTAGTGATTATACTTAAGAAAAATTTTTTGTTTAGTGATTTTTGAGAGAGAGAAAGAGAAACATCCATTTATTGTTCTATTCATTGATTCATTCATTGGCTGATTCTTTGGATGTGCCCTGACTTTGTAAGTGCCCTGACCAATCTATCACAAACCTGCAACCTTGGCAGATGGGAAGGATGGTCTAACCAACTGAGCTACCCGGCCAGGGCCAAGAAAACTTGATAATCTAGCGATTGGTATAATGACATATTATACAAAAACTATAAAAAGATAAAGCTAATAAAAATAAAACTGACAATTATGAAGCTACCCTGCGTCTTAGCCTTGATTTTTAAAATAGTACTGAAATATTCACAAGGCAAAAATTCTTTTTTTTAATTTTTATTTTTTATTGTTGTTCACGTACAGTTGTCTCCATTTTCCTCCCACTCTCCATCCTTCCCCCTTTGGCTTTGCCCATGTGTCCTTTATACATGTTCCTTGACAACCCTTCCCCCTCCCCATGATCCCCTCCCCACCTCCCGCTGGTTACTGTCAGTTCGTTCTTTATTTCAATGTCTCTGGTTATATTCACAAGGCAAAAATTCTTAAATTTTGTTTTTAATAAATATTATAATGGTGCAACTTAAACATTTAGAATGTAAAGGGACAATATGGAGATATTAAAAGAGGTTTTCTCCTAAGTGTTATTTTAGGTCCATGTAAAAGTTTTAAAAGACTCTATTGTTGCTACCACATAAACCAAACTGACTTCATAGCTTGTTTCAATCTTAGCTTGTGGGACATGAAATCCAGAACTTTCTCTCACCTACTGCCTACCGTTGGGGGAGAGAAATTATGGGGGAAGGAGATGCTAAAGGAGAAAATAAGGAAATTGAATGAGGAAGGAGAAAGATACGGAAGGAGCTGGAGGAGGAAAAATTGAAACAGGTTGAGAAAAATAAGAAAAAAGTTGGCTATGGGAGAAAAAGAGTGATGAAAAGAATGTAAAAAGGAAACTGAAAAATGAGCTGCTTATGCAAATAGTGTTTACATATGATTTGTTTCTATCTTTACAGACTAGAGCATACATTCTAGTGGGGGTTTTTAAACTTTGCTTTCATTATATCTGTTTGTTTTTTTTTTAAGCAAGGCATTCTTATCATTTTTTCTTTTCTTCTCTCCCAGCCTCTTTTCACTCACCCACGACATTAACCTAGAACTGGGTGGAGCAGATAAAGGAAAACAGAGAAAGACACTGATAGGCATCTGGAAATTCGAAGCTAGTCATTACTGGTCCTTAAGTTCTTAGAGAGAACACTTGGAGAACTTTGCCTGGAAAAGGTGAGCCTAATGGAATCCCTCTTGTGATGTAAGTAGCTGAGAGACAAATGAACGCAGATGTGTGGCCTCTTGTGCATTCCTTGCTTTCTGGGAAATCATAACCTATCTGCTCTTGACAGGCTTTTCCTTTAAAGAGCCAAACATCTTGCCAAGCCATCTTTCAGCCAAAGTCATTTTCCCCTAATTTACAGGAAAAAGAGGAAGACAGACTCCCACCCCATCCTTTTCTGAGCTGGTTATTTTCCATTTCAAATTAACGAGCTTCCCACAGTGAGGCCAATTTTGTCAGATAATGAAATCATACGTTTGTTTTACATGAGGCAGTTCTCACTGATGTGAATCTCAGCTATTTAGGGACAAAATCCTTGGCATGGCTGAAAAGAAGGACTGCAACTGTTTTATTGAGATAAAAGTTACCTCCAAACTTCGCCCAAAATTCTCTCCAAATTTCTCTGGTCAACATTGACAGAAGAATTGACAGTGAAGAGTTTAATACTGCCCTGGCTGGTGTAGCTCAGTGGATTGAGTACAGGCCTGCGAACCAAAGAGTCGAGGTTTGATTCCCAGTCAGGGCACATGCCTGGGTTGCAGGCCAGGTCCCCAGCAGGGAGTGTTCGAGAGGCAATTACACATTGATATTTCTCTCCCTCCCTCTCCTTCCCTTCCCCCTCTCTAAAAATAAATAAATAAATAAACTCTTTTAAAAAAAAGAGTTTAATACTCACTCGGGCTATTTCAACTATGAATCTTTATTTTTAGAGTCTAATAGTGGCTGGTAAATGTTTCAAAATATATGCTGAAAACATTAAACAGTAGCAATTCTAGACCAGGTATCCATCACCATTCTGTTTCCACATAACGTTAACCTCATAGGAAAAGCCACACCTCTCTGCATCATCGTATCAAGGAACACATACTGAGCAGAGAGCTGTGGGCCTGTGCACCCGGTAGGCAGGTGCACCTTACAGAGGGTAAAAGACTCACACCTTACAGGGAGTAAATACAGAGAAAAAAAAAATGATGCGAGTCTCAGTGATAAAAATTCCTGTTTCAATCTCCTACCATCTCTGAGCCCTTAAACTCGGAAGAATTAAAAACTGCGCTAGAAGTTATTCCTGGGCACAAAGAGGAATTACTTTCAGTTAGTAGAATCAGAAAATGGGACAATTTGTCAACCCAGGCACATATTTCATGAAAGTGCCCAAACCATAGGTATTAGAATGACTAGCTTCTTTGAAAAAGAAAGGGGACAGCGAGCTTCTGCCCACCTGAAGAGCTAGCCACGCCTGGGCTGGGGGGTTTGGAGACTGTTGGGGAGAGTCCAAAGAAACAGGAACAGGGCCAACACAGGAAAAATTGGGTTGGGGCCAAGGACGGGGACGAGAGTGGCTCTTTCTCAAATATTGACTTGAGGCATTACAATGAAAAATAAAAGATTAGTTTTCCAATGATTAATGTAAAGTGTAAGCATTTTTCATTGGTAAGCATGAGTTTGCATGCTGAAGAATTTGTAATTTTACAAGTGAAAATGAACAGGGCAACAAGTAGAAATTTCACAAGGTCGATTTTAAACAAAATGTCCCATTCTGTTATATGCCGCATTGTGTTCTCACCATGTCCTAGAAGATGGGGACCAGTAAGAAGGGGAGCAGAACACACCCGGAAGCAGCACACTAATCACCTTCCCCTTCCGCTTTATGCAGGGTCAGGGGGTGAAATGACACACAAAACAACCCATGAAACACCTAAGCGTCCCATTGGGGAAGGCAGGTTTAACATGAGGAGAAAAGTTCACTTATTCAACAGAGAGTTACTTCACATCTACTATGTGCTTAGGCAATGGGTGCTGAGGGTGTATCAGCAAATAAAACATTGTACTTATGCGCCTTTTTCCCAGTGGGGGAGACAAAGAGTAAACAAATGAACAATACAATGTTAGACAGTGAGAAGTTATATAAATAAAATTAAGCAGAGTAAAGGAATAAAGTATAAGAGGGATGCTATTAAGTGGAATAATCAGTGAAGAAAGGTTTCTCTAAATAGCTGCCTCTCCAGCAGAGACCTAAGTGAAGACAGGAAGGTCATCATGTGCTGGGAAAAGGAAACAGTGAGTGCAAAGGTCCTGGGGTAGGAGGTGTGTGCTTGAGGCAAGAAGCATATGCAGCATGAAATATGCATGCGTTATGTGCAAGAAGGCAAGTGGGACTGGAGTGGAGTTAAAAGTGAGTTTGCTCATCTGACGTCTCCCTTGCATGAATGGCAAAGAAGTTAATTACCTAATAATTATAGCTCCTATCCAAAACAGTTACTGGTGACAAACCTGGAGAGGCAAATTGCCTTACATGAGTTCAACCCATTGGTCCTTGATGGAATCAGGATAAACCTTCTAGGACTGTTGCTAGTTCATCTGGTACCTTTGTACAAATTAGGGGAAGGTGTCTCTTCCTCTCAGAAAACGCCACTTCACAGTAGGGTGTACTTCTTGGCAGATGAGGCTTGGCCTGGATTTCAGCTTTCACCTGCCAAGTCAGGCAGGCACCCTGGGCTGGGACCAAACTGCATAGCACAGTGCAGTGGCTCAGAACCAACACTCAATTCCCTACACTACAGTACTTCCCCTACTAATGATCAGACAGTTCCCAAGCCATCACTTTCATGGTTGAACTCCGATGCTGCTCCTAATGGTTGACTAGTAGAAAAGATGAGATAACAGAATCACAGATGGAGTATGAGATGTGTCCAAGTCATTTGCTGTTGTAACAAACTTAGTAGCTTAAAACAACATAAATTATCCCATGGTTCTAGAGGTCAAAAGTCCTAAAATCAAGGGGTTAGCAGAGTTACTTCCCTTCAGGAGGCACTAGGGAAGAATCCGTTTCCTTCCCTTTTCCAGCTTTGGGAGGCCACCTGCACTCTTGGCTTGTAGCTCCTTCTTCCACCTTCAAAGGTGGCAGCATAGCATCTTCAGGTCTTCCTCTCTCCTTTCCCACTCACCTCTGCTTCTGCTGTCACCTTTCCTCCTCTGACTCCGACCCTCCTGTCCCCCTCTTATAAGGACCCTTGTGATTACATTGGGACCACCTGGATAATCCAGGATAATCTCCCCATCTTGAGACCCTAAATTCAATCACACCTGCCAAGTCCCTTTTGCCATGTTAAATTGAGATGGCAGTTTCTGGTGATGAGGGTGTGGACAGGTTGGGGAGACATAATTCCACTTACCACAGGATGTAATAAGAAAGCTCATTCACTGAGAAGGCCCCTTGTTCGTCACTGTTCCTGGCCTTAAATTTCTTTCAGACATTCATTCTCCACCCCTTGAAGATTTTCTCATTATTTTTTCAGAATTCATTGTGAAAATATAAATGCCTGCCAGAAGGTATAACATGTTAAACCTATCTGGAGATTTTAGTGGGAGGATAAGGACCCTAGGAAATAATTAGAGAATATAAGAAGTGTTTGTGCACTATAAGCAAAAAAAAAATTATCTCTCAGTTTATGCTAAGAGCTAACCTACCCTATAGAATGAGCACATGACAGGGAGTCTCAAATTCCGGTAATTAATCAGTTGTTAACTGCAAAAATGGCCTTCAGTATCTTCGTGTCTTATTTTCCTCATTGCGAACTAATGACATTTAAATGCTTGTATATGGAGGCCCCTTGACAAATGTTACAAACTAGAGTGGCTAATATTTCTTTAGTGATAAGTCTTTGACAGGCATCCTCTTCCTTAATGCTCACAATTGCTCTCTGAGACGGTGCCGTTGTCCCTGGAGAGGGACCGGGACCAAGGCAGGTCTGGCCCAGCACGGTCAGCAGTGTGTGGGTTCTTGACTTCATGCAGGAAAGATTTCACAACACAAGTCCAGCTGATTTGAAGAGTACATTTATTAAAGCTGGGGACAGTGAAACAAAGGAAGGGCTTAGGGTAGAAAAGGCAAGATCATAACAACAGGAGTGAGCCTAGATGGAGCTGCCCTGGCCTTTGAAACACGAGGAAGAGTTCATCTTAGGGGAGGCTGCCTTGGCTCTTCAGAAAACAAGTCACAGAGGTAGGAGGATTCAGCTTCACTGGGCTGTGTGGACCGAAGAAACAAGTTACAGAGGCAAAAGGGCAGCCCTTGGAGACAGGTTCAGAGGGTGAGCCTAGGATGAGCTGACACTGCCCACTGCTCCCCCCGTTGCAAGTCTCATCGGGACTCTTACAGCTTAGGAGGAGGAAAGGAAAGATGCAACCCTGGGAAAGAATGGGGGTAGGGAGAAACATGGGGGTGCCCAAGAGAGAACCTGAACCTTTGTTTTAAGGGTCTTTACCTGCTTTCTAAAGGTGGGAATTTTAGAGAAGGATCTCAGTAGACTATTTATAAACTTTCCAGGTGTGTCCTTTAATATGCCGATTGATCAAAAGGAGCATATAGAGGGGTCAGGATCATTCTCTGGTCAGTTTCACCTTCAAAGAATGTCCCAGAAGAAGGACTGGGACTGAGGGGGTCTGCCCCAGCATGGTCTGGAATGTGTGAACCATTTGCTCCTAAGTGCCCTTGGATAGGGAAGATAAGACCTTCTGATTGTTCAATCCTCTTACCTTCTTTCTTCCAGCCTTCCAATCCCCTCTCCCCTCTGACAGCTGTCCAAAACCAGCTGTCGTGGAGACAGAGACAAGAATGTGGTAATGGTCAGAGGGGAAGCAGGTAGGGATAAGTAGAGGTAAGCAAAGGGAAGATAAATGGTGATGGAAAGATACTTTGCTTTCAGCGATAGGTTCACGATGCAGTGTGCAGATAATGTTTTTGTTGAATTGCGCACATGAAATCTGTATGGCTTTGTGAACCAATGTCATCCCAATAAATTCAATTTAAAAATATATCTTGCAGCCCTGGCTGGTGTGGGTCAGTAGATTGAGCATCAGCCTCCCAACCGAAAGGTTGCTGGTTCAATTCCCAGTCAGGACACAAGCCTGGGTTGTGGGCTAGGTCCCCCCAGCCGGGGCCGTGCAAGAGGCAACCCATCAATATTTCTCTCACACATCAATGTTTCTCTCCCTCTCTTTCTCTTTCCCTCCTCTCTCTCTAAAAATAAATAAAATACAGGAAAATATCTTGCATTTTATTATCTGGATATACATTGCTCAGCTGTTTAACTATCTGTCTCAACTCCCCTGTTCCACTTGCCAGGAAATTTTTCTAGCTTCTAATTATCCTGCCTCCCTATTATTACTCCCATTTAATAGGCAAGGAGACTGAGGCTTGGGTTGGAAAATCTGACAAAGGTCATATAGTGAGGATGTAGCTGAGCTGGGATGTGAACCCAGAATCGCTTAGGTCCAGGATCTCTGCTTTTTATCATTCTAGATTATTATGTCTGTAAATCATCAATGAGAAACTGCAAACCAGCCTGGGGTACAGTACTGGGTAGGCGTTTGGGTGAGGTTATAGAAATGAAGCTGAGAAAATAAAGCGAGGATGACTTTAAAATTATGAAGGCAGTAATTTCAAGGTGATTCAGGTTTGCAAAGAAAAATCATCGTAGTTGCAGGGTTGACATTATGAGCCATTGTAAAGTTCAGGCACCTGGGATGCAAATCAGCAGAGGCTTGCCAGTCCCTCTGCCCTCTGCCCCTCCCTGCCCCAACCTCCACACTCCACGGAGACCACAAACAATGGCCACTGTCAGGAAAACACAGTTACTTTGTTTTTAAATTATTAAACACTCAACTCAAGACTTTAGAAGAGAAGAAAAGAAAAAAAACCTGAAGGTATCAGAAGGAAGAAAGTAAGATGATCTAGGAATGAACAAATTAGAAACTGAACATAATTTAAATGAACAAATACATTCAAATGGGATTTCTTTAACAAGAAAACTTTCCACCAAAATAGAATAATCCTGAAATTACCATCAAGCAAAACACAAATAAAAGAAGAAAAATAAGAAGAAAAAAAATAAGAAACACCATGGAATAGATTATATAAGAGACCACTATAAACAATTTAATATATTTTAATCTAGACAAATGTAATTTCCAAAAAATTGACAACAGAAGAAATGCAAAGTGGGAATAGAACAAACGGGAACGTATTTTCCTGGCCTGGGTCCCATTAAATCCTCCCATGAACATTCAAGAATGCTCCTCACATCTCTGCAGCCTGAACTCCTACCCCTTGCTTCCTCCTTTCTTTCATCCACCCTGCTTTTCCTGTCCAGATTCCTCCTGACTCAGCCCTTCCCGTCCCACCAAACCTGTTCTGTCTGCCCCGCCCTAGCCATCTTGTGTCTTGTGGAACACAGGCTCAGTTCTGAACAAACTTCCCTGCAAGTTAATGCACTTTTAATTTGTTATTTATTTATTAAATTATTGTCTTAATCATGAAAACAACAGGGCAAAGTCCTTGTTTTCTGATAACTTACATTTTTAGTGGTGGAAGGCTGGTTAGTATAATACCTCCGAAGGTGATGAAGGGAATGGAGAAAAATAAAGCAGGCACTGAGACTCCCCGGTGATGAATGTCTGATTGCCTGAATTCCGGGCAACAACTGCTAGACGGATTTTCTTCTGCCTCTTTCCTTTTGTCACTAGATTCTCCCAATATTATCTGACACAACTTAGTCTCATTATCTAGAATAAAAATAATTAACACATAGGCATAGTTGTGCTTTTAATCCTGATTACAAGCAAATCTGTTAAATATTGTCACATCACATTTTACACAGATGCAGAAACTGAGATACAGAGGGATTAAGGAACTTCAAGTTCTCACAGGTAAGTGGCTGAACTGGTATCTGAACCAGAGTGCCTGTCCCGAGTCCACGCACTTTACCCCTACAAATCTGTCCATACCCCTGACCAAACTCATCTCGCACGAACTCCTTCCACATTCCTCCTCTCCACTTCAAAATTACTATGTATTTTCTTCTCTGCATTTATTCAAAAATTGTCATTCCTCTTTTCCAAGCTTCACCTCTGCACCTGTCCCTTTCTCTTGCACTTTCTGAGACCCTTTCACACCTCCAGTTATGCACCCTTCTTCTACCTTTTTAGAATAAGGAGCAGGGTACTAGTGTGAGATGAGCATCCTTTCTTTTTCTTCTGCTCGGTACACAGACCTTTGCCCTCCTTGTTCTGAGGTGTCTGCAATCTTGAAAGATTAGGGATCTTATCACAAGAATGGTAGCAATTCTTAAAAGAGAGGCATAATCACCTTTTGACCTGCAAAACAGGACTATGCAGTAAGAAGGAAGACTTCATTTCTCCCCACCTCTAGCCCTGCATTTAACCAACTAGGTCCTAAGGGGTCAGCTCTTAAAGTTCTATTGAGTGGGGAAAACCGTAGTCAGCAGAAGGCTCAGTAGAGCTCCAGAGAAGGAGAATGGGATTTAGGGACCTATTTCCTCTAAGGGAAGCTTAGAGGAAACAGAGCCAGGCAGACTGCTCCCTTAGTTGCTCCCTTTTTAGGATTTATCCTGGAGAGGACAGTCGTATTAAAGGAGTGGCTCCTGCCAACTGCGTGTCCAGCACTCGGAGAACCATCTCTTGGTTATGCTGCCCCATCATGGGGCTCAGCCACTTGAAGGAAAACCTGGTTTCCATGACAAAACATCATCTTACACTACTTTAGTTCTCCTAGCCTTCTTATTTTCTTTTCTAGTTTTTTACCTTTTCTTACAATTTTCCCAGTTCCGTTTCCTTCTCTTCAGGATTGTTAGAGCCACCTGGGTCTTTATTTGTGGGGGGGAAGCCACTTGATTTGGCTTTTAGCAGGGGGCATGGGTAAGAGGCAGTGCTCTGGGTGGTAAACTCCCCTGCCCCAAGGGTGACCTGAGGACTGGGGCTTAGCCTCAGGCAGGTCTCCTGTGCCCGCTGCTCCCCTACACAGCCCCTTTCCCTCAGGCTCAGAGGACAGGAGAGACTGCAGTAGTCACTCACCTGGGCAGGACAACCAATGACTCAGACACCGGCTTCCCATCATGGGTCTCAGTCTTATAAACAACCACCGTCTTAGAGAGCTGGTGCCGGTGGGGCCGGAGAAGCCAGAGTCCATGTTGGCCTGGAAGCCCAGGCCATTGTTGAGGTTTCCATGAGGCAGGCTGAGCCCACCTGAGTAGCCGCAGGTAGTCTCGGTACAGATACTCATGTTCTGCATCCCAGACTCCAGCAGCTTGTGGTGGGTGGCAATCTTCACATCCAGGGCCAGCCTGATGTTCATGAGCTCCTGGTCCTCATGCAGTTGCAGGAACATGTCCTGCTTGTCAGTTCTCAGAGCAACTTCCAGTGCAACCATGTTGGTCTGAGCATCCTTGAGGGCCAGCTCTCCATGCTGCTCAGCATCAGCAATGGTGGCCTCCAGGGAAGCCCTCCAGACTTCGAGGCCCTCAGTCTCAGCCTGGAGTCAGTGATGTTCTGGTTTATCTCAGAAATCTATCTTTGTGCAATACAGGCCAGTCAATATCTGCAACTCCTCAGACTTGGTCTGCTACATGGTCTCAGCCTCAGCCCAGCCATCTTCTCGTACTGGCCCTTGACCTTGGCAATGCTGCCATCCAGGTCCAGGGAAAGGTTGTTACTTTTGGACAGCACTATGGACTTGTCAAAGATCTGGGACTCCTCTTCAGACAGCTGCCTGCAGGAGTTGATCTCATCAGTCAGCCCTTCCAGGCTGGATTCCAGCTCTAGCTTCTTCATGTGTCATCCACATCCTTCTCGATGAGGACAAATTAATTCTTCATTTCTGTGTACTTGTTTATTTCATCCTCATACTTATTCTTCAAGTCCTGCACCAGCTCCTGCATGATGCCAAACTCCACCTGCAGCCTCAGTTCCTCCTGGGCCAGCATGTCCAGCTGCTATGGAAAGTTGTTGATGTGGCTCTCGGACATGCTGTCCACATTACTGCAAGTCATCTTCTGCTGCTGCCAGAAGTTCTGCTTGGTCTCCAGAACCTTATTCTGCTGCTCCAGTTTCTGCATTCGATGGATGAAGGAAGCAAACTTGTTGAGGCTCTTGATCTGCTCCTTCTCTGGGTTGCGCAGCCTGGATATTGGGGTCCACCTCCAGCTTTAGGGAGCTGAGCAGGCTCTGGTTCATTTGGATGGCTGTGTTGCTCCCTAGACTCTCAGCCCCACCAAACCCCCAGCCAGATTCATGTTGGTGCCTAGGCCAAGCTGGTAGCCACTGCCCAGCTGGGAAAAGGCTGAGGCGCTGATATGGGCGCTAGGCCCACTCGAGTTCCAGAGGCTGCTGAAGGAACAAAGGCAGAAATGCACACCTTGTAGGCCTTTTGGGTCAGTGTTGTGGGCACAGTGGAGGATGGAGTGGAGGTGAGGAGGCCGAACCAGAGAGAGATTCAAGCCCTTCTTTCATTCTTGGAATGTGACTATTCTGCAAAGTTTTGTCTTCAACATTCTTTCTTCCCTTTACTGATCTCATTTTTTTCTTAAGATACTAACTGTCACCTCTAGAAAGATGTTTTCCAAATTCGTATATCTGGTCATAATTTCTCTTTTGAACTTCTGTATTGTATCTTCAAGCCCTCCTAGATATTTTCTCCATTCTATTGCCTGTCACTCCAACTCAACACCATTAAAATCGCATATACTCCTTGCCATCTCCCAAACTGTACTTCCTGCTTCCCAACAAATGTTGAATACATCACTAGTCTTTGTGAATTTCCCAACTTTCCGTTCTGAGGAAAAATCCTCAAAATACCTCACACATGTTTCTAATAACTTTGTGAAGTACCTAGCACATTCTACTTATAGCCAGATGCTAAGGGATTGCCATATGCTGATCATTTAATCCTTTTAACTCTATGAGCTTGTTACCACTGTTACTATCATTTTATAACTATGGAACCTGAGGTACAGAGGTTAAGGTCACACAGCTAGTAAATGGCGGATTTTGGAACTTGAACCCAGGCAGCCTATTTTGGAATCTGTACTTTTAACCACTCTACTATGCCACTTCTCACAAGACAATGAATGAAAAACTGATATAAAACTGTATGCATAACATAATTGTAACTATGTAAAACAATCAACCTAAATATTTAGGTATAGAAAAAAAATTAAAAGAAAATCTATCAGGAGGTCAATAGTGATTATCTTGAGCACGGGAAAGACTGAAAGCAAGTTTATTTTCTACCCTGTACTTTTTTTATTTTCCAAATTTCCTAATAATGTTTGTAATGAAAAATACATACCATACAATATGTAGTTAATATATAACGCATTTTGTAGTTCATTTGTAAAAACATTGAAACATAGAAAATAAAATGGCAGCCTACTTCCTTTTCCTCAACAACAAAAAAATAACTTCTATCTCTCTTCTACATCCCAATCTTCCATTCCGTTTCACCATCCAGGTTCTGGCTACTGCGACCTCCCACTGACATATCGACTCTTCTTTGATTCCTACATACCAGATTAATCTTTTTTATTATATTCTGGCAAAATATATTTTGATTATAATATAATTTTGATTAATTCTATATTATATAGAAAAACATCTTTTTGATGTTTTTTTCTACATCCCTTCCCTACTCAATGGTTTTCTGTCCTCCTGTTACTCACGGAATTCAGCTCAAACTCTTTAGTCTGTGTTAGATGCGTCCACACTCTGGCCTTCACCTTTCCTGCAGCCTCTTCTTCCATTTGTTTCCCCGTATGTATCCTGTCACCCAATCTGCACCATTTCTTTCCTCTGCCTTGCTCTTTCCCAGCTCCTTGCCCCTCCCGGGTCCCAAGAGAATCCTGAGAGAAGTGAACTGGTCTTGGCCAGCTTGTGGAATGGTTGGGAACCGGCTCCTGCTTACCAGTGGCCAATGTCTGCTGCCTGTCTGTTGTTTGCAGGTCTGTGCTCCTGAGAATTGCCCTGCCTGAGAGAGAGTCTTCAGAGTCAGGGGGCCTGGGACCAGAGAGTGATTCTCAGCTCTGACAACTCTCCTAGAGTAGCACTTAGCTTAGCATGTGTGTGTGTGCTCTGCTCTCCATTTCCCTCTGTTCTGCGTGTTTCCCTGACAGAATCGGGAACCTGATGTTCTGCACAGTTCTGGCCAGATTCAGGCTGGATCCTACCCAGCCCTCCTGACTGGCGTGCTCGGTGGGTTGAGTGTCCTCCTGCAAACTGGAAGGTAGCCGGTTTGATTCCCAGTCAGGGCACATGCCTAGGGTGCTGGCCCGGTTCCAGGTGGGGCCGTGGGAGAGGCGATGGATCAATGTTTCTCTCACACATCGATGTTTCTGTCCCTCTCCTTCTCCCTTCCTTCCCCCTTTCTTCCCCCTTCCTTCCCCTCTCTCTAAAAATAAATAAATGAAATCTTTGAAAAGAAGAGAAAGACATTAGCCAGTGCTTTTTTCTGGGAGGAAAGCATAACCCACAAAAGTGATTATTTCAAGGGTTTTACTCAACTATGTAATCAAATATTTAATCTTTAATATTTGGTTGTTTCAATTCTCATGCATCTTTCTGAGAAGCTACACTCTCTGCAAAGTTAATTAATTACGGAAAATGCATGGAATTCAAAACCTTGCGTAAAGTGAATGTTATTCAACTAAGTTTCAGATTTAGCAAAACAAGTTGTTCTTCAGTAACACTCTATATACAAGTTAAGTTTTTTATAGAGCTAATGATGTGTAAGAAAGAGGAGAAACAAATGAGTATTTGTTACTAACTGGAAATACACATTATTCCATGCAAGTTTGAATTCTATGATTAAAATTATGTGAACAGTTTTTTAGCTGAAAAAGTAAATGTGAGAAATAAGCCAAAAGCAGTTCAAACCTCTTGTACACAGTTGGTGAAAATGTAATCGGTTCAATCACTAGAGAGAAAAATATGGAAGGTCCTCAAAAAATTAAAAATAGAATTACCATGTGATCCAGCAATTCTACTTCTGGTATGTCCTCAAAGAAAATAAAAACAGAATTGCAAAGACTTATCTGCTCTCCCAAGTTCTTTGAAGCATTATTCACAATAGCCAAGATATAGAAACAACTTAAGTGCCCAATAGTGAGTGAATGGATAAAAAAGATGTGATATATATATATATCATACATACATACACACCTATACATACAATGCAATATTACTTAGCCGCAAGAAAGGAGGACATCCTGCCATTTTTTTTTTTTGAAACATAAATGAACCTTGGGCATATATGCTAAGTGAGAGAAGTCAGAGAAAAACAAAGTACTATGTGATATCATTTATATGTTGAATCTATTATAAAAAAAACAAATGAACAAACAAACTCATACGAAAAGAGTAAAATGGTGGTTACTACAAGACAGGAGTGGGGGAAGATAGGTCAGATGTTGTTTGTAGGCACAAACTTACAATGAGTAGTAAGTAAGCCTCAGAGATCTAATACACCGTATAGTGAAAAAAACAATGACATTGGATAATGATCATCTGACTTACTAAGAGACTAGAACTTAATTATTCCAACTGCAAATAAAAAGATATAGCCCTGGTTGGTGTGGCTCAGTTGGTTGGAGCATCATCCGGGTACCCTGAAAGTTTGCAGGTTCAATTCCCAGTCAAGGCACATACCTAGGTTGCGGGTTTGATCCCCTGTAGGGAAGTCTACAAGATGCAACCAATCAATGTTTCTCTCTCACATCAATGTTTCTCTCTATCTGTCTGTCTGTCTGTCTGTCTCCCCTTCCTTTCTCTCTAAAAACAAAGATAAAATGTCCTGGGGTGAGGATTTTTTAAAAAGGTGTAATTATGTAGCATGATAGAGGTGCTAATTATTGCTACAATGGCAATCATATTATAATACATAAATGTATCAAATTAAAATGTATACCTTAAATTTACTCAATGTTATATGTCAAATACATTTCAACAAAACTAAGATTAAAAAAAGATTTTAAGTAACTGAAGACACAGAAGACTTTTATTTATACTGGAATATCTACCTCTGCCTTAACTGTGATGTCATTACCACAATCCTGTAATTATCTCATAAACTCCCAGCAAAAAGCACACATACAGAACTGCTATTTTCAGCTACTCTTCCTTGGATCCAGTGGCTGAAACTTACTGTACAAAGTATTAGGCTGCCATCTGCTGGTTCCCAAAAAGTTTATGGGAAAGAAAGGGTGGAAAAGAGATCTCTCTTTTTTGAATCATCTATCAAATGAGACCATAGTAAACTTGAAGAAGGAAGTGTGGACGCCTTTTATCTTGGCACCTGGCAGTATCATTCAGCCTCTGAATTCTAGAAAGATTCTTGAGTAAACAAGCAGAATGCTCTAATGCTATTGAGTGGTAACAAAATCCTCTAAGACCAACAGATTTCAGAAAACAGCATTGACATGAAAGTTTCCAGGGAGTAGGGTGTGGGGCTTGGGAAGGATGAGTCAAACCGAAGAAAATTACTTCACCTTACATTCAACAGTGTTTCGTCTGCTGCTTTCCTGTAAAACGGGATTAGCAGCAGGGTGTGAGGAGATTTTCCAGCCGGAATCTGGAATTTGTCACTGTCAAAAAAGAGTTTTGCGCAGTGAGAGGTCATTGCACAGGGTTCAAGGACAGAAGTCAGCCCTGCACTGTCCCGGGCAGCAGCCACGAGCCACAACTGGCTATTATGCCTTTGAATGTGGCCAGTCTGGGCTGAGCTGGGCTGTAAGTGGAAAATACTCACTGGATTTCAGAGACTTAGCATACGAAAAGGAATGTAGAATACCTTGCTAATTATCTATGTTGATTATACATTAAAGCGATGATATTTTGATATATTGAATTCAACAAAATATATTATTAAAATTGATTTCATCTGTTTAATTTTTAATGTAATTACTAGGAAATGTTTAAATTACAAATGTGGCTCTTATTATTTTGCTTCTCCACAGAGTTAAAAAACACTTGCAGTTAATGTCTACTGAGCCCTTACTGAGTTCTAAGGGGTACCCGATAGGTACATAAAATCCTAAGGATTTTATGCACGCTGGTTGTTTACTTAATCTTCACAATAGCAGTATTAAAAATATGTCTTATTATCCTTCCAGTTTTACACCTCACAAAACTGAGGCTCAAAGAAACTAAGGAATAAGCCTTTCTAATAGGTAAGTGGCTGTGCCTGGACTTGAACTCAGATGTTTAAGGATCCAAACCCAGGACACTCTCATCCGCCATGCACACTGTCCCTGCCAGGCCACCTTCAGTTTCGCCCCTGTCGAAGTGCGTTGCTTGTTCCCATTCCCTGACCAGTTCTGTGGCTTTGCCATCAGCCTTTTCCCCTCTTTAAGAACGCCCTGCTATTAATGCTATAGTCAGGTTAAAAAAAAAAAAAAAAAAAGGCTTCTCTCCCTTGCATATTTTCCTAGACCCAGATTAAAGAACAAATTTGGAGATGGATGGTATATGGAGGTAGAATTCTTTCCAACTACTCCTTCGAATTTTTGTCCGTCTTGGCTTTCAGTGTCTCAAGGTATAAAATTTCTCAGACATCATAAATCCTTGAGAAAGTGCTCTAAGAGGTTTTAGACAAAAACAGATTTTCCAGATTTGCCTGGAATTTTTTTCCTTTTTCCTTTCAAAGGAGGAAAATTCTGTTTCTATAAAAGCGCTAGGCAGAATTTCTGCAAGCCTCAAATTCTTTTGTCATTTGTGTGCATCGAGGACACGCACAGTTGTCTGCAATCTCTCATACGATTACTTACTTTGATCTTCTCAGTTTTTGTGAAGCAAATCTTAAATTTTTAAAATAAGTAAGAACTGTTATTTCTGGAATCATTATTCAGGAATGAATAAATGTAACCTCTTCTCCGTGTCCAATCACTTGCTGCTTTGTCTATAACTGTTTTTTTGGTTCTCTCCAACTATGAAGTGCCAAGAAATTTTAGCAGTGTATAGCAGAGCAACCCCCCCCACACACACACACACAACCCACCCCCAGGTTGTCTGTATAACACAGTTTTCTAGTAAAAGCCTAGAAAACAAAGACTAAATTTTGGAAAACTTGGCCATCTACCTGTCTGCCCATCCATCCATCCATCCACTCACCCACCCATGCCAGCCAGACACAGGGACCAGAGATTCAAAGAAAAATAAAACAGAACTCAACCTTGACTTCTCAGAGTTTATATTCTTTGAGAAAGATAAACTAGCAAAAAGGCCCCAACAACAACCCTACAAATTGATTTAGGTCCCATGAAGGAAGCAAATAGGGTTCAGAGATAGAAGTCAACCTACTTTAGATTGAGTGGCCAGGAAAAGCTTCAGTCCTATGGGGCTAAGCAGTCCAGGAACCCGAGGCACGTGATTACGGAAGACCACGCCCACACTCCTTCATGGACCACAGAAGGTGATGAACTGCTTTCAAAGACACCATGCACTGGTGTCTTCTCTCTCTGCTCCTCAGTTACTAGCCCTGGAGGTGATAGATGCTGGACACTTTATGCTACCAAAGAGTATTATGATATGTCACAGGGTGAATTTAGGGGTCACTTGGCCATCTTGAAGCCAAAGGGCAGCTGATAAATGTTTTCAAATGAGCATATCTATTGAGGCAAAATTGAGTGCGGTTAGAGGCCCCAGAACTACTAAATCGTGACCATTCTTATTCAAAAATTCAAACACCAACTTTAGTCAAGAAGTAAGTTAAACTCTCTCTCTGAAGGACTTTAAGTGACCCTTGCTATTAGCTCTAAATCTGTCTTGCTTACAACCAGAGAGAACTATTATTACTACCTTTTTTTGTCTTCCCTGAGCTCAATTTTTTTCTCTTTTTTTATTGATCAAGTACAGTTGTCTACATTCCCCCCACTCCCCCCCAGCAATCCCCACCTTCCTATTTCTACTATCTTGAGAAGAGAATCTCCATTTTTTTGTTTATAAAAAATTGAGTGACTTTTTAAAAAGTTGAAACTTCCAGAAGAATATTTCATAGGCACAAAGTTTATAACCTTTAAATGGTGACAAATAGGATGTTTTTCTCTTATACTAGTAGTGTTTGTATTTACGTGTGATAAATTAATGTTTCCCTCTCACCACCAAAAAAAGAAAAAATAAAAAAAAAGTCCAGGCAGGAGAACCACAGGAGCTCTCAAGAACATGCACTTTTGGGAAAGGGGTGGCTGATCCTGGTGTAAGAGGGTGAGCAACAATGAGTATGCAGCAGGTATGGAGGGAGAAGCAAGTCTGGGAAGGCTCCTGTAGGAACTTTAGGTAAAGCAAGGAGTTGGGGTTTATTCAAATCTGCGGGGAAGTTACTGACTGAGAGATTCAAAGCAGACGGTGACACATTCAGATTTATAGTTTCTAAATACTACTCTGGTTGCCGGATGGGAGGTAGAAGAGGCAGGATATAAAGTTGAAAGTGTTTCCTGGCATTGACTATTCTTTTACTTCTTGACATTACTGTTCTACAGGTTCGCAGTACTAACAATTGTGTGTACCACCTAGATCCCCAAACTGCTCCATTCTTTAAAAAAAATTTTTTTTAATTAATTTTAGAGAAAGAGGGAAAGGGAGGAGAGAGAGAGAAACATTGATTATCGATTTGTTGTTCCACTTATTCATGCATTCATTGGTTGCTTCTTATACGTGCCCTGACCGGTGATCAAACCCACAGCCTGGGCCTATCAGGACAACACTCCAACCAACTGAGCTACCTGGCCAGGGCCTTGCTCCTTCCGTTTTCTTTCTTGCTATGTTTTTAAAATTTAGATATAACTGACAGGTAACATTATATTAGTTTTGAGGTGTACAACAGAATGATTCAATATTCTGTACATATTGCAAAGTGGCCACTACAATACGTCTCGTTACCATCGGTCACCATAGGGATTTTTTTTCTCATGATGAGAACTTTTAAGATCCATTCTCTTAGCAGCTTTTAGATCTGCAACACAGTATTTTTAACCCCAGTCATCATGCTGCACATTATGCTTCCAGGACTTACTGATTTTACAGCTGGCAGTTTGTACTTTTTAACCCTCTTCAGCCATGTTACCCACAACCCCCCTCCCCACACCGCACCCCTTTTTTCTTGCTATTTTTGTTTTCTTTAAGCACATATTTAGAATCTTTAAGCTCCTAAGAACAATGTTTCTTTCCTCAAGGCATTCTAGACATCTGAATATAATGTACTAAAGCAGTGTAGCTCTTGTCCCAGGCGTCTGTTGTACCAAGGACTCCGGCCCGGGCCCCAGCTTCTGCTTGGACACCCACGAAACACCCTCCATGGAGCATGTCAGAGCTTCTCACTTCTGAGCACTCTTGCTGGTCAGCAAAGTTCTTTTCATAATACAATGAAATACAGACTGTGGATCCGTGACAGAGCTCAGTGCTCCTGAGAACATGCCCTGCACCCAGGGAAGGCACCACCCCAAATGAGACCCTTCCTGCCGCAGGGCAAGCTCCCACAAGTCCTGTCAATTGTCCCACTGGGGTTTATTTGGAGGGTTCTGCCCTTCCCCATGTGCTAATCCGTTCATCGGGCCACCTGGACCGTGTCGCCTGGCTAGTGCCCCCATTCCCTCCTTCTCCCATGGATTGGTACTCCTCTTCCATCTCTCTGTGGCAGCAACACCTTTCTCAGGGAGTGAGGATGCTCCTTGGCCTGGAGACCTTTCGTATGCCCCTCCAGAACTGATCTCCACCCTTCTCAGCCCTGCTCTGAGCTCCAAGGGGCTGACCTGTGGGCAATATGCCGCTGGCTTCAAGCTAGGTTTTGCCAACAAAGAACCCCAGCAGGAGAACAAACAGAAGAGAATGTTCTTGCCCCACTTCCTCCCTCAAAGTGGCCCAGGGCAGACCACACCCCATTCTCTCCCTGGCTCCTTGCATGTGGCCGGCTCTGTCGGCTCCCTCCCCATGTCCAATCCATCAAATAACAGTAAGGGCACCCCTGCTGTCACTGGTCCATGGATGGACCATCCCTTGCCACTTTTGTCCCCAAAGTGGTTCAGAACTGGCTTCCCCAAGATGTGCTACTTTGGCATGTTGATTATTTTGGCAGATGACACCCTACAGGCTCAGGAAGAATGTTTACTTTTCCCTTAAAGAATTTAAATGTGGGGTCTTGCCCATAATTAATCACCAGAAACAACTTTTTTATGAGCTATTACAGGACAGGACAAACTTCCAGTTACTGAACATCTGCCCTTCGTAACCACGCTGCAATGCCCTTCCTCCCCTCCGCAGCCTCCAGGCACCTCACCCCGCCCTTAGCTCAGAATGTCGTACAAGCCTCATTTCCCTTGTCTCGAAATCTCTCCTGCAGGTGGGGCTCCTGCATGTACACATGTAAGGAAATTTGGTTATTTCCTCTTGTTGATCTAAACATGAGATCAGAGAGAAGAACCTAGAGAAGTAGAGGAAATTTTCTTCTCCCACATCTCTTTATTAAATGCTTCTAAAATTATCCCAGCTTGAATGTGCCATTTCTTTCCTGCCAGGACACTGATGGAGACAACCCTGTCCTTGAGGGTCCTTTTTGCCCTTCCCTCTGACAGGATGTAAATAACTCTGACCTCTGACCTTCAACTGAGAGTGACCAATGTCTCACCCATCCCCCTCCTCCTTTCAGCAAAATGGTTCTTCCCTACAGGACCACACCCTGTTCTTCCAAGTCTTTAGGGCCACTTCATTCATTCCTGCTGAGCACATGCCTTGTCATACAAATAAAGTCTACAGAGAAAACAAAGTAGCCCCAGCAACAATCACAGGCCACCTGTGCTATTTATTCTCCCTCCTTGACTATTGATGAAGACAAAACTTGGGAGTGTATACTAACCCCTAAAGCACAGCAGTAATACACAATCAGATGCAAATATGGTGAACAACATTGTTATTCAAGAAGAATATCAGCAGCTAACATTTATTGAGTCCATACCATATAGTAGATGCCAGCCTAAGCATTGCCTGTGTAACAACCGCATAATCCCCACAGCACTCTTAAGAGACAGGGACTACTAGCATCTTGTTTCACAGGTGAGAAAATTTAGACACAGTGAGGTTAGGTGACTTACCCAGGGTTAGACGGCTGGTAAATGGCATTTCTGGCATAAGAACCAAGGCTATTTGACTATAAAGTTGATACTCTTAACCATAATATTGTAAATAATTGAAGTCTGTTGTGAAATCTTAGTAAGGAATCCTCTGTTCAGTGCTTAAGGCTGGCTGTTTGGGTATCCCATATTATAAAAAATATTAGTAAGGAGAAAATAAAATAAATATCAGAAGGTCAAGTAAGAAAAGAAAGATGGACTGCTTAGGGTGTTGGAAACAAAATAAGGAGAGGTTTAAAAACTACTGCCAAATAATCTGACGTTAGAACACTGGGTTAGGGCAAAGGGCATACTTTAAATTCCTTTCATTGTCATCCTGATGGAACGCACTTAGATTTAAAATAGATAATTGAGGAAGATATTAGATCTCCTAGGATGCCAGCCTTTAAAAAAAAGAGGGTATGCATTCATTCAAGGCAATGGTCCTAAACTTTGTTGGAACAATGATGAGGAAGCTTGTGAAGCAGAAGTTTCCCAGGCTCCACATCAAACTTCTCGACAGGAATTCTTAGGGCCTCATGGTGGGCAAACTAATGTCCTCTCAGAGATGTTTGCATTCCCATCCCCCAAAACTGTGACTATGTTTCATAACCTGGCAAAAAGACTTTGCAGGTGTGATTAAGTTGAAGCTCTTGGGATGAGATTATCCTGAACTGCCTGGACGGGCCCAATGTACTCACAAGGGTGAGTCCCTACAAGGGTCCCTACAAGTGAAAGACAGACACAGGAGTTTCAGAATCAGAGACGTGAGGACAGAAGCCAAGGTCTGAGTGAGGCAGCCATGAACCAGCAAATGCCAGCAGCTTCTCGAAGCTGGAAAAGGTCAGAAAACAGATCCTGCCCTAGACCATCCAGAAGGCGTGCACCCTGCCTTACTCATTTTAGACCGGGACCTCTATCAAACAATAAATTTGTGTTGTTTTAAGCCATTAAGCTTGTAGTACTTTGTTACAACAGCAACAGGAAGCTAATACAAGGTTCAGTTCGGGAGTCTGCATCTGTAGCAAGTTCTAGGTGCCTCTGTTGCAGATGGTCTTGGAGGAACACCACCTCAAACAGACAACCGAGGCACGGGCCTCCAGCAGCAGGATAGAAGTGAGCAATTGTTCACCTAGCTTTTCCTGTTTAAAAGGAGTCTCCCTTCCCCCAGTTTAAAAAAATTCAAATAATATTCTGGTCTTTTATTTATTTTAAAAATATGAGCTATTCATTTACCACATACAGCAGTAATTGATCAGGATATACTGATGAAAGTACGTATAGGTTAAAAAAAAAGCAGTGCATTTAGAGTCAGCTGGATCCAAGGCCCCATCACTTCTGACCTGTGCAAGTATCTGTGCAAGTTTTGTCGCCTCCATGATGAGCTTCTATTGTAAACCCACTCGTGAGTTCTGGGAGAGTAACACCAAAATATGTACGTCTCAAAGGACCTGACATAACTGCAGCCACACAATAGATGCTCAAGAAAACGTACAATGCTTTCCATTTTCCATCTTTCCCTCCCTCCTTCCTTTCCCTCTTTTCACAAGTGCAATGACAAAATACTGCTAAGATTCCATGTACATGAGTCTTCAAATAACAGTTCATGTTCAGTCTTGTCTCTACAGAGACCGGTAGATGAAGGATGCTAACCCCTTCCACTTCCCAGAGAGAGGTGGGTGCTAGGCCATCCAGCTAGAACTCGCAAAGCAGATTATTTAGAACTAGTTTTTTTTTTTATATCCATAGTATGTAATCATTATATCCATGTATAATGTTCATCCTTATTTTTCTCTCAAAAATTTGGGCAAAAAAGTGCACAGTATACTTGGCAAAATACGGTAGTTGCAGTTGGAGATTAAAGATGTCTCAGGAGGGTGTGATTGATGTTCTGTGAATGGCTCTCAGCCATTGGGAAGCTTGATAATTGTCCCATGCAGATGGTGTCTGATGTGTACTTCAAAAATGGCAATCTACAAGCAATTCCGTGGTTGAAACTGCCGGCAGGCAGGAGGGCGGGGTGTGTGTGTGTTGGGAGGTGTGAGACAAAGAGGCAAAACTGGTGTTTGGGGAGTCATTGTGCGCCCTCTAGTGGTGGATCAAAGGCGAGCGTTTCCTACGGGCCAGATGTGGGCCACCGGGGACCTTGCTGGGACTGTCTTAAGGCCCGCGGGACTATGTGGCCTGCAGGGGCGAGGGGATCTCAACAGAAGGAGACTGGAACTGTTCTCCCAGAATCACAGAGCGAGGAGGAAGTTTTCCATGAATATAAAAGAACCAGTGTTGAGAAATGCCCAGTGGGATACTGAGGGGCCTGAAGGACCCACAAATAACCCCCAGAATGGGTGTGAGCAGGTGGTGTGGGGGAGGAAATGGAGAAGAATAAAACTATTTTCATATAATACCCCATGAGTCCTGCTTTCAATAAATGACCTCTTTATATTCAGTGTAAAGGGAAAGATCTTTAAGATTTTTCAGGAAAAAAATCATACTCTGGGAAACTTTGTTTTAAATTTTCTGAAGAATGTAAAGCCTATTTAATACTTTTGATCCATATAGAAATCATTTGTTCACATTTTTGTTTACAAATTCATAGATCCTTTTTCTTTCCTCAGTAGGAAAGAGCTCAAGTGTTTCTTTCTGATTTCTGATACATGCTCACTGTAAGAAAATTTACCAAGCACAGAAAAGTATGAATAAAAATAGTCTATTAATTTCAACAATCAGTGTCAATTACTGGTAACATCTTGGAACATGTTCTTTCAGACTTTCAAATGTGTAATTCTCAGAGTTGGAAACACAGGCCTAGAGATAACATACATCAATGCCCCTGTGGAGGAAAGAGGTACCTCCAAGCACCCTGGTGTGCAGGGCTGCCAGGCAGCCTCTGTTGAATACCCCCTGTGACGACTGATCATTCACAGTAAAAGGAATGTGATAGCTCACAGTCCTTCCACACGGGCAGGTGGACTTCGGGCTCAGTTTCTCCCTTCACACTATGGTTCTGTCATTCACTCTTAGTGATGATGAGCAAACTATTTAACCTCTCCATTCCTCACTTTTCTCATCTGTAAAATGGGGGCCATAAAAACACTTTATCAATTTTTGGAGTATTTAATGAAATGGTAAATATAATTAACATGGTGTCTGGTATACAGTAAACTCTCAAGAAATGTTGTTGGCTCTCATCACACCTTTGAGCTGTTGTTTTCTGCCAGCCTTCTGGACTTCCGTAAGGTAAATTCAATCCCTTTTCCATGTGAAACCTTCGAATACTTGCAGAGTTCCCTCATGCTGTTCTGTGTCTCCTCCGGATGACTACAAGTTTGTCAGTGCTCTTAAAGTAAGGCCTCTCCAGTGGGAAGCAGTAACCAACACCCGTGCTGAGCACTGAATGGCAGGTGAATAGTCCCCATGCTCTGCACGCCTCTTTTCACCGTAGACTCCTACTGATGCTTACCCTGGGAAGTGATCCTGTCCATTTCTCTCACATTTGCAATTGTTTTCAAAACCATATGAAACACTTACATTCATCTCTGTTCATTTTCATTGTTAGTTCACACTTTTGGGGGGATCATGATTCTATCACAAAATGAGGTGATGTCTTCCTCAGCTCTGCCTACGGAGGTGGCAGCCATCTCCTACTTGGCATCATGGCTTCCCTCAGACCCCTTGTGAAACTTAAGATGTTGAAAAAGAGGACCAAGAAATTCATCCAGCACCAGTCAGACTGATATGTCAAAGTTAAGTATAACTAGTGGAAACACAGAGGCATCAAAAATAGTACATGCAGAAGATTCAAGGGCCAGATCTTGATGCCCAACATTGGTTTTGAGAGCAACAGGAACACAAAGCACATGCTGCCCAGTGGCTTTTGGGAGTTCCTGGTCCACAGTGTTAAGGAGCTTGAAGTGCTGCTGATGTGTAACAAATCTCACTGTGCTGAAAACTGTTCACAGCGTCTCCTCAAAGAACCACAAAGCCGTTGTGGGTGGAGCAACCCAGCTGGCCATCAGGGTCACCAATCCCAATGCCAGGCTGAGCAGTGAAGAAAATGAATAGACATCTTGTGTGCACATTGTATTTGTGTTAATAAAACCACAAAATTCTGCCATATGGCAAAAATAGATAAATAAAATAAGATGATAATTCTTTCCCATCTGTGCTATCTACAACTTTGTGCTCAGCCCTTCCTCCTTTTAAGAAATTGAGATGTGATTGACATACAACATTATATTAATTTCAAGTGTGCCACATGATTTGATATACAAGGTGTGTCTGGAAAGAGCCCAGCCATTGCTAATACAACAAGAATGGTTTGCACAACATTGATGTAACCTGGCAGCCCAGGAGAATGGAATGGAATGCGTGTGTGCGAACAGTGACGACTTCACTGTATTAGTCAGTGGGGGCGGTAGACACCATTGAGTGAGCATGTGTACTGTGTGGCAATCACATTCAAAAGACTGAGTGAGTAGAGCAACAAATCTGCATCAAATTTTGCAATTAAGATTGAGCGTTCTTCTGTGGAAACTATTTGGATGACTCAGAGGGCCGAAGCTACAGGCAACTGGTGATGGACAGCTTCATCATCATGCCCGCTCATGTATCACATCTTAGGCAGTTTTTTTGGCAAAGCATCAAATCACTCATGTGACTCAGTCCCCCTACAGCCTAAATTTGGTGTCTTTCAACTATTGGCTTTTACCAAAATTAAGATCATCTTTGAAAGGGAAGAGGTTTCAGACCATTGATGAGATTCAAGAAAATATAATGGGGCAGCTGATGGCAATTGGAACTGTGTGGGGTCTCAAGGTACCTACTTTGAAGTGGACTGAGGAGTCATTGTCCTATGTACAATGTTTCTTGTATGTTGCATTGTCTTCAATAAATGTCTCTATTTTTCACATTACATGGTTAGATATTTTCTGGACAGACCTCATATATACATATTGCAAAACAATCACCACAATTAGTCTAGTTAATACCTAACACCACACATAGTTACAATTCAACTGTCAAATACACGGTATAGTATTAACTACAGTCACCACGCTGTACATTACACTTCTAGGACTAATTTTATAACTGGAAGTTTGTACCTTTTGAACCCCTTCACCCATTTTGCCCACCCTCAACCCTGACTCTGGCAACCATCAATCTGTTCTTACTATTTATAAGTTTGGGGGTTTTGTTTTATTTTTATTATTATTATTTAGATTCCACAGCTGAGTGGAATCATACGATATTTGACTTTCTCTGTCTGACTTATTTAATTTAGTATAAAGTTCATCCATGTTGCAGATGGGAAGATTTTATTCTTTGCAATGGCTGAATAATATTCCATTGCATATATACACCACATTTTCTTTATCCATGCATCTATGACAGACACTTAGGGTGTTTCTATGTCTTAGCTATTGTATATAATGCTGCAATGAACATGGGGTGCATATATCTTTTTGAGTTAGTGTTTTCATTCCCTTTGGATAAATACCCAGAAGTGGAATTGCTGGATCATATAGTAATTCTATTTTTAATTTTTTGAGGAGCCTCCATACTATTTTCCACAGTAACTGTACCACATTTCTTCCTTTTCTTCGTTTTACTGACTCTTTAACAAACAGGTATATGATTTTTCCAGGATTTGAGGATTTCTGGAATCTCTCTCCTCTTAAAAACTTACTGCATTTGTCTACATTGTGTACTTTACAAACCTCTCTGATCACTCATACATCATCGCTACATGTTCAGCAACAGACCAGTGAATTCTTTTAGTACCCTGGGGTGTTATTTATCAAGGACTGACCATTTGAATTTTTGTAAAGCATGGCTTTCCGACTTCCATCTTCATCTTTCAGGGCTTCCATTTCTATTAATGGATCTACCTGCTTTCTCCTGGATGAAGACATGGGACAAAGTACATATAATATATTTCATTCATAGTTTCCTTATTTAACCATATTCATACTTAGATGTGGGTATGCCACTTCATATGTCATGTTTTTAGCATATCATATTGCTAAAAGTGTACATTGACTTGCTTAAGAAATGGCTTAACAAATGTAATATGATCATGGTGAGGATGACAATAATGATGATGAATTAGTGAGAAATATTAAATTGCTTCAGTTCAGCTTGCCAAGTTTTTTTTTTATTCTAGAGTTCCATTCTCTTGTTCCTTATGATCTTTCTAGCAATAGAAATTTTTAAAATATAACTTTTTCTCCTGTAAATAACAAACTCATTTTGCAGAAATTAAATGTAGTAGTCTCAACTGAGCATGTCTTTAGTACCTTTATAATTTTAGCTTCTTGAAATTAGTGTCATTCTTTCAATTGCATGGATTGTAATGTGTAATACATCTTGTACCCTTAATTACATCAAACTGACATTAAATATATTCTCAACATTTTCTTATACAAATTCTATTCTATACATTGAAAACAATTAATGGGGACCATTTTTACTACCTGCTCCCTGAAGAAAAAAGTAACTATCCCTCTGTTGATTTAATCAATTAGAACATAATAAGGCATAATGAATTTCTCAGAGCCACAAATCTATCAATTATAACAGATTGCAGAGGAAAACGATGCATTAAATATATACAGTGATTATCTGGCTCATTCTGTCTTTGTGTGCTTGTTTCTTGACTTACTCTGTGCTAGAGACCCTGGGACAGAAATTGTCTGCTACGAGAGCAGCATGACCTAATTTAACTGGACCAAGAAGACAGCTTTCAAGAGTTTGATAATTCCTTCAGTGGTCTAATTTCAGGATCAGTGTCTTTTGGGAAAGTCATATAATAGGAATACCAACCATCCGACTTTCAGCAGTTTTAGTTATGTCACCATTTTGCCCCACGTTGCGACCAAATCCTAATACCACAATGTGTTCAAGTCCACGTGTTTCCTTAAAAACAAACGCACAAACAAATGAACTTGGAAGTTTGGATGACCAAAAGTAAATTTCATATTAGGAAACTTGCAAGAGTTTTGGCATTCAAATTGCTTTTACAAAGCAACGCTGGGATGAGTCAAGCGCAGCTGAATCAGGAACATATGGATCACATTCTTTCTTAAGTACACGTGGGCTTGAAAATGAAGGGGAAGAGAACTTGCCGATGTGTTACCAAAACAAAACACTTTTAAAATCACTTGAGACAGTCAAAAGACCCCAAACACAGCTGTGTTCTTTTAGGTCTAAAAAATGCATTTTCCCTTGGATGTTTTAATATGTTCATTTAATTCCTGTTGAGTGTCTACAGCATATTAGGCACCTCGGAGAATTTATCAAGTCTGAAGTAAGGGAAACATGGACTCTAATGAAATGATTAGCACAATTTTTTATGGTCTTAACCCAATTCATGGGAGTGAACTTCTTGGAGTGGGGTACCTAGAGAAGTGGTAGAAGGCAAGAGAGGCTGTGCCCTGTGAAGAGACAGCCTCCAGGGGAAGAGCAAGAGCCAACACGAGTTCTTATAGACACCAAATTTGCTGTACTGTTTCTTGCTCTGGCATGGTGGCCAGAGTTTGGCTTAGTAGTGTTGCCCTTTTCTTTCATTTTTGTAAGATGGGAGCTTTCTCAGTCTGGGTAATTTTGTGAGGGCCAGACTTTTCACCATTTGTACATTTGTCTTTTAACAGTGAGTCATATCACACATGAGAACTATCTAGCTCTGCTGAGCTCTACTCCAGCACGACATGGCCCACCAGGCAGAGATGAGCCTGGTTAAAGCAGCTTCTGGAAAAGGGAGTTTTCTTTCTTTTCTTGATTTTACTCATTGTGGTCACCAGATTCCTAATGGCAACCAGTAGATGGGATTGTCCAGGCCAGGTAGGTTTCAATAATATCTCAGTTCTTTAACTCTAGAATTTATAAAGGCAACAGAAGATAAATTGGCCATAACTGATTCTTATATTAAATTACGTACTAAAAATTGATGTAATTTTTGCTACACAAGAAACAAGCAGAAAGTCCACAAATCTAACTACATCTAGTAGGCAGTGGGATGATGACATAAATTTCCAGTTTCCCATAAAGTTCCTTCTCCTAGGGAACCACCTGAAACCCTTAGTAAGAATGGCTAAGAGAACAGCTTTTCCTCCAGACTGAAATCCTTTGCCTGCTTCTTCCAGGTTCTGCTGATGCTTGTCGGCATGTTCCTTAGTGAATCTGTGTAGGGTGCTACTGCCTGGTATCAGAGTCCTTACTGCTATTTGCACAAAAATCTCAGCTTGTGCCTGTTGTTTCTGAAAAATTGTGGTTGACATGGACTTTATCAGTGATACTCCAGGGCTGCCCTGAGAATATCACTCTCTATAGAAGGTTCTACCAACAATGCATATACATCTTTTTAGAATGCACTTAAATAATTGTCTCATTCTGGGACAGTCTCTCTTTCCATTGAAGAGGTCCGACACCTAGGCTGAGTGTTCTGTTTTCTGCACAGCCTGTTCTGCTGTGTGGAGTTCTCCCATCCTAGAACAATGAAAACAGAGATCATAGGAAGAGTAACCTCTTCAACTGAGAGTAGACTCCCTCCTCCTTTCCAACCTGCCCCCCCCCCAACATTTCCCTTGCTCTGCTTTTCACACTGTGGAGAAATTCAACTCAATAAGTATTTATAAGGTGACTCTATGTCCCAAGCACTGGGCTAGGAGCCAGAGACAGAAAGATGTGGTCCCTGTCTTCCAGGACCATATGACCGAATGGGGAAATTAGAAATGAATTAATACTATTAGTGCAATGCAGTAGAATAATGCAGTAGATGTGATGGGTGCACAGAGGAAGGGTACACCTGGGGGTGGTGAGGGAGTGAGGTGTGTTAATTCTTTGTGGATGCTGTAGCAAACAACCACAAACTTGGTAGCTTAAAGAGATACACGTTTATTCTCTTATAGTTCTGGAGGTCAGACGTCTGAAATGGCTTCACTGGTCCAAAGCCAAGGTGTTGAGAATCTGTTCTTGCTTTTCCTAGCCTCTAGAGCTACATTTCTTGCATCCTATGGCTCATGGTTCCTTCCTCCCTTTCTGACAGCATGTTAGCATCTTCAAATCTCTCTCTGCCCCATCTTCACATCACCTCTTCCTTTTCTGTGTAGTGAAATCTTCTACTTCTCTCTTATAAGGACACTCATGATTGCATTTAGTGCCCGCCAAGATAATCCAGGTAATCTCCTCATCGCAAAACCATTAATCACACCTGCAGAACCTCTTTTGCCACATATGATAACATTCGCAGGAACCAGAAATTAGGACCTGGTATCTCCGAGGGCCATCATTCAGCCTACACAGGAGGCAACATCACAAAGCTGGGCACAGTGACAGAACTCCTCACAGAGTGTGTGGGAAGCACTCACAGCTTAGAATTGTTGGAGCATCAAACGTGAGGCAGGTAATGCTTTGGTGGGAGGGAGGAGCCAACTGTAGAGGATGATACATGCCATGCTAAGTCATCTGGGTTTACCTTGTAGATTCTATGGAACTCTTTGAAGTTTTTTTAACAAGGGCAACAATGTGCTCAGATTAGCAATTTAAAAAGTCATTCTGGAGGATAGATTCAGGCAGGTAGATAGAAGTGAGAAATAATGAGAGTCTAAACCAGAACAGGCATTAGGATAAGTGTACTGAAAAAGATGGTTTTTGAGGTAAAATCACTTGGAATAGTCACTAGTTGAATGGTGTGGTAAGGGAGAGAGAGGAATCTGGGATGATCCCAAGACTTTTGCCTTGGTAGACAGTGGCCCCATTACATATAAGTATAAGAAGAGAAACTATATCCAAGGAAAGGAAAATTGTCTCATAGTTTGAATATGTCAAATCTGAAGATAACCTGTTGGCAAGGTCATTGTCATGGGCTTTTGACCTGTGCAGTCACTCAGGGTCTGACACAGAGAGCCTCACTTTTATTCAGTGTTTTGTGTCACCATTTAGAAACAGAGGCACCATAATTTTTATTTTGTACTAGGTACTGCAAATGATTTAGTCACTTCTACCTGCGGGATAAGATTCCAGGGTTAGAGCCATTGTCTTCAGTTTTGAGCATGGGTTTCCTTAAGGCAGAAATGTGGATTTACAGCATCTATCAGTCATACTGTTTCCGAATTAACTGCTCTGAGCCCAAAATATACACCCTAAGGAAGTCATGTATTCCAAAATAAAGGCTCTTGAATCAAAATGAAGTGAATAAAAAAGGCTCTCCTTGTCCTGGCCAGTGTGGCTCAGTTGGTTGGGGCATTGTTCAGTAACTGAAAGGTTGTGGGTGCGATCCCAAGTCCAAGTGCATACAGAAGGCCACCAATCGATGTTTCTCTCTCACCCTTCCTCTCTCTCTCTCTTAAGGAAAAAAAAAAAAAAACAGCCTTGATTTAGGATCTCTCTTTGATGGGGGACTCAAGAGTTGGAAAATATTAGTTTAGTTAATAGCTAATAAGCTTAGTAATCGATGCATGGAAAAACCTATTTGTTGGGAACCGCTTTGCCTGGTTTCAGAAGCTGTAATCCCCTGTGGCTAAGGCAGAGTAAAAAGACCTTGGGACCATAAACCACTAAGGAAACAAAGCTTATCTTCCTGGCAGGGGCACCACCTATGCCCCCCTTTCACCTCACCCTGCTTGGCCCCAGGCAGATGACTGGTTAGCCAATGACAGGTAAGATTCCTCAAAGGAGGGATGACCTAAGACAGGCATGGTCACAAGGGGGCCTTCAGGGAAGGACTTGGGGGGGCTATAGAAAAAGGGGGTGATGGACCCTTGCTCATCAACTTTTACATAGCCTGAGTGCTCATTCTGTCTGCAAGAAGTCTCCTAATCTCTTGGCTGCCTTACTTTCCCTGCCTGACTTAAGCCTGAAACAATGCCAGAGGTGGGTGTGGCCCTGTGCTGGAAAAGGCAGGTTCCCCAGGTGATCCAGGCCTAAGAAAGAATGCATAAAATCCTAGGAAGCCCACTTTGTTAATACCCTCCATTTAAATAAGGGTCCAAGCATGAAATGAGTTTGTTCTCCAAAGTTTTATGGGCCTTTAGCTATCTAACCCTGGCTCAGAATAAGCCCTCAGACTTCTTTAAATGTTATCTATTGTTTAATCATTTCTGCCTGACAGTGACTGATGAGCTTTACATATATACCCTGTATTCCTATGCAAATTAAACCCAATAAAAGTCCATTCAGGAACTGTTACCTGGCCCTTCTCCTTTGAGAGATTGGCCACCTTTTCTCCCCAGGCAGATCAAGTCTCCGTAGACTTATTCTTATCTGTGGCAGCCAGGGTGGGGAGGGGGCAGGCCCTGCGGGCAGAGCCCCCTCACACCTATTGTTCCAGGAACTGAAGGTGTGACCCACCCTGACTGCAGGAGACCATTAGTAGTTCCACCTTTGTGCCTCAGGAGGACTACAAGCAATCAAGACGGTATCTGAGCCATTGTACTCCAGGGTGAGACACCCACCAGGACTCAGATAAAGACTACCACCCAGGGCACATATAAACACCACTGCCTAAGACACAGATAAAGACTACAGTCCAAGACACATGAAATTGTGCTGCAGCTTTTAACTGATGAACTTTTCCCCAGAATTCCAAACCCCTTATGTACACTTTCTTCTCCTTATAAAAAGGGTCAGTTTAAAACAGAATTTAAGACAGTCTGTTAGTGTACAAACCCCTATCTTTTCAGATAGTCAGCCACCTGAATAAAGTGCCCATAAAGATTCAAGCCCTGTCTGCTTATTGGTTCTGGTAGTGACAGGCAGCACGAACACCGGCTTTCTGGTTACATCTTCTCCACCAGCCTCCACTCTGAGGCTCATAGACATTAAATGTCAGAGCCTGAAGGCTTTTGTGTAAGTAAATTTCCTGAACAGAAGCGCCAGTTCTCATGGAGTTTATTAGTTCCTCTGGACTAAAAAACTACCTAGAACATTTCACTGGAGACAGTAGAGTAGATACTAACATTTGGAAAAGTGGCCTTAATTTTTTTTTGCTGTGAACTGGAAAGTTCCTAGAATCACAGGGAGTGGCACCTCGCCCTTGCCTCCCTCACCCCCACCCCAGCTGCCGGCCTCCTCAGCCCTCCTTTTCACTTCCACCAGTGAGGGGGAGGGGTAGAGATATAGTTCATCTTCCTTGCAAAGACAGGCTCTCCCACATTTGCAGAGTAAGCCCTGAGCATGGGAGAAGCCCCAGCCTTACAAGGTAGCTGCCTAAATATCTTGTTCCATTTTTTGCTATACCTAGATACAGAAATCATTTTGGACTCCTATTTCTGGCTTCCAGATCTCAGCTTCCTGGTTTTAGTTCTGATTCCACCTTAATTGGTCCTTCTGGACTTAATCCTTTACTTTCTGGAGTGCTCTGGCCTGCCTCACTCTGCTGCTCCACTTTGCAGTTTGAGTTAGAGGACACAGAGGGGTCAGACAGAGACCCATGGCAGAGACAGCAGAATGCTCATGTAGTCACTGCCTTTCGGTTCCTACCTACTGTCTTCCAGGTCCAGAAACTCTCTTTTGAGAGTGAACTCAGACTGAAAACTTACAGATGCATAAACTGGAAAGAGAACTTATTTAAATAGTAGGAGCAAAAGAAGGAAGTAGGTAATCAATTCCTTTCTAGAGAGAGAAACTCTGGCACCATCTGACTCCTTTTGGATAACAAGAGATGTAGGACACTAAATTATTTATTAGAAAGTTGTTTAAAGCAATGGGAGTAGCTTTTCTTGCAGAATATTTTATCCAGGACATGGTGAAGTTAAAGATCTACCCTGGAACCATATAGGAGTAACTAAAAGTCATATTTGGGAACTTTCCTCTCTGGACAGTTGGCAGAAACAGTGCACTGCATTCCCTAAAGCCACTTGGACACACCGAGTCCTTGCATCCAGGTGGTGTCATGTGACTGGTTCTGGCCAATGGGGTGGGAGCAGAAGGGATGTGTATCATTGTCAGGTCTGGCCTCTAAATGTCCCACTCCACACTGGCTCTCTTCCTCCTGTCATCCTTTGACAGGATGCGGTATTCCCACAGTGGAACCAATGTGGGAACACCTGGCTATGTAAATAACTGTGTGGGGACCCTCCCCTCACTTTTGGTACACTCTCAGTGTGAGGGGGAAATACATTTGTTGTGATTAGTAACTGAGATTTCAAGGTTGTGTGTTACAGTGGTTAACCTATCTTGAAAGATGATGTTATCTAGTAAATCAATTTTTTTTTCAAGGTTAAAAAATTATTAAATAGCTTTGTTTTGAAATGAAGTATATTATGTTTTTTTTTAAAGGAATAGAAAGTACAAAAACTTATTTAAAGACCAGGGCCAGCCCCAGCTGGTGTGTCTCAGTGGATTGACTGTTGGCCAATGAACCAAGAGGTTGCTGGTTTGATTCCCAGTCAGGACACATGCTTGGGTTGTGGGCCAGGTCCCTGGTGGGGGGTGTGCCAGAGGCAACCACACATTGATGTTTCTCTCCCTGTCTTGCTCCCTTCCTTCTCTTCTCTCTAAAAATAGATAAATAAAATCTTTAAAAAGTAATAATAAAAACCAGAGTCAGAAGAAGATGAGTCCTCAAAAGTTGTAAAACGTCATTGTTTCCTTCTCATGTTCCTAACCCCTGCCCTCTCCAACACTCCAGCCTTCTGATAACCTTGAACACAGCTGGGTATGCCTGGTCCTACACCAGTGTTCTCTAAGGAAAGAAAAACCTGTGAGGAATGTATATGATGTGGGAAATCTTGGCCTTCACAGATGGCTCTCTCTCCCTCTCTTTCTCTCTCTGAATTGTGGCATCTTTGAACCTGTCCACTTCCTCTAGCATCTTACTCTCAGCTGCTGCTATAAAACAACCTCTAAGAATTTCTATGGCAATGATTTAAGCATGTATTCTTTCTTTGGAAGTACTTTCAAGACTATGCACACACACTCTCTCTCTCTCTCTCTCTCTCTCTCTCTCTCTCTCTCTCTCTCTCTCTCTCTCTCTCATATATATATATATATGAGGAACATTGAGCCGTGCGTGGAGTCTGCTCCATATCATCACCCACCTTATGAACTACTTTCTACAAGGGCAGAAAATAGCTAAAAAAAAGTCACTGTCTGGCATGTCTAGCATTATGGAACAAGGAGAATTAATCTTTATTGAAAGAATCATGCCCACAAAGTTGAGGCTTAGATATTGAACTCCATCTGAATATTATATCCCAGTAAGACTAAGGATGGTTTCCTGGTTACGTTGATGGGGTGAAGAAAGAAGCTGGGCAAAACTAGGAGTTTCAGGGTTCTATGGATTCTGAAAAGCAGAAAGTAGAAGAAAACAGTTTGTGAAAACCCTAGGAAGTGGATAGGTGGAAACCATGGAGTCTGCTTTGCAGAAGTAAAAACAGAAAGAATAAAAAGGTTATAAAGAAATTTCTCTGAAGGAGTGGAAGTGGGTGGCTGGATTATATTTAGCTGAAGCCAATTGGTAAGATGTCAGACTAAAAGGAAGGGGGAGAGTGTGAACCACCCAGAGAGGTCTGCGTCAGAGCATGACCCAGGACTGCAGAGATCCCATGCCTAGAACAGTTGTTCTTACCATGGGGTTAAGTTTCTTTTTTACTTATTTTTTAAAATATATTGTATTGATTATGCTGTTAGAGTTGTCCCAATTTTACCCCCATTGCCCCTCCTCTGCCTGGTATCTCCCTTCACTCCAGCAATCCTCCCCACTGAGTTCATGCCCATGGGTCACGCATTTAAGTTCTTTGGCTTCTTCATTTCTTATACTATTTTTGACACCCCCCCCCCCGTCTATTTTGTACCTACCAGTTATGTTTCTTAATTCTTGCACCTTTTTAGACATTCTCCTCCCTTCCCCTTCCCAGCTGATAACCCTCCAAATGATCTCCATTTCTATGATTCTGTTTTTGTTCTGCTTGTTTGCTTTTTAGATTCAATTCTTGATATTTGTGAATTTGTTGCCATTTTAATGTTCATAGTTTTGATCTTCTGTTTCTTAAATATTTTCCTTAGCATTTTATGTAATAATGACTTGGTGATGATGAACTCCTTTAGCTTTACCTTATCTGGGAAGCACTTTATCTGCCCTTCCATTCTAAATGATAGCTTTGCTGGATAGAGTAATCTTGGATGCAGGTCCTTGCCTTTCATGACTTGGAATACTTCTTTCCAGTCCCTTCTTTCCTGTAAGGTCTCTTTTGAGAAATCAGCTGACAGTCTGATGGGAACTCCTTTGTAGATAATTCTCTGCTTTTCTCTTGCTGCTTTTAAGGTTTTTTCTTTCTCTTTAACCTTTGGCATTTTAATTATGATGTGTCTTGGTGTGGCCCTCTTTGGGTCCAACTTGTTTGGGATTCTCTGTGCTTCCTGGATTTGTATGTCTATTTCCTTCACCAAATTCAGGGAGTTTTCTTTCATTATTTTTTCAAATAAGTTTTCAATTTCTTGTTCTTCCTCTTCTTCTGGCAAACCTATGATTTGGATGTTGGTAAGTTTAAAGTTGTTCCAGAGGTTCCTAAGCCTTTTCTCATTTTTTAAAAATTATTTTTTTCCTGCTATTCTGATTGAATGCTTTTCCCTTGGAATGTGTTCCAAATTGTTGATTTTATTCTTGGCTTCATCCTCTCTACTCTTAGTATCCTGTAGATTTTGCTTTATTTCACTTAGTATAACTTCCATTTTTTATATTGTCCCTCATGTTTTTGTTATACTCAATGAGTTCTTTGAACATCCTGATCACTAGTGTTTTGAACTCTGCGTCTGATAGATTGTTCATCTCCATTTTGTTTAGTTCTTTTTCTGGGGTTTTGTGCTCTTTCATTTGGGCCATATATCTTTGCCTCCTCAATTTGGCAAACTCCTGTGTTTGTTTCTATGTATTAGGTAAAGCCGCTTTGACTCCCTGTCTTAGAAAAGGTACCTGTAAATTGCATGGGGCAGAGCCTTAGGTAATTGCCAGGGTAGGGCAACCTGTCCCACCGCTTTGTGGCTTTGTGGGGAGGGGGGGTGTCAGAGAGAGGACAATGCCACTGCCTGGCTTCTGATGGTTTACCCAGCACTTGTCCCATTCCCAATCATTTTACCCACTTCCCATGCAACTGGTGCCCTTCCAGCTATTGCCCTGGTAGTGAATCCCAGAGTGGGTAGGTTTGCATATGTTCTGAGTCCATGTGGGCCCTTTAAATAGACTCTCCTGAAAATCCACCAGTTTTTTCTGCTGCCCCAAACCCCACAGGTTTGTACAGCCAGAAGTTATGGGGATTTCTCTTCCAAGCACTAGAACCCTGGGCTATGTGGTCTGGCCTAGGGCTGGCATTGCTCACTGCCAAGATACCCCTCTCAATTTTTATGAACCACATGAGAGTGTGAGACTGCCCATCCCACCGCAATTTCCACTGCTACCATTGCTACTATCCCTTCTCCAGCCTGCACCGCATCTCCATGCCTCTCCACCCCTCCTACCCGTCTGGAAGAATGTGGCTTCTTTAAATCCTTTAGTTTCAGACTTCCATACAGCTCAATTTTCTGACAGGCTGGTTGTTATTTGTTTTGAGATATAGTTGTAATTCACTCTGTGGTTGTGTGAGGAGGCAAAGTATGTCTACCTATGCCTCCTTCTTGACCAGAAGCTCTGCCTCAAATTTCTTAATAGCTAGCAGGGCCTTCATAATTTGGTCTCTGGTTGATTTCATCTCTCTACTTATTGCATTTCAGTTGCATTTACTTTTTCAAAAGCTTCCAAACGCATCACTTGGTCGTGACTCACTGGCTTTGTGTAATCCGCTCTCCTGCACGAAGTGCTCTTCCTGTGCTGCTGGCTGAGCACCTCAGCATCCTTGAAGAGTTGATGCAAATCTCTCCATCCTTGAGATGCCTCCTCAACTGCCCTCCTTCCAAGCATTCTCCCTCTGCACGGTGTGTGGGTCCAATAACATTTATCACTCTTTATCACATTCTTTATATTAATTCTTAACTCCTCAGTGACAGGGAATGCACATTCTTTCTTTTATGTTTGAGTACCCAGCTCCCGATATACATTCTCAGTAAATGAGGAGGTGAGTGAACAGGGAGATTCCAGAAGAGAAAGGAGAATATTATGTGACATGATTTGATGAAAATTATGATACATACCATTGACAATTTTCTTTTCCTCTTCCTAAGGTGGTGACAGTGAGAACTAACTTAAGAGAAGCACTGGCTAATTGGGCAACTCCTGGCTTTAAGAGAACGCCTGTCGTACAGACATGTTGGCACCTGCAGTACAAACAGCTGAGAGTCTGGGTGTGGCTTCCCTGTGAATACCTGGCCCAAATGCCAAAGGCTTTCCCACCCTCCACGAAGGCAGACAGGGCAGACCAGTCCCAGCTTGCACCTTCCTGAGAAGTATCCCTGGCAGGTGGTCAGTAACTCCAGCTCTAAATCAGTGGTTCCTAACCAGAGCAGATTTTGCTTGTTTCCTTGAGAGATATTTGGGAGTGTCTAGAGGTATTTTTGATCCTCAAAACCAGTTTATGTGGAGTGCTACTGACATCTAGTGGGTAGAGGCCAGGGATGCTGTTAAACATCCTACAATGCTCAAGACAGCTCCCACAACAAAGAATTACTTGACCCCAAATATGAATAATACTGAGGCTCAGAGAGCTCCTTCGCAATAATGATGTCATAGAAGAGGTTACTTGTCCTTAGAAGCACCATGTCTGAAACTCTCAGCTCTAAAGCACTCCACCCAGCCCTGGCTGGTGTGGCTCAGTGGATTGAGTGCCAGCCTGCCAACCAAAGGGACATTAGTTCAATTCCCAGTCAGGGCACATCCCTGGGTTGTTGGCCAGGTCCCCAACTGCAGGGAGTGCACACAAGAGGCAATCACACATTGATGTTTCTCTTCCTTTCTTTCTCCTTCCCTTCCCCTCTCTATAAATAAATAAATAAAAATCTTAAAGCACTCCACTCAGTTACTTGGGATGGGCACACCCTGAAGCACACTTCAGCATCCTCAGCAGATTCTGGGTCAGGTGACACTACCACTCCAAATAGTCACAACGGCCATAACTGCCCACTGCCCCATTCACTCTCATTTGGGGGCCTTGCCTTATGCTCTGCTGAGGAATTGCTGCCATTAAGCTGGATTTTTCTCAGCTTTCTGCATCTTTTCCTCCCTGTTTGCCAGCAACAGCACCTGAGCTTGCCTGCCTATCCTCAGTCCCCATGGCTCTGATCTCCACCTTGAACTAGAGTCCCTCCCCCCAGGTTCCACCA